>PTEX01000095.1:2470211-2535034 GCA_003342815.1 Eudromia elegans
GCATTCTACTATAGTTATGCTATGCCCTAAGCTGGCAGGAGAGAATTCCCCTGGAATGAAGCCAAATGCACACGACTGCTCTGCACAGGCCAGAGGCATTTGGCTTGTGAATATGGGGAACTTTCAGATGATCTGAAAAACAYGAGCCCACCCTTCTCAGCCAGCACCATATTTACAGCTGTTAATAGAAAAATTCAAAATTGAATGGAAGAGGTTGTAGTGTATTAGCCAGTGACAGAATTGGACACTACTTTTGGGAAGATGCAAGATGAGAAGAAGATGCATGATTGTATCCATACTAAACTATCTACAGTTCTCTTAAAATTTAATAAAATTGATAAAGTAATTGAAGCTTAGTTGCTTCAGCTGTGAAGGAACTTGCATCCTTTCTCTTCTGCCTTTAAGACTGGTGAAGATCCCTTTTCCTAAGTGTTAGGATRACTGAAGCTCTCAAACTCTTTTTAACTTTTTGTCAAATCAAATGAAAAACAACYACTTCCTAATCTCATGATTAGCAAGCTCTAAACTCTTGATCAGCATGCTGACATCCCAAAATGTTCTTTTACAGTGAGAAAATGCTATCTTGGGCATCATGTTTTGATACAGCAACAAAACAGAAGGTTATTAATACCCCGTGCTTTGCCTGTAAATAGTTTCTTTCTTTCTTTTTTTCTAGGCCAGGAATACTTTTAGTTTTTTGAACTTTAAGGAAGTCTTCATATTTCTAGTGCTGAAATTAATTTCAGTGTTTTGTTCTCCAAGCGCTGTCATAAAAGGACATCAAAACAGCTTGTGATTATGGCCTTAGAAATGTATCACTTGGCATATTATAGATAAATACAAATCCTTCTGCATTTTTTTAAAAACATCAAATAAAATTCTGAAAAAAAATGCTGTGTTTTCTTCCATATAAAATCCTTAATTYTGAAATTCTTTGGTCTTAATCTTCAGAAAGTTTTGAGCTCCAAATCACTGACTGAGCAAAATGCTTCCATTGCCATAAACTATATTTTAATATTGTTATACTCAGTCCATGCTCTAAACTGCCCAACTTAGTGTGTGTTTTTGCATAAAACATGAAATAAATTTCTCTTCATGACTGTGATGCAAGAAAGCAGTCTTAGATCACAAATACAAAGAATTTATTTTTTAACCTATTTTTGTGTTTGTATTTTTTTCTGATGTGAAGCTGCTGGGATTAACTCTGTGCTCAAGTGCACTGATTTGCCTGAGTCACATTGTTGTGTATGACTGCTGYTGTACCAGAAGCCTGTGGCATGCCYCTCCATGCTTTGTGCAATCTTATTAAAACTCCTTCCCAAATCTTTTTAATGACCAGCAAGTACAGGATTCCTGACAGGATAAGAGGATAGGAACTACATATCRGCATATGCAACTGTTCATAAATAGATAAATAAAATTCATAGTGGGAGGATGGAGAGAGCTTGCAGAATTACTGAATTTCAAAATGTTTTTGAATGGATAAATGTAGGGTATTTAACAGTCATTTAAGTGTGTAATGTTTGTGACGTGACACATGACAGTTGTTATATTCTTGGTAAGGTACAGTAGATTGATCGTACTGTAGGTTTGGGAACAACAAAACTTTTTTTGTATCCTAAACCTGTGTCATTATAGATTTGCAGGGAGATTTGTCCTTTTCATCCTTTGTGTGCAAACTTCTTTCCCTTTTCACTTTTTCCTCTCTGAAATCTTAGTGTAAGCAAACAGCATGAAATTAAGAACATCTCCCCATGGTTTAATTTCTGGAGGGATAAATTACAGAAAATGATATGCTTGATAGAAAATTGGAAACATTTCAGAGTTTTCTGTGAAATCATAGATTCACACTTGGAATTTCTCGTTGGGTTACACTCAGCCTCCTTCTAAGTGAAAATTTTATTTTTGAAAGTGAAGGCAAGCTGCTTGTTCAAATGAAAATKTACTTATTTTTATGGCACCTTATCAAAGGCTGCTTTTCTCTCCTCCARTTTCCAACCCACCACCTCCTGCCAATTTCTACTACATCGTAAAAAAGAGAAAGAAAAAGAAACTCGACAACCAAGCCGAGAGTATTTATAYTCTTGCTCTCCCTCAGTCCATCTGTCCTGCTTCTGCTGTTGTGACCCAGTGTTGTTCTGCTTTTCTCAAAAACGGCATTCCAAATTGCCACTTCAGTAACAGTACATGGTGCCATTTCAACTGAGGATGGGGGTGAGAGGAGAGAGAAGCAGTGGTGACATCTGTCAGCTAGAAGAAAAGAAGCTGTTGGCAGAAGTATTGCTGGAAATAAAATGAAGCAGTAGAAGGAAGAAGAAAACTAAGACTCTATAATGCAACTAAGGAAATGGATTTATGGATTTATGGATTTATTTTATGTTCTAAGGAACTTAAATTGCAAAATGTGAAGWTAGCAAAAGTATGAGTGAGCAGGTWGCACTGCACAMGTCGGRTTTAGTTGCATGGCTTTCCAACTGCCTCTGCAAATGGAGATGCTCTTTGAGAATGTAGGGAAAGGACACAATTTTACCTTCCTAGAAACTTYACCTACATGTTGGGTTTGCTTAATATTACAGACTTCTCTAGCAAGTCTTTCTCTGGTCCTTGTATACCTTACTTGTAAATCATGTCCTCTGTAAGACCGATCTCCAGCAAATGTTGAAAGTTTAACTTAAGACTAATTAAAATGTCTTGAGGTGACTTAAGATTTGTGAACTTATCATGCTAGGCATTTGTTTTTTTTCTAAAATCTTGTGAAATGTCACATTGTTGAATTTACCTCTTGGAGAAAAAAAAAAAAGCAGCTAAGTTTGGAGCAGGTTGTCACTTTCTGCTCCTTAGTTGCAGTGGCTTACAGGCTTGGGAGGAGCATATGGCCCTTGTGATGAAAGAGAGAAAGCCCCTTCTGCAATCTCTGCTGCCTGTCTGCTGACACATGTTTGAGTAGCCCAGAGAGTTATCAGTGGCTAAATTGTTTCAGAACTGTCAATATAGCAACTTGATATACTGAGATTTATTCAGATAGGTGGATAGGTTTGTGTCAGCAAACRTATGTGTGAAGTTTGATTACTTAATTGATAGGACAGAACCAGAGTCCTTGAAATGTAAGTGGTGCAAAGATAACAGACCTGGCGTGAAAAACAGTTGAGCTCAAATGCAGGATAAGTACTCATATCAGAAACAAAGATTTTTTTTTATTATTATTATTATTTTTTATCTCTGATCTAGCTTATCCTTTCCTGTTTTCTACCAACCCAGAAACATTCATCTTATTTCATTTTATTAAGTAGTAAGGAGCAGCTTGTCTTCTTGTTGATGCCRTTTTGAAAGAATGAAAGGCAAATTTGGCTTCCAGAAGGAGTAAAGAAAACCAACATCTTGCAGAAAAAAAAAAAAAAATCCAGTTTCCAAGAGGGATTTGGTCTGCAGTACAGACTGAACTACTTCTGAACACAGCCTGGCCAGCTCAGGTGAGATATTTGCTGAGTGATTCCTGTGAGAATGAAGAGCTGCAGTATGAGGAGATCCAGGAATCTGCAGGCAAGGGGGTATGGTACACATCTGTTCAGCCAGGGCAGCTGCTATAGGAGACAGTGCTGAGCATTAYCCTGGAAAACATGATTATCCCAGGTGAATTCATTACTTTTAGAAGAGAGGTTTGAGTAGGATGGCCATCCTTTTTAAGATGTGTTACATTAGCTAGTGCAGTGAAGGGTGATTCCTGGCATCCCTTTGCTGCAGAGTGCTGGGAYAGGGCAGGTGTTTCCACTAACCGCTGTTTCTCCTGGCTATGGCTCTTGGCAACCCACCCTTTTGTCACTTGAATTATCAGGAGCTTTTAGAGTAACACACCCTTTATGAGACCAGAGAAATTTGGCATGTTGTCTCCTGCTTGTTGTCCGTCAGGGCATTCAGTAAGATGGTGACAAATCACTCTTTCCATTCGTTCGTGTGGAAGTRCAGCATGCCTGCTTCCAAAATAACCTGGGGAACAGACCAGTATTTGCATTAGGATCCTAATATGTGGGGCTTTAAGAGATCTTATTTGAATTAGTTGTGATACAAAAACGTATGTGTGCCAGACATGGTAGCATATTGCAACTCTGTGTATCTCTGAGAAAAGGGAAAACTGCTTCTTTGCATCTCCTAACTCTGCTTCTGTCGTTCAGCTGAGGATGCTGCTGGCCTCCTCTCTTGCCAGTTCTCTCTCATGCTTGGCTTGGTCTCCACAAGCACCCAGGACCATCTCCGTAGAGGAATAACACTTGAGGGCTTGTTCTTAGCAGCAAAAATASTGTTTGCACTGAGCTATCGTGTACAGAAACAWGTCTTCATTATTTACTAGTCATGCTATGTAACTGTTAATGTCTGAGTTCATAGCAAGCTGATAATACCGAAACACTGCTTAGTTTGCTCCTACCTTTATGGGTGCAGCGTTCTGCTTTGAGTGAAGGCAGTTAAGGTTTTGTAAGTTGTGCTGTTGATGGGCTGTGCTAAATTTCTTCTGGAATCCTCACTAAAGATAGTGCTGTGGCGAATTCACACTGATTTAATTTCTTATTTCACACTGATTTAATTTCTTGTATTGCTGTGGATTGGACAGGCAGCATTAAACTTCCTATATATACACATACTTTTAAAGAAACTTTGTATAATCTTCGGTAGTTGTCTTGTAAATGATAAAATGGCCTTTAAAAAAATAGAGGAGTGCATAGAAATTTGTCTCAGAATATCTTCACATGAAGTTTAATTGTTTGTGCTCTATTTTGAACATTTTTAAAAAAAAGTAAGGGCTTAAAATCCTGTGAAATGTGTGATTTGCCTGCCCAAAGTAAAGGATTAATTTTGCATTAGGATAATTTCCTGATGCTGTGCTGAATAATGTGTGAGGATTTTTGTTGTGCTGATATAGGAATGGTAATGTCCTACAGGACAGCTGGTGAATTGCTCAGCTGCTGGGCATGGTTGCATTATCTTTAGAAACATTGTGTGTTAATGAAACCAAAATAATAAAAATGTAAAGGTTATTAAAGTTCCTCTACTTGTGAAAATGGATACGAGGTTAGCCCTTTCTGCAAAAACAAATTAACCATGTTAAGGGTAGTAGCAGTTCTTTTTAAATTGTGATATGTTTCTTAAAAAGAGTGTGGTGTGGTGTATTCCAAGTGGAAACATGAAAAAACATGCTCAGGTTGAGCATGTTTTGTGCAGTTGTAGYGAAGTTTTGATTAGAGTTAAATTTAGGGAAGAACATAATGCTGTTCTGTGTTAAGAGCTTTCTTGCCTTGTGTGTCTCTTTCACTATTTTCATGCTTGTGTGTTGGGATGTTAACTACTCTTGGTAGATTGGAGAGAASCACCTTTCTAGCAGTTTCATGAGCAACTTCACCACTATGACAAATAAATCCAGTTTCCAGAGGCATGCTGGAATTATTTCAGAGTTTTGGGACTTATTACTTAGGTTTATTACAAAAAGTTTATTACTTTTTTTTTGTGGGTTTTTTTTTTTTTTAAACTTAGAAATGCTGGAAATGCTGAAATGCAATGCTGAAAAGCTCATGAATTTAGTGTGTACAGTTGTCCTGTTTGTTTTATCTATGAGCTTTATCTATGAGACAAAACACTTGTTTTTATCACTCAGACTAGTGGGAACTGTTTTTCCATCTGTCAGTGTATTTATTTTTTTCTTATGGATAAACATTAATATTTCTTATTCACCTCCTTTTAAGTTTTGAATTGAATTAAGGCTCTCTTATTTGCTTGCCTATCACTAAACAGAATAGGAAAGCCAACAGTTCAAGTAAATAATTCTGACAGGTGAGAAATTCTGTGTACAAATGACCCTCTTGTAATCATTCTTGCTTCTGCTCTACAAGCTTTAAACAGTGCAAGATTTTTTTTTAATTGCTGCATTATTGACATTATTGGTTTGTCCATTTTTATCACTTTGAGTTTTGCTAGCGATTAGCGAAGTATTCCGATTTTAATGAAACAATGATACTCTACTACCTCATCAACCCAAGAGGGCCCCAAGAGTATAGTTCAAAAAACTGGAAGCTGTGACATTTYCTCCTGCCAGTTCTTGGAAAACTAAAGTTTATAGAGAAGGCAATTAAACGAGGTCATTCATTTTCTCTGTCCAGATATTTAAAATGTGGTGAAAGCTAGCACAGCTTTGTAACCTTTTTCAGCGAACTTGCTTGGCACCTTTCTGCCCTAAACACAAGATGGCTACGCAGCCAAACTATTTTTTCATGCGCACAGATGCGCCTTGCAGTATTTCCCTTTTTAGTTTTCTGCCTAGTGTGCATGGGCTGCCTCAAATAACGTAATGTATGTATGCACAAGGGACTGGAAGGTAGGCAGTGCAAAGCTTTTTATAACCCTCTGCAGGACTGTTGCTTCAGCTGAAAGTTGACTTTTTGGAGGGCTTTTGAGCAAACAGTGCGAGGTGCCAGCAGGCATCTGTGTGATTATCCCATTAGAACCGAGGAACATCTGCATTATCAGGGCCTGTGCAGTAGGGAAGAGAACATGAGGTCCTCTAGTCCTGTCTGGGAGCGTTATGGAGTTAAAAGGATAACATTTTACCAAATCTGTGTTTCTATTGGAGAGGTTACACTTAATTACCTTTTTAATTACCTTTCTTCTATTGCTGAGTCCTACGCTAAAGACTCTGCTTTGAGCCCTCATCGCAGGCTTTTGGTGCCTTCGGATAGTTTATACCTGGTTTTTTGTTTGTTTGTTTGTTTGTTTGTTTGAGTATGTGTTTGATGGGGGAGTGGAGGTTGAATCACACTGAAAAACTGGTCCTTTTATCTGTCTAGAAGGCACTTTGCAACTCATTTTTTCCTAGTGTGGGAAGATGTCTGTGAGTATTAATTTTAGATACCAAAGACAGTAGTGTAGCAACTAAAGYGTGTGTTTTGCCTGACTTTAGGTATAAGGCGTAGCCTCACTGGCCTGTTTTATGAGGAAGGAGTAGCCGTGCGTGGCAGAGGCCACCCAGGAGCGAGAGGAGATTACTTCAGCTTTGCAGCGTGAGCCAGGGGAGTGCATTGGCTTGAATAATGTAGGCTTCTCTTTCTCCTCTCCTTTCCCCTGTGGGAATCTGATTTCCTGATCACCTATCTAGCCATATGCCATATGCTCTTGCCAGGAACTCCTAGCAGTGTCATTGCCAGCTAAAATTACTTGTCTTCAGAGAACCCGAGTATGTTGAGAATTGTCTTCAACTGYGACGTTGGCCACATCACAAAGATTTTGTGCATTCACATACACAAAAAAAACCCATTAAAGTAGCTTTATGTTACAGTCCAGCTCAGAACCTGTGCTGGAGGCACAACACAAGCTGCAGACACTGCGAGGTGCTCAGCACTTGCCCGGGCTCAACATGTTCCTGTTCCTTCCCAGGGCTTCCCACAGCTTGTCACAGCTTTGACACCTACAGCACAATATTGATACATACAAATTAAACATTTACAAAGAAACCATATTTTCAGCTCCATTTTTGTAGCAATTGCCCTAAAGATTTGGTACACYTTCTAAAAACTTATAGTGTTTTGTGGTAACTTTATTCCTTTTCTTTTTTTTAACAGGGTGGAAATGAAATACAGTTATATGCTGACCAAGGAGTCAGACTAAGACTGAGTTCTGCTCTCTGACCTTGCTGTACCTGGACCATGAACTTGCTCTTTGTCTTCATGCTTTAGAAACCTTWGTAGTAACTCAGTGAAGCTGTTGGAAATCATGGCATTCTCTCCATGGAAGCTGTCCTCTCAGAAGCTCGGCTTTTTTTTGGTGACTTTTGGTTTCATTTGGGGAATGATGCTTCTGCATTTTACTATTCAACAGCAAACACAACATGAAAGCAGTTCAGTCCTGCGTGAACAAATTTTGGATCTCAGCAAAAGATACATCAAAGCATTAGCTGAAGAAAATAAAAATGTTGTAGATGGGCCTTATGTTGGGACAGTGACAGCATATGGTAAGTGCCTGTTGGAGATTATTTGATAATTTGATGAAGGCTTTTGCTAAGTGGTATGTACATTACACTTCAAAATGCTGCTTTATTGACCTTACTTCCAAATTCCAGTCTTCTGTTCATAGTCTCTGCCTCTGTCACCATCAAATGTCAGTTTTATATCCTGGCAATAGGAGGGAAAAAATAAGAGGGTGAAGTATAACCAGATTACTTCTTGATTTAGTGACTCAGTGTTACTATTTAAAGTGTTTTATCTAGTAAACACTTCAATTTCTTCAGAACTATGCCCCTTTCTCTTTTTAAAGTAACACTAATCCGGGTTAATTGACTTTCCTGGAGCACTTCTACCAGCTAGCACAACTCCATGCACCTTCCCTAAGGATAATAAAGTAATTGGCACACGAATTGCCAGCTGTTTAAGGGTTTCTGCTATGAAGATAACTGTGCCAGTGACTTGAATGCAGCACTTGGGAATTTTTAGATTTCAGCTCAAAGTAACAGTGTGCATGTCAGTGACCAGAATGAGAATTTTGATCCTTTTTTCTTTCAACTTGAGGACCAGTTCTGTGTTTCTTCAGCATGTTCTCCTGAGGGAGTGTTTTTGCAGAAACATTGTAATGTAACATCTGTCGAACTGGAATAAATGGTAGGTGCGGTGCTGGAGATAATGAAGAAYTGAGGAAAATAACTGGAGGATCTTCAGTTATAAGAAGACTACATTTAAACCTACTTGAAAGAAATAGGTATTAAGTGCCCTAGGGGTCCCTGCTTGAGCAGGRGGGTTGGCTAGATGATATCTAGAGGTCCCTTCCAACTTYAACCGTTCTGTGATTCTGTGTAATTACMAGCAAGATGTGAATTGTCACGRTACATGAGAAGTTGCACTAATTGAATTGCCCTAAAGAGGGTAGAAACAGTAGAAAAAMCCCACAATTCTATGCTGCTGTCTATCAGTATTGTCTTGCAAGAAGCTTGTAAATGAGTTTTTATGTATACACCCCATTAAACACATTACCATGGGCTCTGTGGGAAAGGTTCTTTATACCCTGCTGCTAAATGACTGACCTTGCAAAGAGGAGGCAACTTGCAAGGGAATCAAAACCTTTTGCCAGTGCAGTGCATTTCTTTTGATCTATTGATTTTATAGTGATTCCTAATTTTGCAAGTATGGTATCGAACTGAGAGGGGGAGAGACAAGATGTTAAAATTGAGATGGCTATAAAGGGTTCATGAAGTAGTCTCATCAACTGTAACTGTCTTRAAGGAAACACTGTCACTGCTTCATTGCAGTGGGCGTAAGAGAATGATACCTGGCACTGTTGTCATGGCTTAACTTTCTTCTACTGTGTATTAATGACTGATCCAAATTTTATTTTGTTCTCCATGTTACAATTCAGTTCTATTTCATTTTTTTTCAGAGCAAGAATAACTTTAGATCTTTTTGGAATTTCAAAGTCCTAGTTCAAACTTAAAATACCATTTTTCATTTTTTTCTGTCAGTTATCGATAATTTTAAAAAGTAATTTCCATGTATATGTAAATGATTATTTTGTCTTGATATGAAGATGCAAATGACAGCAAACCCTGACAAGAACCCCACTAAGCTTATCAGGCTCTCTAGCATGCAAATGGCCAGGGGCCTTTCTGGGCTGCTAATGGAGGGGTTTAGGACAGCAGGTATCTATATCCTRCAGATGACCTCAGTGACAAAATGTGCTTAGAAAATGAGTGCTTGTCATGTTTGTATGGCTAGGAACTTCATTGGATGAAGAAGCAACTCGTGTTAGTATTGTTGTAGCTAATGATTTGTGAGGAGGGTCAGAGCACACAGCTGAAGCAGTGTCACCCTCCATCCAGAATTAGGACTGTGTCTCCTCGCTAACCTTGCAGATAGGCTACAGTGACTTTACTCCTGCAATTAGTGCAGTTATGAGCAATGACTAGTGGATTTGCTAGGAATGTCTATATTCCTTTGCTTCGCCTAAGAATATACTTTGAACTCACAGAAGTGCCCAAATGTGAATGATTGATATACTCCAAATGTTGTTTAGTTGAGAGTCAGAGTTGGACTATGTTCTTTAGAACATTTAGTCCTTTATGCATGTGGTTAAACTGCCCTGAATCCAATATTGTGAAGCTGACTGCTAATTTTTTATGGCATCTGCCTCGTTTTATCTCTTTTGCCTCTAGTTATTTGTTAAATCTTGATTTAATTTTTTTTGGAGGGGGGGCTGAAGGGATGAAGGGAGTTGGGAGGGTGATGTTAGGGAGAAATTTGGAGGTTTTTCCRTATATACATAACTGATAAAGCAGACTTACCATGTTGATGTTTCTTGCTCTTTCCCATTTCACTTTTGTGCTCAACTGACTTACCTAGTGTTAAGATCATGCATCTGACCCAAGCTTAAGTTTAAATTTCCATTATTAAGTTTAAATTTCCATATTTATCTCAAAAATGTTATTTTTTCCTGAGTTTATCAGTATGCTTGGGGCAGTTATTTCTGCAGAGTAAGTTTTGATTCTTCTTCCTTTCATGTCATTAGGGGGGAARGTGCATGTGTGAAAGTGTGCAACAATTACTACAAATTATTTCTAAAATATGGTACAATTTCGATGAGATGTGTAGCTCCTTTCAAGCTGGCAAGAACCCACCATATTCCTTACTTCTTTGGCATTTTTTCGCTGCTTGCTTTCTTTCCTACTTAACTACTCACTTTTAGGTTATTTGGAAAATTGATTGCAAGACAGAATAGTTTCATCTTACAATTTTCATAATATTTTGTGCAAAATAGATTGGATAGATGTCTTTTATAGGGTTTAGACAAAGAATAAAATGTAGGGTGCAACAGATCAYATGACTGCACTTTCTTGGGGCATGGATTAAAAGCACTTCTTTACAAGGCTTAGTGGGTCTCGTCTTGTTTCTGTTGCTTTTTTATTCTCTCTTCCTGAGAAGTTTTAGTGTTCACAGGCAGCCTTACAGACAAACAGTTCCATATTATCTGCAGCATCAATAACTATTATTTTGCTTTGTTACTTAAATAACAAACTGTCGTTATTCKATAATTTCTCCTGACCTGTGACAGAAACTGCCTTCAGAAATTGAAGGGAAGCTGCCTGATCTGTGCCCTAACTAGATTCRTGATCACAGGATATCCTTAGCTACATTTCCCTTGCAGTCTGTCCATGACATTCATTTCCTGTTCCAGATCTGCCTAGGGAATAAGTTGAGTTGCTGCCAAACAGCGGATAGGCTCCYCAGGAGATGTTAAACTGCATTTTGCAGGTGGATGAAATAATTTTGTAGCCCTTCTGTCCAGTTAGGGCCAACTAAGTTTTTTAAGGAGTTCTCAAATTAAGGAGTTTTGAAAGATGCAAAATGAAGATAATGTGCTTATTTAAAACAGTAGTGGGACAGTTTTTTGAGATGAGCAACAAATACCATATGAAATAATACTATATGAAAGCAAGTAAGCCATTGGTTAGTCTGTCCTGTTTGCATTGTGGTTTTTTGGGAGCAAGCTRTAGGGCTGGTTGTTCAGCAATAAACTTGTTAATGACTAACATTAATGACCGTGGCTAGAAGAAGTTTGTTGGCTGGTAGAAACACCATAATATGGCAATTTTCATAGCCTACTTTTCTTCCTTTAACCTCATTACCATTAACATGCACAGTCATGATTTTTGTGTTCAAGAGTATTATGTTGCCTGGATTTGTCTGCCTTTTACCCACTCAGAAGGCTTGCAGTTATTAACTTGATTACTTAGTCGCCTTTTTACTTAGTGGTATTAATTTTTATGTTCTTTCTAGCGTATATGGATATGTCATGGGGGTGGATCATATACTTTCTTTTTCAAAGTTGTAGTCCAAATGCAAGGAATAGCTATTAGATTTTTATAGCAGTAAACAGATGTTTTGCAAAAATTGCTCTGAATCTGTGTTCCCACTCTCCCCTTCCCAAATTAGCTTGCAAGTGCTTTTTCACTCTGGTAAGGTGTCTCATAGAGTGTTTCAGTGGCAGTATTACAAGACTAGAATAGTTARTGCTCTTTTTTTTTCCTGACTATGTATGGCCTAATGTACACTATATTTCATCCTCTTACTGTTTCTTGAGTCTTTTATTTCTATAACATTCCTATTTTATTCCATACTTTTTCTATTTTTTTTCCTTCTGCCTTGTGCTTTTTCTGTCTATTATTAAGTTCCCATTCCACTTTTGTCTGTAACTTCTGTTTCACAATTGTTAATCATTTTGTTTTGATAAATACTTCTACTTCATTGCATCATGCTTAGATCAGAAAGCAGGACCAACCATTAGCATTAGAGATTTCAAAATCTGACCTTTAGAGGACRAAGAGAAATGCATAGATAAAAGAAAACTATCTACTTTATGGTTCCTGAATAAATTCTCCTTTGGAGAAATAGAGCGTAAGGTTTCTAAATGTATTATCCTTTTCTTATTTGCTTTCTCATTTGCACAAGAATTGGGGAACTCACTCAGGAAAGAAAAAAAAAAAGAGGGATGCAAAATAGCACCTGGCAAAGATACAACTGATGTTTGGGCAGATGAATCTCTTCTTTTGTATAGAGGAATTTTCTGTTACAGATCAGAAAATTTATTTGGCTCTGGAGTTAAGAAAAGCAGAAAATGTATTATAAATATAATAATTTAATGTAATTAAATGTAAAAATAGTGTGGGTTCAACATACCAGATGCTTTTATCTTGAAACAAGCATAAATGAACAARGAACAATACATTCTTTCATCTTGCTTTGCTTGATCTCACTTTAATTTTGCAGTTTATTCTGATACTTCTCTTTTTCCTTGCTCTAGCCTACAGTGTGGGTGTGGGGTTCGTGTGTTTTTCTTTATGTCTTTTGGTTTTTGGGGGAGATTGTTTTGTATATRTTTTAGCATATTCAACTGTCTTCATTACTCAAAGAAAACTGAGGAAAAGAATAAGAGGAGGAAAARAATATCAGGCAGTTTAGTCTTCCTGAGCTGTCACTCGATGAACAAACTCCTATGACTATTTCTTGCTTTCCCTGCAAAGACTAATCAAATGGACAGGTAGATGCATACACTTGTTTTGATAGATCCAGCCGATTCTCGTAGTTTGAACAACTTCACAAAGAATTTATTATTTTTCTGTCATGCATTTTGTGCTCATTTTGGCTCTTTTAGTCTTCTTCTAATGTATCCCCAGAACTACTGGTGGTAAGTGCTTGTAAGSGACATGTATTCATTATTATTTAAGACGTATGTGATGATTTGAGCAAATACAAAGCACACATTCTTCAACTTCAATGTAAGAAACTTAAGAGTTACTGTAAGAGTAACATGCTAAGCATGTTATAAAATATATATGAAGACACATTCTCATGTCTGGAGGATCTTATAGGTTAGGTCAAACAATATAGGGAATATTTCTGCAAACAGCAGTTCATGACCAAGATTCCTAGTGAGCTTTTTTGTATGTATTCCAGTCTCATTCTTGTATCTATTTTCTAATTCTATCTGATGGTGTACATTGCATTATTAAGCACTTTAACTTTTGATTTGTAGATCTGAAGAAAACACTTGCTGTCTTACTGGATAATATCTTGCAGCGCATTGGGAAGCTGGAGTCGAAGGTGGAAAATCTTGTACTTAATGGAACAGGAGCAAACTCTACCAACAATACTACCACTGCTGCTCCCAGCCCGGGGGTAGCCGAAAAGCTTAATGTAGCAGGTGAGTATAGCAATGTTTAGAGCMCTTATGGGCTGCTTAACCTGTGCTTTCTCTCTATGTGCTTTCTTCCATGCTAAAATGTGTTTTTTATTTTGGTTTGTTAAAACCAAAARGCTAATGAGCTTTTACAAGCTCAAAGGATGTCTTTCTACTATGGCAACTTGAACATGTTGAAGAAAATATTCTYTGCCAAAGGAGACTAGCCCATCTTGCAGGTTTTTTGGATATTTTTACATCATCTTAAATCTACTACTTTAGTATATAGTTTAAATGGCTGCACATTAGAAAGATAGGCAGATATTTTCTGTGTCCTCTAGGCAGATCCTTCCCTTCACATGSCCTGTCTTGTTGACCTGTTCTTTCCTCTGTCACTGAAGCAAAAAGATACTGAGAGCCCTGACCCACAGGGAAACCTGCCTACACGCTGCAGATGGTCTCTCAGAAAAGCAGGGCAGTAGGAGCAGAGCTGTGCTGCTACTTCTTCTAGGTSCTTGGCTTTCCTATCAAAGTCAGCACCACAGAGGTGTTATGTTTTTAGTGGATGAAACAAAATAGAGAAGTAGAGGCAACCTTYAGTTGACTAACACCAGTGAAAGGAAGTGGCGAGTGTGGTGTGCAAGAGATTTTCTGATTGCARGATAACAAGTGACTTGATGTATGTCAGCTACTCTGCAGTAGCTGCATTTTTCCGTATAAGGAAATCTGAAGTGTATTTAGCTCTTGCTGCAAAATATCTTTGTCCTTCTTCTATACCATAATAAAAGTGTGCTCACAGACAGTACCGCTCATGTATTACTTCTTAAACTGTGGTAATTTTTTGTCCATCATATTTCTGGTCTTATATTGAAAGCAATTTAGATATGAGGTACTGTAGCTATATAGCACATGCAGGGAAGTGGGATGTATTACTTCCACACAAGATGAAACATAGGATCTTAGTTGCAGATGGAAAGTGAGCTAGGATAGTATTGTTGCAGTTTCTGGGTTAGCTTTAAAATTAAAAAGCCATTTATATTTTCCTTTTGAAGCTGGACAAAAAGGAGACTTGATGCTGCAATTTTAATAGATTTGCAAATCAGTTAGAAGAAACAGTTGTCAAAATTAGCTTTTCTCTTGATTTAAAAAAAAAAAAAAAATCTTGAGACAAAACCCAAGATCCCCTAAAACAACAAAAAAATGTACTTGCATATTATCTTTACACGCAAAGGGTTATTGTTCAGACAACTTAACCTGGAAGGAAGCATCTTTTTTCAGTTCTTAAGGGGAAAATTATTTTTGTTTGTTCTYAGATCCCTGTGTTCAAGGGATGTAAATATTGAGGTATATTCAGRAAGGATAGTGATAATGTATAGAACACAGTCTGAGGCTAATCCACAMATGTTTGCTAGTTAAATGCCTACTGTTCATTCATCTGAAGAAATYGGGTGGAGATCCATCTTATCAGAAGTGACTAAATGAAAAATTTGYTTCTATTCTTGTCTTGCTGGCATTTTCCTGCCAGTAGCAAACTCTAGAAGTGATATAGTTATTGAGGTAAAGTCGTAACATAAACATTCTCTTTGCTATTTGGAAAATAAGCTAGGTAAGCAAGCCTTATGGTTACAGAAGCAGCTGTAATGTTGGTCTTGTCTGTAATGGCTGTTTCAGCAATGTCCTTTTTTAGTATGCGAGAGCAGTTGAGACATCTGAAGAGGTCTTGCTCAAGAGCAAAATGTAATTTGAAGTTGAGTATCACAGCAGGCCAGATTTGTCAGTTTGAATGTGCAATGAGTTTTTCTTCACTGTATTTTAAGTATTAGTGGCACTTCTTCATTTAAAAAACAAGACAGATAATCTGCAATCTAGGAGAAATCAAAATTATTGAGTAGTCAACATTCCTCTTTCAAAAGTCTCTCTGCGAATGATTTTGTTGTTTGTTTGCTTGTTTTGGTTAGGTATGTTGCTATATTCAGAAAGTAATTCTGAAAACAATATCCCTGTGTCACAGGTGGAGGATCATAGTAATGCAGGAATCTTGGACTAATCCTAGAGGTCAAGCTGGTGAATTCAATCTAGGTCATGATCTGTGTCATTTTTATCTGACTTAATGAAGACAGTTGACGTGTCCGTGACKAAAACCCACGATTGCAAAATTCCCTGTGAGATTAAGGACACTGGCCACTGCAGCGGACAATGGAATATTTTCTGTGTTGCAGGARCGTTTTACTCCTGCTCACCTTTTCTGCCTAGACAATTAACACAGTACTATGAAAAAGGAGCTTTTACACTGTCAGAATGCAAAGATGGTTTCCGAAGTCATAAATATGTTATATTTCAGTGTGGCTCAGATAAGAAGTTGCCTTTGACTGCATAAGTAATCCAGGTAACAGTGCAGAGAGTATATTTTGAGAAATGGTTGCCAGTTAGATAGAGTTGTTGAAGAAATGATGAAAAAATAACAGGCTGATATATTTAGAAATGATGCTCAGTAATTCAAGATTAGAAGTGTATATGTTTTGCCCAGTATACATTTTAATAGTAAAATATCTGCCTCACAAATTCTTACTTGTAATAAACTTGTAAGATCACATCATCTACTATGCTCTCTACAAGCTAAGATGATTTTCAGTTCCTACTTTCTCTTGATACTACAACATAGAATCTATTATCCTCTTTGCTTAATAAAGGAAAAAGATGATTTTTCTTGTTATATGTATTGTTTGATACACACAATACCCTCTCTTCCATGACCAGCCCCATGCTGCTTGTGTATTTTTTTGTGGACATGTTTCTAAACTTTAGAGAATCRTCCTTGCAGCTGACTAAATAAAGTAGTCCCCCTATGGAGCAGGCCTATTTTACGTTTGGTAGCAAGCAGCAATGACCTGTAACTCAGACAGCTCTAATGAGGGGATACACAGCCTTAGTCTTAACAGTGGGAAAGCTCGTGAAGAGCTTCCCCTGAACCTTATGAATGAGGAAAGGCATAATGTTCTCCATTGAAAAGAGCTGTGAAACCATCAACTACTGTTAGCAGTCAGAATGACATTTGAAGGATTACCCAATGCCATCCAAAAACTTAATCAAGAACTGCTCTATGTTTTCTTTGTGATTAAATGGTAGCAGCAGTGGCAGAAAAAAACTAAGTTTCATGAGGCAAATAAAAACCCATCAGGGAAATTCCTGTCTATCAAAGATTTTCTTTTAAGAAATGTTTATGGCTTCTTAAAACCAGCAATGATCCATCCTTTAATCTATTACTTGACCGTGGTAGCCTAAATGGCAGCAGCAGTTGATATTTCATACGTGCCACTTGTTACAGGGCCCATGGAATTTCTTTTTCTTTCAGCAGAGTAGCCTCTTAATTATCAAACTGCAACCCAAGATATGCTGCTATTTGAGGTCTACCTGAAATTAGTAATTAGCTCTTTGACCTAGACTTAGATTCACATTTGGCTTGGAGTACAAATGTTCACTATTAACTGTTACATAAAATTTAGGACCTGTGTTGCAACTAAAGTTATTTACCATTTTCCAATGGTCTCTTTACCAGGTATGTGTCTCRTTTAGCAAGGCATGGAGAAAAAAGGCATATTTAAAATTATACTTGTCTGGCTGTCAAGCATGGTATAGAACTGAGACAGCACTGGTGATATCTCTGTAGGAATATATTATCCTGTAGTGGTATATAGAGTCTTTGGCAGATAAAGGGCTCTGAAGAACATCCATCTGGATTAAGCTCATTCATGATAAGAAGGTGGTAACAGTTGGTAGGGGGAAATGTTGAGAATTTAGCAAGGGCTGTAACTCAACTCTCTTTGAAGTATGTAAACTAAAACTTTTAATTGATTCTTTTTTTTTTTAATTTCCATTTCAAGACCAGAAATCTGTTTCTTGTTCATCAGACACTCAGACAACTTACATTGTTGGTTTATCTTCAGACTGTAATGTAGTCATATCTTCATTGTATTTAACATTGGCCATGTGTTGCTACACCTGGTTTCTTCCTCTGAATTTAGTTCTGCAGGATATTTCAGCAAGAAGCCTGAGAGCAGCCTGTCTTCTTTTGGGTAGTGTTAGAGGAGAAGAGAGCATGAGCTGCTAGTATATAAAAATAATTCATTTACAGCATAGCCTGGGATATTCAAGCCGTCGTCATCACTATACTTCTGTGCTTCTTGAATGAAAAAATCTAACACTTTTAGATGGGAAAAATATATTGAAAACTGTGCCACACTGCTTTCAAAATATTCTTTTACTTTGAAAAGTGTTACTTGGGAAAAGTTTAACTGTGTAGCTTCAATCGCGTAGAAGCAAGCCCATGAAGGTTCATGTCAGGAGATTTCTCCCTGCTTCCCTCCACCCATGTCACAGAACTTGTGATGTATGTGGCGATATGTACTTACTACTTCAAGAACTCTCTTTTTTTGAGAGAGACTAAGAACAGTTAAATATCAGGATGCTGTATTTGGTACTACTCAGGGAGAATATTTTGAGCATATCTATTTCTAGCATCTATGGCTTTTCTACTTCATACATTAGCCTGCTCTGCTGTATTGGATGTTGAGCTGTCTTTTCCTGTAATAGCTTTGATTTTAACATGTTTAATATTTTCATTTTTTGAAATTGCTTTTATGCTTTTTTTTAGGATAGGTGTAAAAAACAATTTAAAAAAAAAGGCTCTCATTACATTGCAGACTTTGTTATTTACCTGTCATCTAAAGGATGATGGCTTGGATACCTCTCTGGAGCTCAGCATCCTTTGTGGGTTGACAAGCATGRCAGGTTGACAAATCAACTTTGGCAATGCAGCAAGCAGGCATTTGTTTTAATATTAGTGGGAAAAGAAGGACCTTTGTCATGGGGGTATTTCCATAGAGTACTTCCTGCAGAGATTAAGCTGATGCACTGAAACCTTTTAGGTGGAAAGACAAGCTCAGGTGTAGCTCATGCTCACTTGATTTCTTTCTGAGGCTCTTTCCCATGACCTTTGCCTTATGTGTAACAGACTTGTTAAAGGATCCTTAGCTATAGCTTGTCTCACTCTTTCAAGCCTTGTGGAAACACTATCAACATGGGATTGGCTTAAAGACAGAYTAGTTGTCCTAGCAGAACATCACTGTGCACTGGATATAGCAGGCCATGATCATGCCTAGATTTAATCTTTCTCAGGATGGTGCTTTGCTTTGACTCATAGTTATTGTTATGTATCCAGTGTATTTTTCTGCACTGTGGGCAGTTCAGCTTTTCCTGTTTTCCTGTCTCTCAGCCTCCTGTGAAGGCCGTAGCGTGGCGCTGAGGAGAACTGGGTGTTTCCACTGTGTGTTTCTTGTTGCACCACAGCATAATGACGGTGCAGGAGAGTGTTTTCCACTGCATTGCTGACTTGTATCAGGAATGCTGAAGGGGCCCGAAGTGCTCCCTTGGGCTGCATTTTGATTAACCACTTCACTACTACTTGAATTCTCCTAACATTGCACTGATTTCCGTGGTGCTAATGCAACACAACAGCACAGCTGAGGTGAAGATGGGCCAGCAGCAGCAAAGTTCATTTTCTCTAAATCATATTAATGCTTCGCTAATAAAGTTTCTCAAACATTAGTAGAATGTATTTGGTCCTCTGCATTTAAAAATCTTTTAACCTTCAGCTCATTTCTTTAAATACGTTGATTGTGCTTTCAGCTCACGCTGCAAATTAGCTCTTTAAAGGAATTACCTGCTGGAGAGGAAAAGTTTGAATTAAATTGTAAATGTACTAATAAGCAAGAGAAGAGAAGGGAGCCCTTATAAAAATTAAAACCGCCTTAACTAGAATGTTGGATCTAAACTTAGTTATCTGATTTCAGAACTGAAATAGGAACAACAAGGAATGAAGGAGTTGCAGGAGTTAAAGCAGGAATGGTACTTTTATTTAACAGTCCCAACCAGTAAGAGAACAGATAGAGAAAARACTGTTACATAGATCAGTCAGATATGGTTGCTACCATAAAGGAGGCTCCTGCTGTTACAAGACTTGTCTATAGGAAACACTTTGTACTGGGCTATTATCTGCCCTGTACAACACTGCAAGGTATCCTAATACAATTTTTTTGCCCTAATCTAAAAATCTGTTCCTTTTAGCCTCAAGGTTCAAGATTGCATAACCTTAAAAGGTTATGTGTTAAACTTTAAGGTTATGTGTAACCTTAAAAGGCAGTGTTAAGTGCTGCAAGATGTTTACATTTTATGAAGAAATAAAGAGTTTGTCCTTAGCAGACTGGATAGGCTGCTAATGTGGGCAATTTTCACAGTATCATGGCTTTAACCAGTCCTGCTTTATATAAAGTTCTGTGACAAAGAGGATATCTACTGAACAGCTAGCACTGTTGGACTGGTACACAACAGCATCTCTTGTCTGAATTATAACTTATTCAACTTCATTGTAGTGGATTATTTCTAGCTTCATCACTGCCTGATGGGAAGCGTTGAAACAGAATGGCCAAGCCTGTCATGAAGCACATTTGAAGGAGATTCATAAAGCAAAGGGCAAAATATGCATATGGCACTTACTAATATTTGACTTAACTCTTTTGTTAATGAGTAATTTGGAAGCAAGCCAAAAAAAAAAGAAAAACACCCCTATCACAGGTTATGCTTTACATTGTTCTCTCCTGGGGTTTGTAGAGCTAGATTAAAACAAACATCAAAAACCTGACACGCAGCCTGCTTGCAGGAGCTGTATCTGTGAGCTGGTGTTTGAGGAGCGTGCTGTCAGAGCATGTGACTGAGTCTGTTTGCTCTTCTTTGCAGCAGAGCGTGTGTGCCTGTTCCTGCGAGGTCAGGCGGCTCAGCTGAAAGCTGCGGGCCAAGCTGTTGGGGCTGATGTGCCAGACTTTACGCTGAAATAGCTGATGGTTGTTCACAACCTCTATTTCACCTGCTCTGTTGTGCTCTTAAGATCTCTGGTGCAGAGCTGTAATATCTTGAAATAGCTACAATGGCTTGCAAAGCATGCGTGCTTTCTAAACACGAGGATTTAATTTTAGTTATTTTTATATTGAATGTTCCAGCACCTCACAAGTGAAGCATTATATTTGAAAAKATTTTTAAAATCTGGAATTTGTTAGTCTTGTAAGTGTTCTCCACTTGGAAATTCTAGCAGAGATATAAATACTTCTACCATTTCCATATAATTAGAGGTGATAGATGGCCACATCATTCCTATGTCTGTAGATTACCCTGGGGATGCCATCGTGCAGGGGTGCAAGCGGTTGCAATGGCAGAGCAGGAATGGGGGCTGCTCTGGAAAGCTCGGGAGCAGCCAGCCCCGGGGGAGAGCAGAAGCCTGGGAACATGGCACACACTGGTGTCCCTGTGTCCCTGCCTCCCGGCCTCTGCTAGGACTGGGAGTTCTGCCTCATTGCCAAAGCTGATTGGAGCTGTTGTAGTATGTGCAAAAATATGTTGCGGGTAGGTAAAGGTAGTTCTTGTTCTCGCAAACGGGCTTTTATGGGAACTCCGGACCACCTTTTGGGCAGCACAGTAGCAGTRTTTGCAAGTGAGATGTGTATACTCTAGCCTCTTCCTAAGCACCCTTCCTGTCATCTCTGCTCAAATCACAGCTGTCTGTGAAGACRTGCTGTGCACAGAAAATGTTTACATGTGACAAAAGCAAACAAGTATCTAGACTATGGCTGCGTATGTACTGAAAATGAGTCTGTTCTCTATATCTTGTCTTCCCTTCCTTCCTTTCCATTCTTTAGCGCTTCAACATACCCATTTAAATACAGTAAGATGCAAATGATCAACCTGGCATACTGAAAGTTTTATGTTGTAAAATAAAGAATTATATTTTGTGTTAATGTACTGCCCTGTGCCGCAAAGACCTTCACAAGAACAGAGGTTTTTCTTGACTAACCTGTGAAGTGGAACGCAATCATACCGTAGCATACAGCACTGTGAGACAGACTGTTTTTCCCATAGCAGTGAAGTCCATGGATCATTTGTGTTGTCTCTACAGTTGGTGATGTGGGGTAGATGGTGTCTCCCAGTCGGTAGGATGGGAAGAAGAGCTGCTTTTGAGTGCTCTACTGTTTTTGACAGATGAGGAACTGAAGGAGTAAGCAGCAAGTCTAAGGAGGAGTGTCTTGCAGAGGAGGATTGTTTAGCCCAGAGCAAACAGAGAAAAGGCTGTTGTTGAGAGTTATGTTTTCTTCGTGCTCATGGTAGGCTGTGCCAGGGGCCCCTCTGGCTGCTGTAACCACTGGGGCGGCTGCTATTTCTGCTGCTGCTTTGCTTCCTTGCTACTGCCAGTCAACAGATTGATTCTGGTTTGAACTATTGCTTTGGGGCAAGGACTTTTCAGGTTGTATCATATCCAAGATCAAAGCAACCAGGGCCAAGTGAAGAGTAGTGCTAGTATTATGAGGTGAATATTGACTTTGGAAAGAGACTCCTAAAGAAAACACTGTTACAAAGGAGAAGATATTTGGAATTTATGCTGGATAGCATTGATAATCTCTGCTCTCCATAAGTTTAATGTCTAATAGTCTTTTATCTTTCTGAAAATTATTTGTTGGAGTCAGATGGTCTATAGATTTTGCAGCTACAAAAAAAGGAAGATGAGTAAGATGTATGTGACTTGTCCAAATGCAGCTGAATTTGCTAAGAAGACTTTTGTATTGAACATAATTACCAAAACACTCAATGTTTTCAAAACTATTTTCAGCAGGGTGTAAAAAGCTGATCTATCTTTTTGGTTTTTTGAGATGCCCTTTTTTTTTTTTTTTTTTTTTTAAGCTTATGGGATTTATCATTTATAAGGTTTAATTGCATCATAAAACCCATTCTTGAATTGTAAGGAAGCATGTCTCCTCCAGAATCTCTGGTGGTCTAACAGTTCTAGGATATCTTTTGTATTTTAGAAGGATCCTAATTTGATATGCTTTATGGAAAGCTCTGTACTGGCTTTCTATTCAGGCTCATGATTTTGTATTTTAGTCACTGCTAGAAAATTTATCATGGAAAAAAATGATAAGAAGAAAAGATTAAAAAAAGAGAAAAAGACAAGGAACAGAGAATATTTTGAAAGTACCTACTGATTTCAAAGTCATCTTAAAAACTACTTTGCTTCAGCGTTATTGTCCTTGGCAGTAAAGCTCAGTTTGTCAGATTGCGGCTGGTGCAGTGACTGCCAAATCAGTGTTGTCTTCCTGGCATATTACTTTCTCATCAGTTCTGTTTTGCAATGTCTCACATTTCAAGTTCTATCTTTCAAAAGAAGCTTTTTTTTGAGAAGAAATGGAAAATATTCAACTAAATGGAGAAGAGTGTTTCATATACAACAAAATGTTCTAACTCCAGACCACTGATCTTGTATCCCTACTCTGTTCTACTGCCTTTTTTTTTTTTTTTTTTTTTTTAAATGAAATCTGAAATCCTGGGTCAAGTTCTGTACTATAAGTGCAAAAATCTTATAGCATAACATGCCTCTTGATGCATGGTTGACTTTAATAATCATGAGTTTTGCCCATGGGAAAAGACAGAACAACTCAGGTTTAATTTGGATAAYTCTGGGACAGACTACCTAGATAAGAAACCTCTGCTGCTTGTGGCAATAACTATTTCACCACATCAGTCACTCTTCCTGCCTAAAGGTTTATGTTAGAGGTTTCTCAGGAGAAAGTCCCACTTGGAACTGATGTGGTAACGTCGTCTGAAATTGCTCCTAGCCCTTTTGTTTGGCTCATATAGGCTAGAGGGAATCTTGCTCCATTTTATACTCTTTAACATTTTTTAAAACATCACATGATAAAATCTTAACAAAATATGTAAAGTAATGTGAATCACTATAAAAATTCTTGAGACCATGAGAAATTTTTCTCATGAGATGTAATGTAGTGCTACTCGGTTTTAAATTTAGATCAGATTGCAGTGTTCATTAATTAGGTCACATATTTGGTGCCAAGTTGCTAGTCACATGCTTTGGATAAAGTGATAACACTTGAAAAATCTAGTGTTCGTATTTAAGAGCAGCTTACACCTTAAAAATGTTTGCCAATCAGAAACTAATTGTTGCAGTTTAGTAGTTTTAAGTACACTTGGATTAGAGAAGTGTTTTGCCTTATATTCAGTCTGAATTACCTTAATTTTTTTTCAATGTGCATGAAGCGTATTTTATAATTCAACACTTCTGTTGCAAGTTGGAGTTGAAAGCTATACAAACTTTTTCTTATATAGTCAAATCGAAAGTACAGTTTTAATTGTTTAGTGACTTGCACAGTAGGACTGTAGGGAATATGCATAAGAATTCACAAAATAAAAGGCAGGATTTGCTAGGGTATCTGTCAGAGCTGTAGGACAGGACTCAATTATGATCTCTTTTCCTTTAGATCTCATAAATGGAGCCCAAGAACAGTGTGAATTGCCTCCTATGGATGGTTTTCCACACTGTGAAGGGAAAATAAAGGTAAGCATAGCCTGATCTTAATCTCATTATATGTATTCTGTGAAAATTTGAGTAAGTGTTGCATTAGTGGAAGAAAATCATCTTGCTCAGTGACATTTTTTGTGAAAGCATAAAACTCACACCATGAATAGGTGTGCAATCAAAGCTTTGGATGTGGTGTTCRCAGTTGATTCTACGCAAATTTTATTCTTTATTATTAATAATGTAGTTGGAAATGGTGAACATTGAAAGCTATCAAATTTTGATTTGGAAAGTAAAAAATATAARGTTGCAGATATGGAGAACTATCTTTTTCAAGATCTATAATTTGAAGTCTAATTACYCTGCATTGGTAGTTGGAGACAAAATTTAAGTTACTAGATACTTAAATATGGTTGTAAAATATTAGGATTTTTTTTCAGAAAACTGAAACGAATAACTGAACTGTTAAGATATATGTGACTTTTTTCCTTTTAAAAGGTTTGGAAATAAGTATTTAAAAATGTGCAAGTGTTAAATCTCTAGGCTGTGGTTGTAGTAATTTTGATAAATTAATTTCATGTTGACTGCATCATGCCTCATTTGTATATTACTCTTTTTGTTGTTTGGTTGCAGTGGTTTTCCACTTTTACCTGTTATTCCTGAGTTCAATGTGAAATAATAATTTAATACTTAAACCTAATGGACTGCATTCTTGTTTCCTTTCAGTGGATGAAAGATATGTGGCGATCAGATCCCTGTTATGCAAGTTACGGCGTAGATGGGTCCACGTGCTCCTTTTTTATTTACCTCAGTGAGGTCAGTAACGTTTTCTTCTGCAAAATGAGAATATYATAGTGCTCTGTATTTATTAGTAATTACTTGCAAGCATTTCTTAGAAGAAATTGTAATTTTATTATTATTCAATAAGGAGGAAAGAAAAACTGTTAAGCAGAGTTGTTCTGAGTGTTTTGCTGTAATTCTTAAGTCACCCAGGTACTTCTAGCCTGGAGAATTCTGAATTGGTAWGAACAGAACCTGCCTAGTGAAACCACATTAGAAACATTTTTTTATTATTATCTTTCCCTCTAAATATGTAACTCAGTCATATGTCCTTGCCTTTGGATGCTACTTTTAATGCTTTCTGTGTAACTCCTTAAGTAGCAGGAAGTAGGAATGTTAGGAGAGATGGCTGGAAGTTTGGAAAGGACTGAGAATGTGAAACTAGATGATACATCCTCGTAGAACTCATGGCCTTTTCCTACTTGAAGACTGCTCGTAAATTGGAGATTGTCTTATCAAAATAAATATATATATGACCTAAAAGTCACCTTTTTGAGTGAAGTTGCAGCTAGATTGACTAGAGTTACTAGTATCTATCARAACAAAAGCCCAGATTTTAAGAAGCTCAAGAACCTGCCCATTTTTGTACAGCTCTCCTGAGTAATGATTGTTTTCCATTAATGGCTTTTGTCCGTCAGGGTTTGTTTTGAGCTTTTCTCCTGGCTTCTGGTGTATTTCAGAATAGGTCACACTTATTGACCTCTTCATAGAATAGTAGAATCATAGAATCCTTTAGGTTGGAAAGGACCTTTAGAGATCGAACYCCTTGGCAATGCTATATTAACTGTTATAGTTTTTGCATGAATCAGGGAAAGGAATTGGGTTTCTTAATTTATGTGGGTAAGACTAGCGCAGTCTTATTTAAGTAACTCCGTGGTAATGAATGAAAATTTACCCAGCACTAGTCAAACTTTTGAGAGCATTACTTTAAGAAACATTAATAGTTAAATGCATATCCATAACGTGTAGCTGAAGAAATAGAAAATTAGATTTTTAATCATAAATTTGACTTATTACGTTGGTAGCACTTACTATTGATTTATTTGTGAGCTATAAAACTGGAGAAAAAAAAAATGCAGAATGACTGTACCATTTACTCACTTATTTGTCATAGACATTGGAGATGTACTTTCATGATCAGTTGACGTTCATCTTGAAGTTTATGCTAAAAGGTTATGTTTTGACATCAGTATAGTTATGTTTGTTTTGATGTATTCTGTCAACCATTTAGTACCCTAGCTTTTTTATGCAGATTTTCTGTGACAACCTCCCATGTTTGATCACTAATTTTGAAAAGTTGCTAAATGCTATTAGTTTTTTCATAATTGGGCTTTCRGTTCATACTAATAGTGAAATGTGAATAGATCTTGCTCTTGTGTCTGGTATTTCCAAATGCTTTATCATATAGGCATGTATATCAGCTGCATAACAGTTTTCTGTAAACTGTCTTAATAAAMCAGCATTTTAGCCATTCACCTGTCATTCAGGAAATGTCTTGGGTTTGGTGGGTCATTTTTTTGTTGGTTGGTTGAGGKTTTTTTTTTTTTGCATTTTTTAAGTTTACAATTATCAGGAAGTAATGTGGAAAAAAACTTTATCTTGTTGGTGAATAATAATYCTTTCATTCTTAAATGGATAAATCTTAAATATTATAGGGGGATTCACTAGGCTGTTTCATTTTTAGAATGCTCTGAAATAAGTTTGTCTTTATTGGAATATTTTTTTAAATTGCATACTCTGTGTAAGATAGTATCAAGGATTTTCATAAATATTGTAGTTGTAGAATATATTTTAATTATTGAGTCTATCTTTGCAGTCTAGTAGATTACATGTGGTAGTTGGAAGATCAGTATCACTTTAAACTCAAAGCCAGGATATCTTGTACCAGATAAAATATCGAATGCATTAATTAAAGGAAGTGGTGTTTTTCCGCTATAAGTGCTGTCTCAATTTACAGAAGTGCAATGGTTGATTATTCAAGGGTTTAGGGATTTGAAATGTTTCTTCAAGCAAGAATGCTGAATTTGTGCCATTTCTTGTTCCATTTGGGAATTAAAGACAAAGGTCTTATGCTTTTTTCTTTTAATGTTCTCTCATGACAGAATGTAAAACTAATATTAGTTGAGCATGTTATTAACCCCAAATTTAAATTCAACATTCCTAATCCTATGATTAATGCCATGATTAATGCCCAGCAGCAGAGTTTGGAAAGCTTAAATGTTTGCGAATGCAAGCATGAAATGAAATTCTAATAACACTACAATGATGGGGATTTATGAGGTGTGTTGGCTGCTAAGGGTAACTTGGAAATGCTGTTGCAAGAGCAATTTGTCAAAGGGGACAGTGATGAAGAACTGACAGTTTATAGTATGATTGCGCAGCTGGATGATGAATGTGCCTRCAGAGCTCTCGAGTGAAAAGTGAGGACTTAAAATATTAAAATGCATCTGGGTACAGGAAGGATATTAATGTTTAAGAGTTTTCTATTTCTCTWTAAAATTAACATATAGAAATGACATAGTTTTGAATRGAAACAGCACGGTCTCAATCCAGGCTGCCCCAGGTGGCCTTTCTTGCAGAGCCTGCACCAGCACAAGTATTAGYGGCTCAGACGCCTTGTGTTTGCATCTGGTGGCCGCTTGCAGGAGTGTGGCAATCCATGCCAGGCTCCTGAACAACTCTTTTCACTCCTCTCTTTGCAGCTTGGTTGGTTGGGCAGAATTGTAGGCAAGCGTGGCAGCAGGAGGAAAGCAAGTAGCAGTTTAATTTAAAGCTGTGACCTGTGCAGACTTGCAGACATGCAAAATCTGCACAGTTTAATTTTGTTCTGCTGCGGGCACCAGATCGCTCCCAGTGGCTGCTGCATCACTGTGTGCAGGGTCTTCCGGAGCTCTCTAGTTGAGCTTGGAGCCTTTGGAAACCTGAAGGAGTTCYGCTCTCCTGAAGAGCAAGCCCAGCCTTGTCCTCTCTCCAGTGGCAGAGCAAGGCAGCAGGCTTCCCTTACAGCAGTGTGTCTCTTTACACTGTCACCCTTGCTGTGAGGCAGCAGACAGAAAACTACAAGCTGCAGATAATTCTGCGTGTGTTCTGTTTTCAGAATAAAGGCTGTAGTTTGAGGCATAAATAAAAAGCATGGAAATCATAATTACATAGGGTACACAAATCCCTGAAATGTGGCTAGTTTGCTGCAGCTTGCTTGTTTTTTATATGGAAGTCCCATTTCCAACAATACTTGTGCATAAGCAAGCTCATTCCTAGCACTGAGAACAGTTAGTGATTTGCATTTCTTCACTGTAATATGATATCAARCCCGCCTTCCTGAATGCTACACAGTTACTCAAAAGATGACTAAAACAGTATTTTTGTCTCAAATACAAAGCAGTAGAAGCTGGAACCATGAATTCTTTAGTCATTTAAAGTGTATTCCTGAGGAAGTGAGATGATAASCATATTCAATACTTTGTCATCAAATCAAATTCCTTTTCATCAGCATTTTGGTCTGTATTTGGGAGTTCAAGACTGTTGAATGATGAGTATGTGTAAAGTTTCATGTTGCAGTGTGACCAAGACTGCGTGCTTAACAACCAGTGTTTGGCATTGCCTATGGAAGAAACTAATCCAAAGTCACCTGTACTTTATTTCACTCAACAGGCAGGTAGTCATTTTGCACACTGCATATCAAAATTAGTATCAGTCCCAGGTCTTGACCCAGGGCAATGATAAGATCTTTTAAATTATTTTTATGAGTCTTCCAGAGATAGTACACTAAAACTAGTAAGTGTGTTGCACTAATGTATATCATTGCACGGAGCAACACATTGCAGAAGAACACAAAGCTCACACACAACACAAAGTTTTTCATTTTGCTGCTCGTTAGGGTAACTGTTGCCTTTAATTCTGGCACCAAATGTTAAGTACAGTTTCTTTACAGACTCTCTAAGAGGATAGTCTTTGTTGAGGCCTTAGGCATTTATTTTACTGCTGTAGACCGTAATTTTACACAATGAGATGCAGAAAGCATCTCAACTGAATGCTTTTTATGACTTAGAACAGCAGTGATTGAAAAATATATAAAAATACCAAAGTGTTTTGGAGAGGAACAGCTGTAAAGTTTAGCAGSGTTGGATCTCTTGTGTAAGTAATACAGAATCAAGAGGCTTTCTAATTCTGTAGAGGAAGCTGTGAATTCTCTCGCTTCCTTTTTTTTGGTAGTTCAGCAAAAACTGCCTCTGAAGTCAGATAACTTGCGTAATTGGATGGCTTGAAGTCTCACCAAAATTAATTTAATATGATTTTTGTCATTATTATCYCTTCTTACTGTATACTGGGTCTGTATGCCGTGTCTCTGCTTTACAGGTGCTCTTGTAGGTTATTATGGGGACATTTAACTGTTCTCAGATTGAGAGCCATTGGCTCRGAAAGATGAGCACAGTTCTTCTCTTGCATAGGAGAACACCATATGCATTTTCCCTGTTGCCTTTATCAGTCTTGAAATATTATGAAACAACTGGCATACTTGGAGAATATGCATTAAAAAAGTCCTCTGGTGAATTATGGTGGTCTTGCAAATGAAAAGAGGAACTGACTAATACCTCCATAAGGAAAAGTGGATTCTAGGCTGTGTACAGTCACTCCTGAAGTTTTTATTTGGGAGTTGAATGACTGTAATTTTATTTAGACTATAGGGAATATTTCTGAAAGAACAGAAAGCTATATTTGTTTTTCTGTCAGTGACACATGCTGCTAGCTGGCCTTGAATAGCTCTAAAAATTTTATTCCTTTAGGATTCATGATTGTGCAACATGAAATACATGAAGCCAGAAAAGAGGAATGTAGAGCAGTACTTGAAATGTCATATCTTTATCTAGATTAATTTTAATGTTCAGAACATTTTTCTGTAGACTCAACATTATTCATACTACTAAAGAGAAAGGATTGGAATTGTGCATAAACTTGTAGTATGGGACTTGCTGTGATTTTTTTAGAGTGATTCCTCAAATCATGCTAGTTAGTTATGCCTATTAATTGCTACAATTTCTAGTGTTTTTGTGGAGGTGGAGACTGGTGAAGAGCCCTATTTCAAATGAGGTTAATGTTGTATTAAGTGTTATATTAAATATGCTGGATAGCTTAAGTCATAGCACTCAATGTTTGGTGTACAATTTTTCTGTGGAACCTAACTAAGCTTTGGTGAAATGTTTGTTTGTTTTTAAAACTTTTTCATGGGATGGATCTTTCAGGCAATCATTTGATATGGTTAAGCTTTTGGTGTGTAATATCTTGGGCTTATTGTATTGCGATTGTATTTCCTAGAGAGGAAGGGAGAGTGCGAGAACTTTCTGCAATTTCGATCATATTCTATTTCTACCGTAAATACTTAGTGTGGCTTTTTTGCAGCAGGCAATGTTACAAATATTGCARTAGCACCTATTATATTTCTCTAAGAATTTTTGTTTCTTTGTTTCTTATGTATTTTATTATTTTTAACAACTTTCCAGAGAGGATAGACTTTTTTTTTGCCTTCTATCTGTGAATTTTTTGTCTAGAATGCTAAGAAGAGAAATCAAATCTRCAAACTCTGACCTTTAGTTTTCAGTAGCCTGCGCCTTTTATAAAAGTTYCTTATAAAGGGAGATAGCAAATGCTGCAAGATATATATTGCATTTCAATAACTGGAAGCATAAAAAGCTCATGGCATTTTGAAAACAAGGTCATTTAGAAACCATGTTTATAGCATTTAAGACATGACCAATGTCTTGAAAGGCATTTCTCTCCAGCATTCATTGTCATGAATGAATATCTAAATGCTACTTTTGGTTGCAAATTGTAAGGTTAAAGTTGTATTGAATTGCAAAAAAATCTCATATGCTTTTCTTAGAATATAGATTGCAAAAAATGGCTTTATCCTTTGCTTGCAATGATTTACTAATCTAGTGCCTTATTCAAGCCCTGAAAAGGTGAAATATAAAGGAAGTAAAGGGATTTGGTAGATCARTTGGAAGTAGAACAGAATAGTTGATTTTCCTTTCATTTTTTTACAGGTTGAAAATTGGTGTCCTCGTTTACCTTGGAGAGCAAAAAATCCTAATGAAGAAGCTGATCAAAAAGCAATGGTAAATAGCATTAAAACTTGTRTTTGAACATTGTTTATCTAATTTAGATACTGACTGTGTCTTCTTTTAGCACTTACTGTTCTTAGATCAATCTAGCTTTAATTGAGTGGGGTTCTTTGACRTTACACTATTTTTTCTTGGTGGTACTGTAGCAGACTCATGAAGTTTCATGATATGTGTGGTGTTTGTGGTGGATTTTTTTTCTGGATTTATGTGTTACAGAGATACTTTAATCTCATTTTTGCAAACACATGACCCAAGGCAAAATCTTGTATTGCAGGGGGTCTACTACAGGYTAGCGATAAAAACAGCTGTAATGTATGTAGCTTAGAAATTTCTAGCCAAGAATTTCTTATCTCAAATCTTGACTTTAGTATAAAGAACCTATCTTTGTCTCATTTTCTTAAATAGAAGAATGCAAACCTCAGAGTTCTCAATTGGGAAGCTTTATCTCTTCTGGAACATACACTATTTAATAAATTACATGTTTTTCTTAATGCTTTRCTTGAAGGCTGAAATTCGTGTAAATTTTGATTATCTCTACAAAATGATGTCAAGACATGAGGAATTCCGGTGGATGATGTTACGCATCAGAAGGATGGCTGATGCCTGGATTGAATCCATTAAATCACTTGCAGAAAAACAAAATTTAGAGAAGAGAAAACGAAAAAAGGTAAGTTGAACTGTCTGAAAGTTCATGTTTGTATTTGTAATGAGTCCAAATTAAAGCTGTAAGACTCTTGATCTCAAAAAGGTTTATTTGAATTTTAAAAATCCCTTTTTTTTCTAAAGTAACCTCAACTAAGTAAAATAAAGCAAACAGCAGCACCAAGTTCTAAACACAACTGTTCTGCTTCCTGCCTTGTGCTTAACTGAAGCCAACTCTGAGCACAGTTGTTTCCAGCTTTTCTTAAGGCTGACTGGCTGCTGCTTGGCACCCAGCTCAAGATTCTCGGTTCTGCAGGAGATCTGTGCCCTGTGTTCCTGCTGTTGTGTTCATCACATACTTGACTTTCTGTCCTTGAGTAGGCTCAACTGCACTCAAGAAGCAATCCTCCTCTTTCAAACAGGCGTACAGCCTTTTCCTGTTAAAGGAATATCAGTGCACAAATGAACTCAAGGRTAAACAGAAGCAGTACTGTCCTGCACAGGTGGTTTTGACAGGATGCTTTAATAGCTGCTGTTTTTTATTAAAAGATGTCTTAAGATTGCTCTATAAAGTGTAATTTCATTTTCACATGACCAATTCTATCCTGAGAGCTGAACAAGGTTAGAATAAAATTGGATTTGAATGTCTRCTCTTTAGAGTGAAAGAAAAAGGTATATACACTGTACATATAAACATTAGTATCCAGCAGTCCAGACATGTAGTRAGTGTTTGGAACCCAGCTGGCGTGCCATGTTACAAAGGAACATACTTCAAGGAAGTCAGAGAAAACTCTGCTAGCAGGAAAAAGTAGAGAATGGGAAAGCCCTGTTGCTCGTCTGTAGTCTGTCYGAGTTCCTAATGGCTTGTTCAAAGTAGCATAACCCAACCTGCTCTGTCTTGTTGCATGAGCAAGGATAACCTACATGAGAATGTAAGTGATACATGTATCAGCGTAAGCTAATACCAATCGTCACTTTCTGTGCAGCGTAACACTTCATTTTGTGAGTAACTCCTTTCTTGATGTCTTGTTTTTGTTTACTTGCTGATCTAGTGGTGTATAGTAGTCCAAAGGAATTATAACATTAGTAAAATTGCTGTTATAGAATTATCCCACTAGGTTTCACARTAAGGTTTTTCTTGGATGCTGTTTTTTCTTGGTGGGTAAGGGAGCTTGGACACATATGATATTTAAGAAAAAAAGCAGAAGGACGTACTAGTTGCATATTTAATGTCCATAATCTCACATACAACTTTCCTTTTCAGATTCTTGTTCATTTGGGACTTCTGACAAAAGAATCAGGATTCAAGATTGCAGAGAATGCATTTAGTGGTGGCCCCCTTGGTGAACTGGTCCAGTGGAGTGATCTAATTACATCTCTGTACCTACTGGGCCATGACATCAGGATTTCAGCCTCACTGGCAGAGCTCAAGGAGTAAGGAGATTACTTTCAATTTTGAAGCCAGAATACAAAAATACTGCACACAATTGAGGCCTCTGTAAACTCAGGATATAATTTTTTAAAGTGTAGTATAAAAGTGGTAGTTCACTAAAAAGACAATGAGATTATTTTCATGAGCTGAATATGGTATGAAAAKGATGTTTTCATTGTAGCTTCAGGTTCCTGAGAATACTGAATTGTAAATGAATACTGGAAAATTCAAACTGAGCAATATAATGAGTGCTTAAGCAGGTGCAATAAGAGGTGTTAAGGCAACGTAATTGTGTGTCCTCTTCTTCAGTTTCTGCAGTTCTTCACTCAGTATGTAGTTTTAAATTAAAAACGTAAATCCTTTAAGCAGATTACTTTTAACAAAATTATTTGTTTACGTTTAGTCAAATTTCCACCACCATTGTCTTTGCCGTGCTTGCATATTACTTAAGCACAATATGTCTCTTTTAAGCTTTTACTTTTTTTGGTAATTCTCATTTTTATAGAGAATAGGAGAGCACCATTTTATAGAGAGCTTTTATATCATAAAGCTGACAATATAAGTCAGAAAGTATTTCAGATCACTCAAAAATATGTTTTTTCTTAGCATTTCAATTGTGATTTTGTTTAGACTAAATGAGTTTTTTTTTTTTTAACTGAAAATCATCATCTTATACACAAGGAGTTCTTTAGCAAATGCTGAAGGTCTTCAGCATTTGAATGATCCTACAGGGGTCCTGATTTTTTTCTTTTTAACAGCAGTTTTTTTTGAAAGGTGAATTATCACTGTAAATAACATTTTAGCATAAATTCAAGTTATTTGGAAAGTAGTATTTTCACATATTCCTCTCTTTTTTGTTTGTTTATTTAGAATTATGAAGAAGGTTGTAGGTAACAGATCTGGCTGCCCTACCCAGGGGGATAAAGTTGTAGAACTCATTTACATAGATATTGTGGGACTCACTCAGTTTAAGAAGACTCTTGGTCCTTCATGGGTACATTACCAGTAAGTATGACACTCATTTGCCCTCTTTGCTGCTTTGTTAAAGAGCTTTTTTGAACAGTAGGTGAAATAGAAGTATACAAAATACCAAGGTGAGTGCATCCTTGTGAAACTGTATTTATTTGAAMGTAAAAATGTATCTCTGTGTTGTCCTTCCATCTTAGGAATAAAGGGGCTCTCTCTCTTACATACCATCCATCTCTCCCTCTCCTTAATTTGGAAGGCAGTGGTCTAGAGACACTACAGGTTTTTTTGAGTATTTTTGTATTATTGTKTTACATTATTGTGTTGAATTGTCATTGTTTTCCTTTCTCCTTTCTTTATTACACTCCCACCCCAGCTTTTCCCCTGTTTTTTAGGKGAGCTGAAAGACGATTAGATGTAGTTTTTTAGTTGAAATACTACATATAAGTCATTACTTGTAGTCTTGCAGAAATACAGATTGATGGCTATGGTGATGTGTCTATTATAATGGGTAATAAGTAATTGTCACAATTTCTATCCCCTCCTATAAAATGCTAAGAAGAAATCATCTTCAGGGATATGTCTAAAAAATAAACCTGCTGGTAATTGCACTTCTTGTGGCTTCTGTAAGGTACAGGACTCCTTTGGTTAGGAACAGAAGATGGAAGTCAGTAGAAATAAGTTGATGTAACCTTCATTTTGAATGCAGTTTTCCAGACACATTTCTTTTTTGTCGGTAGCCATAAATCAGCAAGACTCACATGTTGTTCTAACATAAGTCTACAGCAAATGGAAAGAAATCTTAACTCATTGTTACCTGTAACTGTACCTAGTCAAATTGATGATGTCCCGAAACGCATATAGTTCAGTATATTCTACTTTTTAGCAGGTTTCAAAAGGTGTCCTCTGAAGGCAGAATTTTTTTTTCCCTACCCCAGGATGTTCTAGAGCAATTCATTTCTTCAGCATAATTTAACTATGATCAGCATTGCAGATGAGATTACTGTTAGTCTGTTTTCTGAAACTAAGAAATAAATGGATGTTTTGTTTTAGCAGCCTGCTAATAAATCTAATCCTGTTTTCTACTGAGCTGCAGTGGTTATCTGTCTGCCAGATGTAACTGCCAGTAGGTGGTCACATGGAGTATTGTCAGAAGGGTATAAAATATATTTATAAATTGAAAATGTTTCTTTCCCTTAGCTTTCAGTTTCCTGTTTGGTATATTCTGTAATGAAAATATGGAATGCCATGACCTGAGATTATTCGATTAGTTGTTCAATTTTTCTTGCTTATTTTTGAATCATTAGATTTTAAACTGTCAATCTTGTTTTCATTGATTTCTAATTTGTGGTAATGACTGCCTTTTTCTGGTTTAAGGAAGTAAAATTAAATTTAGCTCTGAACAAATGCTTTATATGGTAGAGGAGTTTTTGTTATGCTTTTGAAGAAGAAAGAAAAGCAGCCATGATGTCCTTTTTTTTTTTTTTTTTTTTCCTTCACAACATTAGATTTCTAAGGTTTGAAAAGACCTTATCTAGCCCATATCCCTGCTGAAAAGAGTTATCAACTGTGTTTGTTCTTCTTGAGAGATGTTTGCTGAATCTATTGTTAAAGACTTCAAAAGCACTCGTGGCCATTGTTTTACACTGTTAAACTTTTCCTTTAAAATGTTTTTCTTGGCCTGATTTCTTGCAAACTGCAGTTTAAGCCCATTATTACTTGCTCCCTCCCCTACAGGAGTTTTTCTCTACCAACCTTTAGAATATTTTCTATGGTACCTCTAATTCAACTTAGTTTTCTTCAAAATAAACAAATCCAGGGTCTTGGATTGCTGCTTATAGATCATGTTTTGTAGACCCATGACCCCAATTGTTGTAGCTAGAGAGTTTATCTCCAATTAGCTGATACTGTTCTTGAAGTTTGGGTGCAAAACTGAGTCCCATGTTCTTACAGACTTTGTCGGAGTTGATTGGAGCAGAAAAAATAACCCATAGCTTCATGCAAGCTGTCTCCTATATAAGGACCCTCTTGCAGTGATTTTTCTTCTCAGCATCATTAGTTACCTCAAATTTGGTCACAGTAATAAGAATTTGCAAATTAAAATGAGGAAGTCCAGTATAAAAAAGAAAGTGTTTACTTATTTTGTTAATTCCAGAAAAATCATAAATATCATAAATAGAGCTGGTAGATCACAATATCATAAATAGAGTTGCCTTTCTAGTCCATTCTTTACCAACTTTGCTTCACTCAGTGTTATTTAATGTCAGTAGGAATAATTCTTGAGAGACATGCTTTCCTCTATACCATACACTTTTTCAGTAAACATACTGATTAGCTCAGTTTTATGCAGGCCAGACTCAAATGCAAATAAACTAAAACTTCTTATTTACTGACTTCATTTTGGAATGGCATGAAGGAATAAAATTGTACCTTCTAAACAGGCTCTTGGGTAGTAAGTGCCGTAGGTTCTTTGTGAGAGTAGTCGAGCCTGGAGGGGAAATTGCTGGTGATTGCAAGTCACSTTTCTAGAACTGCTTGCTCAAAAAGAGCAACCCTGCTGCTGTGAGAGGTGACTGTTTCTGAATGGCCAAAATACTATTTTATACGCTTGAAGGTTGGAGCACCAGTGGTTCTGAGTGGTATGTATTTTCTGTAGTCTCATTGGTGCTGTAATAGCATGAGTGCTCCCAAAACAGACCTCATTTTAGGAGTGCGCCTTGCTTTCAAACAGAGGAGTGTGCAAAAATGCTGCATATTTCTGGTCTGAAGTCTGGATGTTTGGAAGTAATTTATTTGTAATGAAGCAACAGGCCCATAAAATGCTGAAGGTTCTTGTCAAGGAAAAATAAAATTCAGTGGCTAATATAATTTGGGAAGTACAGCTCATCATCCTTTCTAGCACCCGCATCCTCCATACAGCAGATAAGAATCTGCCTTTTTTTTTTTTTTCTTTTTTAACAGGCTCTCTAAGAATGACTCATGCCCATATGCCAAAAATCTCTCTGCCTTTATTTTTGAAGTAAATGTACATGACGGGTAACATGAAAAATGAGCAATATTCCTGCTTCTTATATGTCTTTTATGTAGAATGCATCTGGCTTTGACTGATTTCTAAGTTCTTAGGTTTGAAAATCAAGTACAGAGTTGCTGAGAGGTTATGTGCACTGTCCAGTTAAGACTGTGCTTCTGTCCAAGGCTTATGGAAAATTAGTTACTCTATGGACAGCACTAATCGTGGGTTACTTCTGTCTGTTTTTCTTATAGGCTTCAATGTTTTCCCTTGTAGGATSTTAGAATAAAGAAAACAATAATGTAGATGTTCATATGAGCAGTTTCCAGCTCATCGATCATTACACACACACATTCACACACTAGTTCTCASTATTTTAGCTATTTTTTGTAACATTTAAATATGGTTCAGTCTAGCATTTTTTAAAGGGAAGATATTTAACTGTCTGGGTTTTAATTTAAATCTGTTTTGAGTCAACCGAGCATGTCATTGAATAGTCTTACCAGTCTAGCACCAGTTCCAAGGCACGTACGCTGTAATTCTCCGCAACTTCCCCACTAAAGCAGAGTGATGTTCTAGGAGAGAAGGGGAAAGTGAGTGAAAAACTGAAGCAAAAATCACACTGAATTGACATTAGAATTTAAAATATTTCTCTGCTTTTTCATTTTGAAATAAGAGTTAGTTTGCTTTAGAAATACTAAAATATTATATACAAATTGTTAGATTTGAGGAGATTTAAATAACCAAGTGAAACAAAAACTTCCCCATTTCTTTTCTGCTTCATTTCATGGGTTACTCAGTTCCTCAGTGTAAACTTTTGATGTCTCATACCATTTCTGCCCATTTACTTTCTACTGTGATCGTTCTCTTACCTTTCTGACTTTTTTTCCCYTGGTTTTGCTTGGTGCCTTTTGCAGCTTCCCTCGCATTTCCTGCTACTGCTTCAGAGCCCCAGTGCCTGTTGCTTGTAGTTGCCCATATCCTTATGGCCAGTTAGCTGCATACCTTATGTCTCAATGCAGGGCACAAATCAGAGAGGAAGCAATGCACGTGGAGGTGACAGCATGCAACTTAGTGCTTCTTAGGTAGATGATTAATTCCAGTAGTTTTGCAGGTTTTCAGTAGCTTTTGCTGATTTTCTCATTTTTCTGCACTCGTGCACCTGGCCAAAAGCTCTGTATTTGCTAAGATTTGTGTTTTAAGGCCAGCCAGTAAATAAGATTGCTTTTGTTACTGTCTGATTCATCACTGCAGAGGCTGTTTAGGTCCTGCTGGAGTATTCTGTATGATGCCGAGATCATTGCCACAGTTGTAAAATATTTTCCCTGAGAGCAGTTGACATAAAACATTGGCTTACACAACAGAGAAACTGATCTGTCAGCTCCTTTGCTTGGTGAATCATGATGTGATGTATATTTTGATGTTCATTTTTCTTGAGAGATCTTCATAAAGATTAAGTAAATTTGCTCTCTTTTGTATTCTCAAATACAAAAGTGACATTTCATATTGCAGTTTAAAAGTTGCTGTGGCTCTTTTGAAGGGAAATTTTGAAGGAAATACAGCCATTATTAATAGGGGCTTTTTGCAGCTCTCTCCTTCGCCTGTCACCCATGTGACTGTTTGTGTGTGTGTGTGTGTGTGTGTGTGTGTTAGCACTTACAAGCCCCATGACACACTGTGCAGTGATAGAGTTCATGTCTTCATAGCATAGTGCAATGTGACACATGACCCTACACATCCTATATAAATCTCTTGCCCAAATTTTGCTTGTGGAGCCTGAAAAATGATAGGGACATAAGCACAGATAATAGCACAGATCCCTTACAGTGAAAATAATGGTCAGTAAAATGGCCACCCAGAAAGTTTCTCTCTAAGCAATATCAAAAGTTTAGGGAACTCTGGTGTTGGACCATCAGTTCYAGAACCTACTTGCTGCAGTGTGCCTGCTTTCTATGTCAAGAATTTTGTCACCTTTCATGTCTTCTAGACCCTTTCTGGAAGAAACAAGTCATCAATGAAGAATAAAAATATTTTTGAAGGAGTTAATAGAACTTTAAATAAAGGATTTAGTGTGAGTTGCTTATCTAGTCATAATCCATATGTCCACTTCATAATCCACTGCCAGGCCTTCAGTTTTTAGATCAAGCTGTTGCGGAAATTTGACCTCTGTATTGTTTCTTCAGAAACACTATAAAACAATCCAAAACCAAAAAAGGTTTGTCTAACTAAAGTGTTTAGCAGATTAAACTCTTCAGTACTTCTACAATAGGTCTAACTGACCCAAAAGTAAGAGCCGGGAGACAAAATACAGTTTTCTGAAGACAGAGCTCTGATCTTCTTGGCACGTGACCCTTAGCTGTTGCACTGGTTTTGTAGTAGTGCCTGAGAACAGTAGGAAATGGATGAAGGAGAGTCCTCCTTTTCCTGCCTAAATCCTCTCGCAGTGCTTCAGAAGTGAAGATTATCACTGTAGCATTCTCATAACCTCTACTTAGATGTTCAAGCGTGACTCGTTTCCGTAGGAACAAAGAAACCCAAAATAAGCTGCAGGGTTGCTATTTGAATGTCTGATATATCCTTGAATTTTCTGATGTTAATATTGTCTTTGTGAATGTTGCATGAACAGAAACATTTGAAATGAAAAAGTCACTGAAGTTCAAGCATTATGCATAGTTACAAACCTAAACAATACAGTTCTTACAAATTACTGTGACTACAGGTATTCATTTTATATATGTATGTGTATACCTAGATGATTTTTTTTTTCTTTTCCTTCAGGTGCATGTTGAGAGTCCTGGATTCCTTTGGAACGGAACCAGAGTTTAACCATGCCCATTATGCCCAGTCTAAAGGCCACAAGACACCATGGGGAAAATGGAACCTGAATCCACAGCAGTTTTATACAATGTTTCGTAAGTATCCCTGGAGTCAAAAATAATTTTGCACTTCAGAAGAAAATCTTCTCATTGAGAAGACTTTTAGTTTGTTTGCATTATTAAAGGCTAGTTCATGGCTTTAAAAGATGTGAGAAGATGGAATGGTTCATAATTGCTCGTAGCTTGTACGTAATCTCTGTAGTACTTTCATCCAGAGATCAGAAAAGCACAATATGAGATTGCTATAAGTAACAGCAGGGAAGGTATCCTGTAGGGATCTCAGGATACCTACAGAAATGTTGAGGCATTTCTTTCAAGTGTCTCTGAGTTCGCTTTTCTATTTCTTCTACCATGTGACAGGTTTTAGAGACACTTGCTAGAGTGATCACATTTTAATAAACTGCATGGTTATTATATGTAGTCATATTAAACTGGAGATTTTGACTGTGTTGTTGCACTTCTGCCTTTTTTCTCCCATCAACTAAGTAGTACAATTCCTTTTCTATTTCTTTATTTTTAAGATTCATAAACTGGTACTCTGCAAAAATGATTTTTTGTCTCTGTAATTTTTTGGCAGATACTGCCAAGATTATCATCTAAGTTTTTCCTTTTGTGAGAACTTATCCTGAGGTGAACTACTAGAGGTTTTTATCCCAGACAGACAGTTAGAGGAGAGTGAGGTTTAGGGACAAGGAGAGAGCATGTTCTGTGCAGCAGCCTCTCAGGTCAAGTCTATAAAGAAACTCTTGATGATGCCCAGCATGATCCCAAAGTTTGGTGGGATTTTGTATCCGAAACCAAGGTCAGGGCAAGTACACTTCTCTCTGAACAGACCTCATAAGTCTTTCAGACTTTTCACCCTCCATAAGAGAGGGATACATACACTGGTGCCTGGTTGACACACCTTTGAATTGGGTTGCCCTGTAAAATTCTTGGAAGAGGTGTGTTTTGTCTGTCAACATTTTCTGTGCAAGTTTTTCCAGAGAAATGTAAGTGGAGGTTGTTCAGCAGATRAAAGACTGCATTCACACTTGTTTAAAAGTAAATAACAAAAAGCAGGATTATGAAATGTGGCTTGGAAGTGGTTGCACAGTTTTTGCCTGGATGGTAAAAGATCAGCCACAGAATGTGTTCCACATCCACAGAAATTGCTTTTTACTTCCTGAGACCTTAGCTAATATTTGCTAATATAGATGGAGGATGGATTTGACTGTGCAGTGTTAAAGTAGTCCAATTGTTGAGAAAATTGCGTGTGAGGTCGCACTCCACTGGGGTGCCCAGACTGGACCATGGCCCGGCTATGTGCTCTGTGGCCTCTCTCTTCACCCCTACTCCATGGGGTATGGAAGAAGGTAACTTTTCCAATAAAGAAATCCTGTTGTGTCACCTCTGTTGCATGTGGCTGTTACATAGGTAGATATTTTACATTCTTGTTCAGGGCAAATCAGGTCATAATGAATTATCAAAATAGTAAAACGGTGTTGGAACTTGGTGGAATAACCATTTCAAGTTTTTAATACCAGAAATTACTATTACTAGAAATAACTATTTTCCCCCCTGCAGGAAAAGTAGTAAGGAAACTCATTCTGAAGTGTGATTACAGTGCAATAGATTTTTCAARGATTTTTCTTCTTTTTGTACTAGGTGCAAAAGAGTCGTCATCTTTTGTGATTTAATTTCCTTGCCTCTGTTGCAGAAGTAGCACATTCTTTATTGGGTTGTGATTAAAAAGTCTGTTATGCATCAGTAAGGATTTTATCCTCAACTGGAAGCCTGAACAGCTTCCCGAGATCCACAGACTCTTACTGTGTTTTGAGGACTCTCTGTATAAGGACTGAAGCTGATTAGTGAACAGCAAGCAAGCCGTATCCGGATGGCTGATGTGTTAGCAAGGGGCTCCACCATCTTCTCCGTGTCTTCCTGCCAATGCCTTGGATCCGAGTGTGGGCTTGGCCTTTGCTGAGGAATTTTTTGTGAAAAAGGGAAGTTGTCATTTAGAGAGACTAAATTTAATGACCGAGGAAATGTGCAGTGTGTGTGATTTCTCTGTTCTACTGCATTATCCACTTGGCTGATTTTCAAAAATTGCCAAGAAAAAGACTCCCAAATGCAATGTTTTTTTTTTTCTTAGACAAATCCTTGTCCAAGSAGCTAAATAGCTTTAGCATGGCATGTGTCATGTCTCCACAGAGGTAGAGGAGGTGGTTTACTTTTGCTTTCTTTGGTTTTGTTTTTTTGYTTTCCCAAGCATACTTAATTAAAAAAGGGAGGCCTATGTAGAAGTCCTAGTATTTATTGCAGCATATTCCCATGCAGCCTATAACACTCTCTGGAGTGTTAAACTCCTCCAACATAAACTCCTCCACACATTGTGTGGCAGTTTTTATACAGCGAGTATGGCTTCAGAGCAAACTTAATATCCTTTTCATGCACTTTTTATGTCTGGGAACTGAGTTAATGCGGAACTTTTGCTAACCTCTTTAGCTGTCRCCTTTTTTAGTATTTTATGCTGATGCTTAATTCACACACAGATATCTGAAAACTSTATTTTGATTTCCTATTTTGTATATAATGTATAATTAGGGTGGACACACAAYGTTTTAGGGAGTTGCATGTTTGGAGTTAACCTTTTCAATATTTGAGATGAATCCCATCAGCTGCTACTGATACTGTATTATATTGCTATTMATCATCCTACAGCTTTATTTTCAAGCATATGTATTACAATATATACATTTGGGCTTTTTTCAGCGGTTGGTACTGTGCTCTCTGAGTTTGTCAAGCTGGATTCCCTCTGTTTTTCTTATCTCCAATAATAAAGCTGAGCACACAGAAAATCATTATCATTGGCCTAGATCCAGATACAGAATCTTTATTGTAGACAGGAAATGAGCCAGAAAATAACTGCTTGCTTCAGTAGATGTGTGCAGCAGGACTTAAAGTTAATAAGAATTATTAATAATAACATAGCAAGCAAATGTGTAGCTCAGTAYGTATGTAAAGAAGTAATCTGTTGAGTATTATGTTTCTTATAACTGCTTTTCTGACAACGGCCACACTTTTATAGCATTAAGTGATACATTAAAAGACTTTGCATATGCTCTACTTACAGCTCATACTCCGGATAACAGCTTCCTTGGATTTGTGGTAGAGCAGCATCTGAATTCTAGTGACATTAAGCACATTAATGACATCAAAAGGCAGAATCAGTCTCTAGTTTATGGCAAAGTGGATAACTTCTGGAAGGTGAGTGTTCCATCCTTATATACATGGTCAAATTAATGCTGATCAAGATAATAAGGCACAACTCATGCTCTAAAGTATCCTAACTCTTGAAATCTATGAGAAATCTATGAAGTTTGTGTGTGTGGGGGGGTTTAATATTCATTTTTGGAGAATTAAGTTAAACATCTTGGAGCTTTTCTATGAGGAAACAACTGTCTGCCCCAATCAAGATGGATTCTTTACTTTTTTTTAAAATACATTCTTCACTGTTCGAATTAAAACTGCAAAAAATAAGTGCATGGTGTTTTGAGAGCTGAATACCATTTTCCCCCTTTGACAAAGGGCTTGGTTTACATACAAATAATGAGGAGGCTTATTTTGTCTAAAATAATACAAGGTTTTGCAGTGCTGATGTGTTAAAAACTTTGAAAATGCAGAAGCTGTTTAAATTGATAGGAATTTGGAGRAGTGCATGTTTGGCTTGTGTTGTAGAATGACTTAGAATCTCCCTAGTTGCAGTCTGTTCTGTCTGCTGAGTAGAGCTGGAATCCTGAATCCGAGTTTTCTTCTGGCTGAGGCTCTTGTACTTCCAGTTCCTGGTCTCACTATTAGCCTTTCAGGAATGGTTGGATGTAATGAGCATCTGTACTTCCAGCCTACCCGAGTAGTAGTTGGATCTGAGAACCACATTGCTCCTTAGTCACCATGATTTTTTAGCTTACATATGTATCTTTATCAGTTTATTCAGTCTGCATTAATTCAGCAATAAGTATTAATAGCTTATATGCCTCAAGGAGAGCCCTGTAATTGTCTAGCCTGAGGCTCTGTATGACAAACACGATATACATGAGCTGATTCAGGCAAGGACATGACTTTTTAGAAAAGAATATTTAATGTGGATTTTTAAATAGCACACAGTGAAAATTCCACTGCTTTCCTTGGTGAATTCCTTGAGTAATTGCCTTCTTTCTTAAACTTTCGCATTATTTCTTGTTCAGATTCTCAAACTTTTTGTTTTCATGCTTTGTATCAATTCTATGTTTTGTCTTGATAACATCTCTATTTTGATTGATCTTTTGATTGATAGCATCTCTATTACCCTGTAGAAACATACAGATTTCTGAAAAGCCCCTGCTGAACTGCAGAAAGTTTTGCACTTTTTGATCCTTTGTGCTTTCAGGATTTTGTTTATTTTCTCTGAACCTTTTCAAGATTATTCACTGTCTTCTTGAAATGTGAACGCTATCAAGGGACACATTACCTATATMAGCGCCAAAAGAAGCGCTACACATATTATTACACTTATTCTCTTTTCACCAGAGGGAACTCATAACAAGGTAATTTTTCAACCAAGACTATCCTTTATTGAAAATGCTGCTCTTCAAGACACTGCCCTGTATTATAAATATTSCCTACCTTTTCTTCCTTCCAAGATGTATGAGTTAATATTTAGCCTTTTTAAAATGTGTACTGTATGCTTGTACCATCAAGCACATCATAGCTGGAACTTGCAGCCTGACATGCCCAGACTTCCAGTGCACTGGTGCAGTCACTGCAGATAGGGTTCGCATCAGACACAATGTGGAAGGTCTTCCTGAGAGTGGTAAAAATGTGATTCTTCTCATCGACAGAAAGCTTAAACTACTCTTGTGTCTGCATAATTTGCTTATTTCTTGTTTCCTTCATTTCTCCAGGTTAATGCTCTTTTCACTTGCCACTATGGGTTGTACCGAACCCAGGCTAATCTATTTATTCTGCTACTTTTCTTTCTATTCAATATTGCCAATTAACAGAAGTGCAATCACCACAGAACACACATGTCCCTGYTACTTCTGATCAGTGGATCACAGTGTGGAGGAATGTTCTGAATCACAGACTGAGGGACCTTTTGGGGATATCACTTACAAATAACTCGTTTCATTTTAAACCATTCAGAACTGAAATGGAACCAAGGTGCGTGCAGGATACCAGACTCTCAGTTTAGAGTGTTGTTTTTTTATTTTTTCCCCTGGGAGGTGGAGCCCCTGGAGGAGGATGGCAGAGGGCTGACTGCCATCAAGCCTTCCTGCAATTATGGACCTCTCTCCTTTTCTGCATCCGGCTTGGCCTGTAGAAAAAAAAGGTCCTGAAGTGCCTGTCATTTTGCCAGAAATCCCTCTATCCTCGGTGCTGCTGACATGCTGCACAACAGGGCAGAATTGGCCAGCTTGCAGCACTTGTTTAAATAGTTTGAAGTAACCTACTTTATTGCAGCTAAAGAGAATTCTGGATTGCTCACAGGCAGTATCCTGCCTTGCCACATCATCTGAGGAGAGTTGAACTCTGGTATGACAATGATGAATAAGAGGAAGAGGAATATAGTGAGCTTGTCTGACAACTCTTCTGTATAGAAGAAAAGATGTTAGCCCGTGGCCCAAGAGCAGTGGCGTTAATCCCRTTTTACAGGGGGATATCCATGGAAGTTTTGATAGAGATCATGAAACACATAAGCTGCAGAGACYGCGAGAAACCCAGATCGTTTTGCTTGTTTTGCTCTGATGGCTAAATCAGTCTCAAGTGGGTTGAGATGTACAAATGGGAGACACTGAGTGCATTTCTAAGGGTTGTCCTTACAGGTAAGCTATCAAAGAGAGCGTTTGCCAGGTTTTGAATGTGTTTGTTGAAATCAAAAATCTGAGTTTTTGTTTGGGATTTCTGGCAGTACTAATGACTAGCGACCTCTCTCTGCCTGAGTGAAATGGAATGAATAAAATGTGAGTGAAGCCCATAATCCTCCCCATTATCAAAATTGGCTTTAATTACAGAACATTTCAATTAAAAGGGAATGTTTGAAGCCTTCATGTCTTCTSCACTCCTGTTCAAATAAAAGTCTTTTCTTTGTTGTTCATACAACTCCCCATTATGCTGCTGTGGTTTTTCTACCTTCAGTTCTTGATTTAAAAAGAAAGTGAATCAGGATTCATTTTAAATTATTCACTGTGGTTTAGTTTGCAGAATGCCATAAGAAAAGATAGAATTTTGCTTGAAACAGAAAATAGCCATTAAATATGTAATATRCATATGTCTGCATAATAACTTTGGAAGAATCGGATATAGGAGATCATTACTTTTTGACTTTTTCTGAAGAGAATTACACAGTCAAGGTTATTCTTGCTGAACTTCTTCACTTTGTAGGTTCTTGGCATATGTGTGTTTTCCTCATTCTGTGCCATGTTGCACGGGGAGAATGAATTGCTGGGATATTTCTCTTGCTAGTGTGGACTGATGTCTTCAGCCAACGAAGACACACAATCCTTACGATTGTGTTTTCTGCTTCACGATCAGCAGTATACTTTGAACATCTCCATGTTTGCAGCTAGAAGATACAGAAGGGAAAAGAGGAAAAAGTCTTCAACTTTTCTCTTCCATGTAGTCAGGACACACAAACTCATCTTGATGTCTTCTCATTTTGCCTTCTCCAGATTTGCAGCAGCACTATGGCCTTTTCTATCTTACATATATATATTTTTGAGGACTTTTCCTCAATATTTATTGGGAAATAACTTTTTAAAAACCACTTTACAGAAGGGACAGGTCAGTGATGGGCTGTTTGCTTCTCTTTCCTTTTCGCAGCACTTTGCACCTACAAAAGGAATTAGTGAGATCTTAGAATAGTGATGAGCACAATCATCTACTGCTATTTGATTGCCACAAAAACAACACAACTGTTTCTGTTCCCTTGATCTTTCCTGCTTTCTCCTGTACCCCTTTAGTATTCTGCTTCAGGTCTTCCAGTGCACAAGTCTCTCCTGTTGTTAGTCCTGGAAACTCATGTCCAAAAAGACCAGGAATTCTGCATACAAACCTGCGATGGCGGTGAGTTAGGCTAAGCTTTCATAAAACCTTGGTGCAGGTAAAGTGCTGAAGAAAACCTCATGAATGAAAGACTTTAAGAAGTATTCAAATAGTTAAAGATTGGGTGGGGAAAGTGAGCGGGAATTCCAGCAGCTCGCAAAGAACACCCGTCTATACTGAGACATTTGATTCCTTTTATACATGAAGATTGTTTATGTGCAAAAAAAAAATGCTATGTATATAATAATAATCTAGTTGTCTATTAATAAACYCTCTGTTGACAAGCTTTTGAGAGCTCAGTTAGAGGGCACCTCAAAGCACATGTCTAAACATGGACCTGTGCAGACTTTGTTGCCTCCACAGGATGCTTTGTCACAGACCTGATGCAGGAAAAAAAAAAAAAATTTCTAAACTTGCCTCCTATAGGCTTTGTTTTGGCCTCTAATGTTGGAGAAGATTAGCAATGATTTGTTGCTATCCATGTGCTTTATGCCAATGATACTTTTGCAAACCTCTYTTATATTCTGCCAAGTTGCCTTTTCTAAGCTGAAGAATCCTAGCTCAATTGGTTACAGATTTCTGTAGTTAGTGATAGAAGCTATTCTCTAGCTTGAATTCTTACTGCCCTCTTCAAGGTCTCTTGGGCTCATGTTAGAGAAGGACCAGAAACCTACACAGTATTGAAGGACAGAGAAGGCTCTGTGTTTAGAGAGGGGTGCAATGATATACACTAACTACTGGACTGCCTTTTCCATATCATAATGAAAAATCTTCATTCCTGAGTAGCAGTAGTGAGTTCATGTCCATCATTCCTTTGTGAAGCTAGGATTGTTTCTCCTCACCTGCATCACTTTGCATTTATTTACATTGAATTTATCYGCTGTTTTATTTCCTAGTCACTCTCTCTCTTAAGTTACCAAGGAGCTTTTTCAAGTTGGTTTTATTTTACCACAACATTGCTAGTAATGTGTYGTGTGAATCAGCTGCACTCCTCATCACTTTCCTATTCCCTTTTGCCAACAATCTCTTCTAGGGAGTGATTCCCTTCTAGTCCAATGAAACTTGATTTTCAAAGAAAAAAAATCTTTAAATGTTCTTAAAAGCAAAGTATAGTGCACAGACCGAGTTACTCTCTTGTATGCATGTTTTGTTTCTCCAGAGAGCTCTTTAACAATCTGAAAGAATTACATCTTTTTACTCTAATATTTTAATAAGAATTACATATAATACCGGTTACATAGACATAATGATTTGTGTTAATTCTTCTAATCTATAATTACTAAGTCCTCACCTTTTTTAAATTCAGTATTCTTCATGAAGTACTCCGCAGCTAACATTTCCAGAGTTTTGATCTCTGAGAMATTTTCTGTTGTTAGTGACTTATCRCTGTATATTTACTATATATTGATATATTTACTATATATTGAAATATATATTGCTAGTTGTTTATGCTTTTCTGCCTATACTGTTGAATTTGCCAGCGTTTGTGCTCTCTTTCAGTTTGTTCCATAGAACTRGAATCCCATTATTCAGGGGTGTCTGAAGAGCTTTTGAGAGTGTGATGCTTCTTTAAATGAGAGATTTTTCCGCATTCCCACAGTATTCACGTGTGTCGTTATTTCTCTTTAGAATTATAGTTGTCATATGCTCTGTGGCCCTAGACTTTGCTTACTTTGGACTTGACGCTGGCAAATACTGATCCAGGTGTTAGGGCCTGTAGAGTAACCAGTACGTGTTTAGGAAATACACGAAGATATATATCAGTAGTTCTTATTTTTCTGAAAAACATTTGTCAAGTTTTATGCACTCATCATGTCCTGACTTTCTGAATGGGACATGAGTCTTAGTATATACTTGTTTTTAAACATAGCTAAACTTCAATCCCATAAACCAGGCCAGGGCCACTGGCTCAGACTCTTCTCTAATGTAGCTGACCTGTAGCTCTGCGCCCCGGGGTTTGGTTTCCTTTGCTGGTTCTGCAAGGGCGTCTGAGTGGTCTAACACTGCAGAAATTGAGGATAACCTCAGGCTGCCAAACTGATGGGAGAGCAGAGCTGTTGATGAGCACCCTGAGCACCCTCATCAAAAACTGAAAGCAGAGCTGAGTTCTTCGTGCATCGGGTTTTTCTGCTGTGTCTCACTGTAGCATTTATAATTTCATCTACTGAACTCAAAGTTTCAGCCCCTCAGGCTGTGCCTTCCTGTCAACGTTGTCTTAGGGAAAGACTTGTCAGACTGTTGTCATTTGATTTCTTTGAGGAGAAAGGCCTCATCATGAAGCCTTTTAAAGTAGGTGGAAATAACTGACATAGAATAATAACAGTTCTGCAGTTAGCGATCAACAAAAATGTCTTTCCTGAATGGCACGYTTATTCTTGCTACTGGAAAAAATGCTTCAGAAAAGACTTGTGTGACTGGTACCCTTTCATTCGGAGTCTGAGGAGAAATAATTGGCCTGTCTTTGATGTGGTGAACTTTCATGCTGCAAGACTCGATTCGCAATGTGGGCAGCAGATACAGCGTGAATGGCTCAGTCTCATCCAAACTGCTGAGTTTGTAGCCCATATTTTTTTCTCCTTGAATTTATTTTGGAGAAACTAAAAATTTGAGACATTATGTCAAGTGTTTTAGGAAAAGGAATCCCTATGGTGCCACCTAAGCAGGTAAACTCAGGAATAGCTTAACAAAACTGAAGGAATATTGATAATATATTTGTCCCCATTTCTCAATTCATTTACTTGTAGCCTTTCTACTTATAAATGCCATATTTAKATTCTCTCTGTCCTTTAATTCAAATTGTCTAATGTTTGGAATGGAAAATTTTACTGTAGATGTGAAGTGGTTTGTTAAATACATACTTTTATGAACTGAAATTACACTTTTACTAGAAGGAATGTGTCAATTCAAGACTGTCTGAAAAGCAAAAGGAGACATTTTAGTGATATTTCTGAAAGGCATAAAATGGTAGCGTTGTTTTTCTAGTATTTTATAGATTATTATGAAGGCAAGAGCTTTTGACCAAATTTAAAAAAAAAAGGATGAAAGATTGTGGGGTTTGAGTATCTTTTTTTTGTTTGTTTGAGAAAGGAAGACTCGTGAAGGATATAAAGACAATTTTTTATGTGGAGGGAGCAAAAGAAAGATGCTTCCAACTGCTTTTTAAAGACTTCATTTGATTAAAACAGTGCAGGTTGCTCTTTTTTTCCTCAACTTTTGTGCATTGTGCTCTTGTTGCTGTTTTTACTCTGTTTTTACTCTGTTTTTACTCTGTTTTTACTCTGTTTTTACTCTGTTTTTACTCTGGTTTTACTCTGGTTTTACTCTGGTTTTACTCTGGTTTTACTCTGGTTTTACTCTGGTTTTACTCTGTGGCTTCAAAACCAATTAATGAACCTTTTCCAAATAGTTTCCCTTACTCAGGCCTGTTTATCTCAAAGCCTTGGTCCGTGAGGGAAGAGCCTTCATAGTGCAGTCTCCTGCAGGTGTCCACCATGCACATGTCCCGCTGTTTTTCTGAATATTATGGATGGCAAAATCAGTTTTAATTTGGACACTATCTTTATCTGTAGCTGTAGCCTATCAATCATGAAATAAGTCAGTTGTCTGCTTAATTAATGTTCCCTATTATGGCTCTAGATAGTTAATTTATTGTTTTGTTTGTGCTTGCAGAAATGCTCAGAATGCACCATTTTGTCACTATTTTTGGTCTGTTTTCCTGTTTTCCTTYTTGGTCTGTAATGTTGATTGATTGGATGTTGAATTTTGAATACGGTCACACAGCTGCTGATATAATTTTAATGTATTAGGAAATATTTCTTACATGTATTTGCYACCTAAATCCTCCCTCTGAAACTGCTGCTATAAATAAAGACGTCTGTTATTTTCATGCTATCTTGATCTACTGCTGCTGCTTTTTAATCTAATATTCCCTATTTTGTGGAAAGTGGTGCAATAGAGGACAGGATGGTGTGTATGTATATGTTTATCTTTGAAACTGAGGTAATACAATAATGTAAGCGCAATATTCTGACCCCAACAGTAGCCAGAATCATCTGGCTTCCACAGCGTTTTCTTTTCCAGGAAAAGTGGCCAGCAAGATGCTACTGATCTAATTAATTGTTTTGAGAAACCGTGGCAGGAGAATCCTATGTAAAAGCCATAATTTACTCAAAGCAACCATTTCTGGAGACAAAATGTAGCATGAGCTATAAAAAGAAAAATCAAATAAATAAAAAGATGCTATAAATTAAAGATAAAAATAGGGAAGCAAAAGGATGATAGGTGGCATTTGTAGAGAGATGACTAATTTTCATTCTTTATGTACAATGTTAGTATTTCACTTAAAGATAGAGGATGGAGAACTATCCTATGGCTCATGAATTCTACTACCCCATCATTTCAAGCAGCCCTTTGTATTAGGTTTGATTTTTCCTAACTGTTCTTCCTGGTTTCATAACCAAATTCTGAGTTAGTGTTGGTTTCCTGAGCCATAGCACTGCATGCTGTGATCTCTCCAGTTAGTCTGCTGAATGTTCATGGGGGAGAGAGAAAGCCCTTCAGCTTTTCATGTGTAGTCTGTTCTGTTCAGAAATGAAAAGCAGTAGTTGAGATATCTGGACAATTTGATGAAATGAAAGTTGCATTGGCAGCTACAAGGGGCGCTCAAATGTAAAACCTCACTTTCCAGACAGTGGTGTTTGTACACAACCTTCCAGACCCCTCTCAGCTAGGGATATCAGGCCCTCGTGTACTGCATCCACTGAAATAAATGTGCAAAAGCTTCCTGTTTGCGTCTTGCCTTTCTGCACCTTCCACTCTGAGAAAATGTGTTTGAAYTGAGGGGACAAGAATGAATAATATCCATCTGTATGAAAGTTATAGTGCTGATTCCAGAGAGAGACTCTGAAGTCATCTTAGTCAAAAGCATTTGGTTTCTGTGGGCTCAAGGTGGTGGTGAAACGCTGCGATAGCTCTTTCGTCCTTGTCCTTCTACCTGCTCTAGGCTAGAAGAAAATTGTGTACTTGACAGTTAGTACATGGATACTCCAGATATCAGATAGCCTCGTCAAACAGCTTTTGTCTCCACGTATTGGCTGTTTTATGTAATGTTTAGCCCAGGACATTCTCTGTATAATGTGGTCTTGGGGGTGGCTTCTAGAGCAGTGTGGTTTAGTGATGGAGCAGGCAATCCGCTTCATCACAAACACTGTCACCTGCAGAGGAAGCCAAAGCTAGGAGGCACTTGGTACCTGTCATTAAATGCCCTGAATGTGCAAATGGGTATCAACAGTCCCTTGGCAAAGGAACGTTTATTCACCAGGGCCTGGTATCCTCTTGCTTCAGGATTTGAAAACAGAATTTTCCCAATCTACTTACCCTCTGAATGAACTTCATTAAAGTTACTATTTTTCACATATTGCTATGAAGAAACAGTGCAGAATTGTGGGACAAAAGTAATGACTGAAGGTAGAATTCTTAAAAACTCCCTACCAAAAAAGAAAAGAAACTTGTGGCTTGACTTTAGAGTTATTCCTGAGACTGCAGATATTGAGGGAAAGCCTGTCTGATCTGTGCTGGCTCTAAATAACAGTCTCTAGCCAGCTGGTTTTGGAATGCTGGTAGTTTTATAGAACTTAAAAAAAAAAAAAAAAACAAAAAAAAAANNNNATATGGCATTGAAAATTAATGTAATTCTTGTTTGCAAGCTAAGATGGCACACAGTTTCTTTTTTATTTTTTTATTTTAAGGCAAAACAAAATCCATTACTGGTCTCTTCTCATTGTCTTTTACTAGTCCTTACCAAATCCCTTTGATATTTCAGGTATGGGAAATATTTGTACGGAGCTTGTCAGGTACTTGGGTCAAGATGCATATTCAGTTGACAAGAGTGCAGCTCTACCAAGGGGAGAGGAATTTCCCTGTCTGGCACAGGAGGCTTCTCTGAAAAACAGTTCTGACAGATCACAACTGCTTGAAATGTGTAAGGACTGAAACCAACATGATGTGTTGTTGCCCTTACAGGATAAGAAGGCCTATCTGGACATCATTCACATGTACATGGAAGTCCATGGAACTGTTCATGGGACAAGCACTGTTCACATGCCCGGCTACGTGAAAAACCACGGTATTCTCAGTGGGCGTGATCTGCAGTTTCTGCTGAGAGAGACCAAAGTAAGTTTGATGAGAGAGAGAAGGGATCAAATAGCTAAAAATAGATGGTGTCTGAAATGCATGTGTTTCACCTGCTGTGACTGAGTTCCTGATTTTGAGTTCCTAAATTGGAAAAACAAACAGCCAAATAGAAAGGAGATTAAATTGCTTCTGAGAATAAATTCTTCAACATGTCCCCATTTTGTGGATTGACAACTATTCCTAGAAAATTGGGACTGCAACCTACAATCTAGGAGAGACATTTTACAACTAGCTTTAAAAACACAGATAAACACATTTTTTCTAAGTGTGATGCTCAGCTCGGAGGTTGTCATCTGAGAACATGCTTTTGTTTTAGCTCCTAAGTTAGAAATTAGGTTAGGTATTAGGTGGAAGTTATGGCAGCTATGGCTGTCATGGCTGCAATTGCTGTGCCCTTCCAGGCACTTTAGCCTGCTCTCCAGGAGAGGCAAGATGAAAGGCAGGAACTGCCTTCTCCCTCCACCTGCCTCTGCTCCAGCTGTGCACAGGAGACAGACAGAGAGAGAGCGCTTTGCCCAAGGCGCCACAGTCAAGGGAACCCAAGATAAGGGGCAGCGTATATGCATTTAGATAAATAAACTTTAGTTCCCATAGTTAGAATGCTTTGTGGACTCTTCTGTGCATTTCCTTGTCCGTGTGGAACACTTTAAAACATTGAAACACTTCAGTAGATGGCATTTAAATAAAATATTTAACTTTCACTTGGTGAAAGGARTGGTTTGCATGTTTAAAATTAGCAAAAGGTATGGAGCCGTACCACTTGCTCTCTGTTGCTGATGGGTTGCTTGCTGTGCACATAAGAACCTTTTTTTTTTWAAAAAAWGGCAAGCACTTYCCACTTATCCAGCACTACTGCAGAGRTTTATTATTTTTTATTTTAATATTTGGGGGAAAATGGTTATTTGAAGTCTGTGTGACAGCTCTTGGCAAATTATGACTTTTTAAAGGCAACTACTGTTTGTGTGTGCTCGAGTCATACAGATACACATAATGCTGCAGATCAAAAAGGTCAACATTTACTTTTATCATAGGCATTATTGAGACTACCCAGCCTTTGCCTGTGGGGAGTATGAAATCACTGTGTTAATCATAATACTAATGTGGGCTGAATATTGACGTTGCAAGAACCCCTAGTACAAACAGTGACTTCTTTCTGAGAAAATGCATTTTATTCCCTGGGTTAGCTAAGTAATATGGTGAACTTCCTATAAAATTGCTGGTGTCCTTATAATTTTCAGAACGTGACTTGTAATACTAGTTATATTTGAACTTTAATCTCTAATTCTTTATCAGCTCTCTTATTGTACTAAACCTCTTGGTTTGCAGTATTAAGTAGCTAGTTCGTGTGGTTTTTGTTGGTCATGCTTGCTCTGCAATGTACAGATGCACTYAGTTTAGGACAAGCTTAGCAGTTAGATGCAATAAGATGCACTTGGGTTCTACAAACATTTGTGGCTTTTTTAGTAACCTTCTGTACTGTTGCTGTGCATCATTTATGTTGTTTTTTCTTTCTATCACTGAGGAAAATCCCTTTAAAAGTTACTGTATTTCTTAGCACATGACCCAAAGAAACTTGTCAATGTGTTTCAGACCCCCATAACAGATTGATACACTTTCTTAACAAATCCTCTTTTTATTATTTTAAAATAAATGTATAAATAATACTTTCATATAGCTTGTTTTTGAACTTTGCTAGCAGATTTGGAAATGATCAAAGTTGTTTCCTTTAAAAAAAAAGCAACCTTTTTATCATTCACTCATCTCCCTCAGAAAACGGCTGCATGTGCGGATTCATCATGTTTATCAAGTCAGTCATGAAAGAATCAGTTCCCATGGCTGAACTGCAAAAATAAATGCAGTTTTCCATGAAAACTAAGCTGGCTGGAACAGGAGCTTTGTAGACGGAGCAGCATTGTGTGTGCCCATCAAGGACACGGGTAGAAAACTTTAAAAAGATAACTTTTTTTTTTACACCATAATCACTTAATCCCCAGGCAACGCAATCACATCCTTTTAATGAATTTACTTATGGGAGGTGTTCCTTTGTCCCTAGACAATGTCCCGAGGAGAGTCCGGGTGGCAACATCTGCGCCCGCTCTGCAGGCCCCAGGGCTGCTCCTGTGCTCACCAGGCAACTAGCCTTGCCTTCAAGCATCCAGGAACATTCAGGCTTTTCTTGCTCTAAACAAGTGATTTCAGACTTAAAGGCAGGGATTGTCCTTCATTGCCCGTGATTTCAAGGTTGTATTAGCAAGCTTTTGTCAGGTCAGTGGAGGAGTGATCCCTTCCATGAGAAGGACWTCACCAGCTCGCCCATGGAAGATACTCGCAGGCACTGGCCTGCCTCACCCGGCTGTCTCTGCCCTTGGACAGTGCTCTGCATTGCCAAGGTGAAGTAGCTGCTCCCTCGAGTACTCRATAGTTGGCACGGTTAAACTCCGAACCGTGGGGGCGCAGCATCATCCTCATGTATATATGGAGCGTCCCCGTGCCCCTCAAACAGGAGGGGCTGCTTAAGGTTGGTCGTGGCGTGCTCAGCTGGGCCGTGCGGGACAGAGACTGCCCATGTCGGCAGTCCCCGCTGCGAAGGGAGCCCGTTGATGGCGCCGGAGCAGAGCAGGGCGCACAAGGTGCCGCCGTCCTGCCAACCTCCGCGGCCTCTCGCCTGGTGGCCGCGGGGGCTCCGAGCGGGCGGCCCCACGAGCACTGGTGCTGGAGTCTGGAGGAACACCCTTTCTCCAGAGGAGGTTGGGGCAGAACACTTTAACTGCAAGTCACAGGCAAGTTTGGAGGGAATCAATGGGGGTTTTTTTGCTAGTAAATGGAATTTACAGTTTTTGAATGGCATTTAATAAAACTAGACACAATATGTTGATTAGATAGTTTCAGACAAATCCTATTCCAATGTTGGAAAAGCAGAAATAGGAAGTTGAACAATTTTTTTGCATATTGTTGTTCGTAAAGTAACTTTTTAATTCTGCACACTTCACAAGAGCAACTGAATAGTCATTTACCTCTAGTGAATCTATTCCACAGATATTTKTCACAAAGCGATTGACTTTTTCAAAAAACATTTTATATTCATGAGGAAAATCTATCAAAATTGTTCCCAGTCGTTTTTGCCACCTTCTTTCAGTAGTTAGGAAAAGCATATATAGAATAGTTCTGTAAGGAGACATACAAAAGTGATGATAGAAGTACCAACCTTAAAGAATAAATGAGATAAAATGTACTAAAAGGGGAGAGGAAAATATGATCACAAGAGTTATGGGACAATAATACTTAGAATAGTCTCTGGAATATGAAAGTTTTCTCTTAAATATTCAACCAGTAAGAACCATTCAGTCAGTGAAGTAGAAGTTCTTGTTTTTTCTTTGGCTATAATTTATAAAAACTATTTKTTCAAGCACTCGTTTTTATTAGCGGCCTAATTTGGTGCCACAAACTCCACAGATGAATGTCTTAGTGTTGGCTGAAAGTCAGTGTTGTATTTCCAAAACCCCCCCTCGAAGCGGTGGTGAAGCAGTTGTCCTTTCAGAGACACGTCTGTTTTGGGACCGCACRCACTGCGATCAGAAGAGAGTGACGTTGGACGCTTCCACTTTGCACTTTTAGGAACAGGTTGTTTTAGCCGTTGGGAAACAGCACACCGTGTGTAATTCAGAGGGCTGGAGCGGCGTGGGGCTCTAGTGTGACAGAAACGTGTTTACTGTCGCTTTGCTTCCAGCTCGTACCGAGTGCGACTGTCTTGAGGCGATCTAGATTACCCTCAGTTTTGCTGTTTATGCCATCAAAAACCACCATCTCCTGACCCCAGCAGTGACTATTAGRCAGCTCTGGGGAGCAGGACCAATGTGGAGGGTGGTGAGGATGCTGGGCTGGTGAGGGTGCTGAGGAGGAGGGCAGCAGGGAGCTGGGGCTGCGGACACCCCTCAGAGCGGTGCCACGCGTCTCCTCTCCCAGGTAGGGCTGTGCAGRAGCGAGGGTTCGGTATGGGTGAAGAGCTGACACCAGGAACGTGCTCCTTTCCCGTGGAGCTTCCTCCAAGTGAATGGAGCGCTCCAAAGAGGCAGAGTCCACGTGGCAGCGCACGGCAGCGGGTTGTCGCAAAAGGAAGGCGAGAAAGGAGGGACGCAGAGCTGTGTGCACAGCAGAGCGCCGGCGTCACGGCACAGCTGACGCTTCAGGTGGTTTTAGTGGCGGGCTCTACGCTGGTTTTCTGCCTGAACCGAGGAGTGTTTCAGAAAAGCAGCGGCCTGTGTGCAAGTTGCATGAAATACTTTTACGTGTGTAAGTCGCTGCTTTGAAGAGATWACATTTCTTCAAAATAAGCTTCTTTCAGGACAAAAATTAGTATGTACTTGAGCCGATTGGAAGGCACTATATCTTTTGCCCTATGCAGCAAATGCAGTTTACATAACCTGGCTTTTGTGGACGTAGTGTTTTAGATCCTCTTCGGTTAGGCACTGGAGAGTTCCCTCTAAGATTTAGATCTGCAAGAGGACAGAGATGGCTTGTGCAGATAGGTGACCTTTTTTTTAACCCGAATATTTGTTTTAGGCTGAATATTAATATTCATCCGAGGCAGTAACAATTGAATGTCCTCAAATTTTTCAGGACAGACACCTCCAAAATTCATACCACTGTTGCCATGGGACTGAGGATCAGTGCTGCTAAGTCTATACGCAACAAGAGTCACTAGAATTCTGTGCGCTGACATGAACATTATTTTAATTTTTATGCCTTACCTAAGTTCCAAGAGGAAAAAAAGGGAGGAGAGGGGCTCAGTTTCTTGTTGCTCAGATTCACTKCCGTGTTGTAGAAAACTTAATATTGAAAAGAACATTTTGGCCTCCTTGGCTACCTGTGTCCTGAATACATGATCCTAATTGCCAGGAAGCTTGGTCATTATTTTCTGGGGGAAAAAATAGCTAAATATGTCTTTATGTGAAGTCATCCAGCAGTGCTGGRAAATTTGTGGCAGTCATAGTTGTTATGAATCAGGACTCTTCATTCTGTCATTATACTCAGACTTAAAAATAAAAACTCCTGTATTTAATTCAGTGTTTTTAATTGTACTAGGCCAGGGCAGGAAAGAGGTAGAGAGCTAAACAATAGCCATGAATCTGTGACAAAAGGCGGAATTTCTTTACATTGGACAAACCCTTTGCCTTTTGTAGAGCCCCTGCAGTCCCTGCTGGCAGTGAAGCAGCTCGGGGTGCGTTTTCCTGCCCCCCTTCCCTTGGAGGCATCGGCTGCGTTCCGGGGAGGCGCAGGCTCTTCGCTGGGCTTTGCTGCCATCTGCCGCWCGCATGGGCAGGGCCGCCGGGAGCCCTTCCCAGCTCCTCACGGGAGCTGSTTCTCCAGCCTGGTGCGCAGGACGCTCCAGTGTGTCCTGGGCCGGAGGTGGGGGCAAGGAGAGGAGCTGCCGAACCCCTTGCAGCGTCGAGCACGGGGATTTTCTCCGTTTTGGAGTGGAGCGCAAGAGAATGTTACTGAGCCCTTTTCTCCCCAATGGTATATTTTGTAGGCTCGTGCCTTTAGAAATGCAGCCTTGCTTGTGTTAGGTTAGCTCTTAGCTTTCCATTTTTGTAAAGGACAAAAATGAAGGTGATGCTTGTTCTGTGTTTTTCAGCTGTTTGTTGGTCTTGGATTCCCGTATGAAGGACCTGCTCCACTGGAGGCTATTGCTAACGGATGCGCTTTCCTGAACTTAAGATTCAGCCCACCGAAAAGCAGCAAGAACACAGAATTTTTCAAAGGCAAGCCTACGCTGCGAGAGGTGAGCTGCTCGCTGCTGATAATGTCTGTATTACGTGTGATTATGGGGTTCTTTTTTACACCACAGTAAAGATGGGGGAAAAAAATCACATATATATTCACCGTTCACTGCAACAAGTGTGAAACCCCTATTTCCTTAGCCCTTGGTGGGATTTTCAGTCTTTATTTTGGTAGGAGCTGCTGTTACCCTCTATCTCTACATATCTGTATGCATGTTCTCATTGACAGATTGTAGGCTTAAGTTGCCCCTGAGAACCTGATATTCTGCCCAGGAACGGATCCTGACGTGCTCCACAGGATGTGTCAGGCTGAAMGGATGTTTGATTTGGTTGAAGAAACAAACGTATTGGGGCTTTCACGTGTATGCTCGTAGCTTATTTTTTTCCTCCCTGCAGAAGAGATCTGCTCAAGCCCAGTTGAGCTCTGGAATTAACGCTAACAACCCAGCGCATTTGTGGTTGAATACTAAATATATTTGGAGAACTAGCTTTGTAAGAGAACAGGAAAACCAAAACTCAAAGTTTCCAAGCAGCTAGGACATTAAGACTCTATGAGGAGAAAAATGCAGCTAAGTAAACAAGCTCTTTGACTGGCTCTAGCCCGGGGATATTTAGCTTGAGGGTAGGTGAGAGGAGGCCTRTGCTGCTTGCAGGAACTCAGCAGGCTTGTAGCCGTGCTGGACRTGAACACTCCTGCTGCTTGTGACCATGGCACATGTGTGCACATACTGCTACTGCAGACGTCTCTTAATGAAGGCTGGTATGTATTTTCCCTACGTACTTCCCCAAAGGGAAGCTCTGTGGTAGTAGCTGGAGAACAGGGATCTTGCACAGCAGAATTTCCTCRTTGCAGTGATGCTCCAGCTGCCTAAATTGTGCACAGAGCAGCTCCAGCTAGTTAATGAGCAAAGGGCAGTTTCCCACTGGARACCAGGAATACAAATTCCTTAGGGTTTGGCTGTGAATACCTCTCAGCTCCTTACACAAACGGCAGGTCCAGGTCACCGAGTCCAGACTTGCCCTTTCTCGTGGTTTAACGTTGCTAACAAAGGGGACAGCAGCGAGAAATTAAAGCTGCTGTCAGCTCGGGCTTGGCCTCGCTTGGGGCTTTTCTTGCCTGGGCTGGTCGTGCCCTTTGCAGTCGCTCCGCACCCTGGCACGGGCAGCGGTCGGGCTCYGTAAATCACCCAGCTCCTCGCCAGGGGCAGCCCCAGGAGGCAGAAACACCGGGCGCCCCCAGGGCAGGGACGAGCAGCTGCTCTGCCCTGCTCGGGGCTGCCCTTCGCCAGCACCAGCCTCTCCCCAGCTGCTCCYCATGTGCATCTGGATCCCATCCCAGAGACTGGGTCCTGCTTCCCAACCAGCGCTACCAAAATCCGTCTGTCTTTTTTAATTTTTTTTTGAAGTGGAAAAGGAGCCCAAAAGTTTGTGCAGTTCCGAGAATTCATTGATCATGCAAAGATCAGTCTGGGCTAAAGTCTGCCAAGGTTGCTACTTTGGCAGAGTAGCCTTGCTAAGCAAGTCACTATTGCTCTCTTGTGTAGAGAACTGTTTCCCGCGCCCTGCTACCCTCAGGGTAGATCCCCCAGYGAAAATCCAGCAGGACAATTGAAAAGGGGAATTTTCACTTTAGATCAACAGTTGTTTTGTCTTGGAACAGCAGTCTGATGGGGAAAGGGACAAGAAGCAAGAAAAGGAAATAATTGGCATCAAACTGCTGGGTTTGTACTAGGGCTTCAGTGTTTCATTTCCATTTCTTAAAAAAAGAAAGAAAGCATTGTGTGCTAAATCTAGTTAAAACATGTGGGTGTTTTTCCCACAGAATTTATTTTCTGCTTTTGAGAAGAAAAAGACATGAAATTATAAATTAATTCAAAATTTATAGAACTTTTTATGGGCTTCAATTATAGACTGAGGGAGTGTCTCAGAAGTGTTTAAAGCATTTTAAACATTAAAGCATTTTATATGARGGAAGAGTTGATGTGTTTGGAGAGTATATGTGCAGAATGGCTGGTGCAATAAAAACATCTTGCTAATTGCTCTTGCTGCTTACACAGCTCAAACCTGAGCACTTCACTGGTTCACCTCCAAATCTGGCCTTAGAGCTGCTGTCTGAGATGGYCAGAGAAAGTCATATTTCCTAAAAGCATAATTCCTAAAGCCTGGGGGAGTTGACAAGGCCGCCCGTGTTCATGTTCTCAAGCGCAGTAGAAGTTTTTGTTGTTTTGGGAAGCGTCAGGAATGTGACTTCTGCAGCCCAAAGTTTGGACGTAAGTGCCCTCCGATTCAGACAGTCTTGGTAATCCAGGGTTTCAAGTACATAAAGAGCGAGTGGTTGTGGAAGTGCTGTCAAAAGGGGTAGAAACGTGTAGGTCTTYTGGAAGGTCTGGGCTTTTGGAGGGACTTACCCCGCTCAGCAGGTGAGCAGCTGAGGTTGCTGTGAAACCTACCTCTCTCTTCTGCAATTTTCACTTCCTTTTAGTGTGKCCATTTGCATATTTCTTTTATTTCTGTGGAAGCTGTCAGAAAAATTTATTTTCAACATTGTCCTGTTGCAGAGTTCCTAGCAAGTGAGCATTCTCTGCTCTGAGCTTATCTAACCAATTCTTTATCAAAATCTTCTGACAAAACAGCAAAATTTCAGTTTTAATGCTGTCATTGGGGTCAAATCACTYTTGCACTGAGAATCAGAATTCGTCCAGAGTGATGGAAATGGTGCTTTGCCCCATTCTCTTTGCGGAAGGTTGGAAATGTTTGGATCTCCAAGCAGAGAGGGGCCRGGTGAAGGTGGAGCAGGGCAGGGGTCAGTGACTTCTCTTTGAGCCTCCCGTGCAGGTGTCTCCAGGATGGGTTTGCTCTGCACATGAGGTTAGTCCAGCTCTGGGAGGTAAAAGGAATTCCGGTGAGCAGCAAACACTGGCTGCGTTTGTCCTCGTGAGACCAAAGCCAAAAATGTTACTGTAACTTTTTGATTTGCAGCTTGCTGACTAAATTCACTCGCTAAACCCAGAAGATCTGAAAGAGAGCTCGGAAGGATGGATGCTGGCTGTTCAATTCCAGCTGAACTACCGTGTTATCTTTGTGTACTTCCTCCCCCAGGGCTGCAGGAGAGAGACAGGGAAGGGTACCTTGCCACTGCTTTTACTGGTATCATTTCTTCCTTTCAGCTGACATCACAGCATCCYTATGCTGAAGTTTACATTGGGAAGCCTCACGTCTGGACCGTAGACATCAATGATCATTCTGAAGTTGAGAAAGCCGTGAAAGCCATTTTGAATCAAAAGGTGAGAACGGTGTTTTCTCCAGCTCTGCTCAGCACCTGAGAGCACGTGGTGCCCTGCGTGTAGAGGGGCTCGTGATGTGGGTCTAACCAGAGCAGAGGGCCGCGCTCCAGAAGGTATTAAAATAAAATGTTACTGTTCTGTCACTCTGGATCTGATCATCATGATTKAGTACTGGATAGATCAGATTTTTACATGCTAAGAAGAATCTGTAAAGAGCATCTGTAAAGAAATGTGAATTTCATAYAGAGCAATCTGTGTTTTCTGTGCATTCAGCGAGGAAGTTTCYGTGCTGATTCCTAGAGCACTGCACGCTGTCCAAATGTATGCTCAGCTGCTRTGGCTGCTCTTCTAGCCTTAGCATAAGTACCATGCATTTATGGCATGCAATTCTAGTGAATGCACTTGGAAAAGGAAACCAGTTCGACAGTATCAGGGGTTTTTTTTGTCATAGTGTATCTTTTTTATTGCAAATCCAGCACTAATTGGCACTTAGTTAAAATGAAGGATTTTGGATCCAGTGGTGTCGGAGGCTTTKTTACTTTGCAATAAACCATGAATTTCCTTCATTTAACATCTCCTCAAAGATAATCGCTGAGTATTTTTTCATTACCATTGCAAAGAAGAAGAAATCAGCTTAAACTGTTGGCTTTGCAAAAGAGTGATTAGTTAATGACTATATTTGCATTTATTTTTGCTAGTTAGGCTATTACCTATTATACTGTGTATAAGCTGCTACCACAAAATTTGCTCAAACAAAAACATCCAACCCAAGYGCACCATGTTTCAACAGATTGACCCGTATTTACCGTACGAGTTCACGTGCGAGGGGATGCTGCAGCGGATGAACGCGTTCATCGAGAGGCAGGTACGAGCCGGGCGCCGGCGCCTTCCCCGYGGCATCGAGAGGGAGGGATCCCTGCGCTCGGCAGCCTCTCGTGCTCGAGCAGCCCGGCCGCGTGTGCGGCCCTTGGCCCCACTGCCAAGGGGCCCCAAGGGGCTGCCGCCGCCCCACTGAGTCGCTTCTGGGACTGAGCGATGTCGGGCCGCTCTGGGGTGGCCCCCACTGCACAGAGCTGTAGGGGGGTTCCCCTCAGCAAGGAACCTTCCTCCTCCTGCTGCTACAGCAAAGCAGAAAGACCAGCTGAGTTCCCAGTGGATGCCTTTTCATGTTTTCATACAAAATATTTGAACCTTGAAATACCACATATATAGAGAGGTATGTTTGTGGTAGAACTGCACTTAGGCYGAAGCCTTTGGATGGATTTTCAAATGTTTAGCTTCAATCAATAAAGCTTTACATGATTTGGAAACCTTTTACTTAAAAGACTGTTGGTCCCCATGCCTTATTACCAGAGCTCAGCAGTATTGAGTTGGAGTAATAACTAGAGAGGCTTGAATGAGATCCTGCTTTCTAGAAGCTTTCTATATGTTTGCTTGGACTCCTGCCCAGGGCCAGATCTGCTGCAAATGCCTGTTTTTCACCTTTTGTTCCGGCTTGTGCAGAAAAGCAGGACTAATCTGGTCCTCTTTTGCACCCATCAGCTTCCAGAGTAGCTTTCCAAAGCGCTGGATGGGCACCCTGGCCTGTGTGTTTGAGAGCTGACACTATTACAGGCAGTAATAAAGAGTAACAGTTTCAGTGTCAAAGCGTAGTTAACATAACATAGTTATTTGCAGTTTCCTGCCCAGAGACCTTCCTGCTTTTTGCTGCTGTGTTGATAACAGCCTCTAAAAGCTTCTCTGCCCCTTTTGGTTCTTCTGAATTAGCCGTGGTTTAGTCAATAAAGGAAGAAACGGAGCTCAGGGTAAGGGAGACAAAATAACARTACTGAGATGGTGTCTTTGGGACAAAACTGCTCCTTCCCTGTCCCCCAGGAGCRCCCTGTTCCACCTCGGAGCAGGAGCTGCCAGGGACGTGTTCTTGGCGTGTTCTCCGCACACCTCTGAAATGAAAGTCTTGGACGTTACTGTGGAATAATCTTTGAACACAGAGAGGTTTCCTCCTCCTGGGTAGTGTTTTAAATATTAATTTCTAAAAGGACCTGGTAAGTGGGACAGCTAAGCCCAGATAGCCAAGAGCCTTTTGGAAATGACTTCATGAAAAAATCTCTGACTAGCTACTGTTCACCTGTCCCGTAGGTGCTGGGCCTAGCCCTGGGCCATAAACAGTAACATAAATCTTGACCTTGCAGAGAAAGAAAGAAAGAAAGAGTAGACTCAAAGAGAAAGAGTAGTCTCAGCTTCATTAAAATTGCAGGTACTTTTTTTTTTTTTTTTTTCATCAACGGAGATGCTGGTTGAGTAAGATTAGATGTTAAAGCAAGCCACTGATGCAAATTTTATCTTTAATTTTTCTCACTTTAAGTATCAAGACAGTAAGAACATTTATTTGAACAGTTTTTGCTAGCAGATGTGTTCAGATATCCTTCCCTTCCTTCCCTTCCTTCCCTTCCTTCCCTTCCTTCCCTTCCTTCCCTTCCTTCCCTTCCTTCCCTTCCTTCCCTCCCTTCCCTCCCT
>PTEX01000095.1:2535089-2567121 GCA_003342815.1 Eudromia elegans
CCTTCCCTTCCTTCCCTTCCTTCCCTCCCTTCCTTCCCTTCCCTCCCTCATGCTGCTCTGGAGACAGTCCCGTAGCAGTGCATTGAGGAAGGAGGGTGTTGCAGAGGAGACAACAGCAGGGCTGGGTATTTGTGGGTAATTTCTAGAGTTATTAATTATGTGTTTTAAAAAGCTCTAAGTAGGAAAGAAGTTTCCTTGGGATTAGCGATGGTACCAGATTTGAACTAGTGATCAAAGGTGATAATTCCACTGTGCTAAAAATATAATTAAAAATACTGTGCTCGAGTTAGTTTAATACAAGCTGCAGAATGAGTGACTTAATGATAATTTCACTGGCATTTCACTAGTGGGAAAACTGCTAGCAAGAGAAGGCTGCATGGTAACAAACTCTGTTCTGCTGCCGCAGGATTTCTGCCACGGGCAGGTCATGTGGCCCCCATTAAGTGCCCTTCAAGTGAAAATTGCTGACCCTGGAAAATCCTGCAAGCAAGTTTGTCAGGAAAACCAGCTCATCTGCGAGCCCTCCTTCTTCCAGCATCTGAACAAGGACAAAGCTCTGCTCAGGTAAGTGCTGCACGGCGCAATCGGGCTGGGCTGCTCAGCCCACAGGAGGCGGCACCGCCGGGCGCCCGCGGCTGCCCAGGCTCTTCCGTGGCTTCCCGCTGCCTTTTCCAGCGTTACGGCACCACTCGTCGTGTGCCCTGATCCTAAGAGCGTTGCGCTGGAATCAGTGGTTCCCTAATACACTGCTTGTGAAGCGTTGCTCACTTTTTATCATTTATTCAGCACTCTCCAGCTGTGATCCATCTGGAAACAGCCCCATTCATTGGCAATTAGTGATCAGATTTGTCAGGCTGGTTGTCTAAGCAGTGTCCTGTGGCAGATTCCCATTAGTAACGAGTTGCAGCGTGTCCAGCCCTGCAGAGCATGAGGGCTGCTGCTTCCCAAATGTGTTGGTGCTCATGTCAGTAAGACAGTGAAGCACTCCAGAGCCCACAAGTGACCCTGAGGGGACCCATTTTCTAACCTTTAGTAATAATAATAACAATAAATATATGATAAAGGTTAGGTTTGGCAGTTTTAGTTTTGGTTATAAATGCTGTAGTTTCCATTGACATTCAGAAGCAGCTCTCAGAAACACATGAAGTTTTTTCAGACTTGTAGCTTTTCTAGCTGTCCAGACAAAGTTACATTTCTGGGAGAAAAAAAATGTTGAATTCTGAAAGCCAGCAAAATTTCCAGCCTGAGGAAAGAAACCAAACCCCTGTTGGAATCGCTACCTCCGCCCTTGAGCGCTGTGGTCAGAAAATGGCAATTAGGTTATTTTCCTTTTCAGCTAACTAGCACGAGCTGCTGGGCRTGGGTGGGGGACACGGCAGCCTCCTGCTCCCGCCTCGGCTGGCCCCGCACTGGACGCTTGCCTGGAGAGATCCCTGCTGCATCTCAGCTTCTTTGGGCTTTGTCTTGCCAGACATCCACATTGTATTAATATATTAGACTTTGGGGAGCATCCAGAAGCCTTTATTTCTTTTTAATTTCTCAGATTAATCTTTAGCAAAGAGAATAAAGCTGGGAAGGCTGTGCTGCTTTTACAGAGGGGATCTGGATGAGGGGAGTTCCTTGAGCAAGTGCAGAGCGTTGAACATACGCGATGTAGCCTGTGAGACAGCGATTTATTGCACTGCTAGCGAGGAAGATGGAAACTGCACCGAGCTCCTATAGGCTGTCCTGTGGTTCAGAGTGTGCGCTTTGCTTTTCAGGCATCACATTGAATGTCACACCGTCGAGTCTGCGAACGACATTGTTGTCCCCTCCTTCGACGGCAGAAGGAAGCACTGCGTCTTCCAAGGTGACCTCTTGCTGTTCAGCTGTGCCGGCTCCCACCCAACGCACAGAAGGATCTGCCCTTGCAGGGACTATATCAAAGGACAGGTCGCGCTTTGTAAAGACTGCCTATAGCAGCAGCAGAGCTCCTCGCCGCTGGGGACAAAATGTGAGTAGTTTTGAGAGAAGCTACTTGTTACTTCCTGCACTTTCGTCCAGGTTTCTTGCTGCAGGCAGAGCTATCGTTGCTGGCAGAATTATCTACTAAGAGAGGAGGGATTCTAAGGAACCGCTGTCTGCTTTTCTCTCCTGTGAGAACATTCGCAGTGTAACCCTTCAAATCCCTTCGTCCCTCTGAGGAGAGAAGCGAGTCTGACACTCTGCAGCGGTTCAAGGACGACTGCACAGAACAGTCTGTAGACAATTCCCAGACCCATCAGATTCCTTTTGCCGTTTGGGTGCAGCGAGTGGTTTCTTTTCTTTTAGTGGGTTAGGCCATCCCCCATCATGGTTAGTTAAAGGACCTCGACTTCATTCCAGTAGAAAACTGAGGAAAGGGGGCTCGAGGCAGGGGCTGTGGGGAGGGTGGGCTGACGTTCAGCAGAGCTGCACTGGTTTGGGTACTGCTTTAGCTTGAGTGGCTGATGAGCAGCCACAAACTTCCCACGAACCTGGAATCATGAGATAGCTCCATGTCCTGCTACTGGGTTATCTGGGCCCAGTTCTTTTCTCTTTTTCCTTTTTTTTAGAAAAAAGAAAAAACAACACAAAACTCTGCATTCAGCTGGTGCTGCTGTGCCGGAGCAGCCCCCGCAGGGCAGYGCGAGGAGCAAACAGGCAGCTGCCGGGGGCTGCCAGGTCCCACGACCAGGCAGCTGCCTGCAGTTGTGGCACGTTTTGCTGTGGAAAAGCTGCGGAAACGGAACTGCCCTTTCTAGGTGGACTTGTCCGAGGTCACCGGACCTGTTTAGAGAGTAGTCCTTGGGATTTGCCTGTGCTTCTGTTGTAGTCTGTCTACTAGAAATACTGTGTGAAGCAAAAAGTATTCAGCGTCTTTGGAGCATTAGTATTGCTAGAGCCTCAGTTTGCTGCGCCTTCCAGTAGTTAGAGCGTTGCTGAATGACGTAGAAAGGTTAAACTAAGCTAGCTATAATTATTGTATGATAGAAATGTAAGATGTCGTCATAACTAGCTAGGTTTTTACGAGCAATCTGTTCTGAAGAACAGCTAAGAGAAGACAAGCAACTTCTAAGAAAAGTATTGCCAGAGCCTTACAGCTTCTGTGGTTGTTTTGGGGAGAGGGTGTTTATATTTTTTTAACAAGCATGCCAGTTAGTTCTTTAAAAAAACAGTTCCAAGAGTTTGGACTTCAAAGCAACTTTTGCTTGGAAGAGCAGGTTAAATCTTCCCAAATGCCTCCTCGTCATATCGGGATGGCCTGTGCTTGTTTTCCGTGTGTGGAGGATGCTCCGCAGCACTGTGGCAGCCGGGAAGCTGCAGGCTGGAGCTGGAGAGGAGTCTGCAGTGGGTTCAGAAAGCAGAAACCCTGTGTGTGAGTGAGCACGCTTGAGGACAACTCAGATTGCCTTGAAGGGCTCCATGCCCATCAAAACTAATGAAAACCATAGAAATGTAAAGTCTCCTTTTCCTGGCTGTATCTAATTGGTTCATGTTTTTCTCATACCTGACACTTGTTATCTCTGTGTGGGTACTGATGCATCTCTCGACCTGACGGAAACCAAACAAGCAGGATGCTGGGGATCTCTGGATGAGTTCCCAAGGCAAGTTAATGGAAAAGGACCAGCTTAAAATTTCCCTTGAAAAGCAAGGAATTGGCTTTGTCGAGTTTGCTCATTCCCTGCCTCCCGGCTCCTGCTGCTGCTGGGCTGCACCAGCCCCAGGGGCACCTGGGCCTGCACAGAAACTTAATCTTGAAAGATTTCTCACCATCCAAAAAGACTGTATGGGAACATTCAACAGCAGTGTTGCTGCCAGTGACTAAATTATGATGAGAATAAAATTTGCTGTATTTTAAGAGTAATTTTCCAGAAATGGAACAGTTGGGTTGTTTAATGGGGAGTTGACTTTTTGTATGAAAAGAAAACAAGCATAAGCTGGTAGGAAGCCCTTACAATCAGTATATCTAGGCATTTTCTTCACTCAGCACAGAGGTAGTTTGTAAGTTTTAGTATGCGGGGAGGAGGATTGGCAGGGCTGTGAGCAGGCACAACAGTTCCTTTTTTATTTATTTCAAGGGCTCCCCACCTCCTCGTGCACCTCCGTGCAACTGGAAATCCCCATGATTAAGGAGAGCCTTTACACCACTGCCTGGTGCAGGGAGCAAAAGCAACAGAATTTATCTTTGACAATTCAGCCTGAGGCTCTTCAGGCAGGAGTGTAATAATTTAGAGTGAGCTATTACGGGATTGCATTGGCGACCAACATTTGTTTGTGTGCACTTAAAGAATGCAAAACACGTAGTTTTTGCTGTAGTGTAATCCTTTGCTGTAAATAGGTATCTGCTTGGTTCCTACCACTGCTCTATGGACCACCTGGCATTCTGCATTTTATTTTGCCTCTGAAACTTTAAAGGGGGAGGGGTTGATACTTGTTATTTTAACATTTTATGGGCTAGCGCTTTGCTCAATGGTAAGTCTGCCTTTTTGACAGCAGGGAGAGTCTATTATAAGCTCTGTTTTTTATTTGGTTTTGTTTCGTGCTGTTGCACTGTTTCTTTTAGTCTACTGAACTGAGTTACCAGATACTGGCAAAAGTGAAACGGCAAACGCCGACTCCACTTGCACTGCGGCCGGGGACGGAGCGTGTCATTGCCCTCAAACGGGGTCTGATCCTATTCGACTGAAATCGCTAGGAAATGAAGGAATTCGTTTCCTTGCAGAAGGAATAGTGCTGTTAATGAAATAACTTCAGCCTGTGTTTCTGCAAAGGAAAATCTTATGCAAGAACCACCGGCAGGTGAGGGTTGCGAGCGCCCAGCTCGGAGCAGAGCTGCTCTCGTGTGCAAGACGAGCAGCCAGGCCAGGCTGCGTGGGGTTTCCTAACGAGGGATTTACTAAAATGTGTTTTACACCCCCGTGCCAGGGTAGCGAGAAGCCTCCTGTCTGAGGTCCCTAACTGTCCTCCTTCCTAATTAAAGCATAATCATGTAGTCCAAATATTGCACTTAAACAAGGGTATTAGAGATGGGACCCTGTTGATGTCTGTCTATTTTTTCAGTCTGACAGTTTAGCTTGCAGCTTCCTTACCCTGAGTTCAGATTTTTGCAAGGCTTGCATTTGAATACATTGATCAGTGATTACAGGAAAAAACAACAAAAGTGGAGTGTAAAAACATTTTACAAGCTTTTAAACATATCTCTCATATCAAGACATTGAAGACATTGTTTGTTTTAAAATTTTGTATTTTTGTATGTGACCTAGTTTTTTCAAAAGTCTTGTTCCTATGAGATTAGAAAACTTGAGAGAAACATTTACATATTTATTAAAACTAACATAAAAGGCTTGCCTTTGAAAGGTGAAGTTGGTAAATACACACTGTTTAAAATGCCAATAAAAACCTCATTTATTTCATATATGCAAGTTGATTTGCACATGTATAAACAGACTTGCTTTTTGCATCTTTTTTTTGCTTAGTGTCTTTGTTTCTTTTTGTAATTTATAGTTGCAGTTGTGTGTTTGCTTGTTAATATTTGGTTATGTTTCTCCTACAAATATTTAATGCTTATGTGCCTTTTTCACTTTCTTTTGGTGTGTCAGATGGGTGTTCAGAATATGAACGCTGTCTGAGCAAGTATAATGGAACACTATGACTACATAGCTATTAATGGTGTGAATTTAGAATGTTTTTTAAAAAAATAGTGGGAAAATCTGTTCTAAAAATATAAGGTGAGAGATAAGAAGATAACAGCTACTGTAACATAAATGATTCTTGAAAAAGTGTGATTTCTGTAAACAGCATTGCATTAGAGGGTTCCAGCTGGAGTGGAGCATGACTGAATGACCAGAGTGGCACACTCAGAACCCATACTGCTCTCCAGGGAGACGTAGCCAGAGCTCCTGGACCCAGAYACATTGGCATGTGCAAAGTGCTTAGTTCCTGGAGCCAGACACGTTGACACGAGTGAAGTACTCGGCTTTCAGCCAGGTGTCCGTGCAGAGAGGTGCACTGGGTGACGCTAGGACACAACCCGTTACTGACGTCCTAACTTAGGGCGCGCAGGGTTGAGGGAAATCTGGATATTCAGCTTATTGCAGGTTTGTCTTTTTAATGCTATTAGTTTTCTGCAAGAAAAATCTCTGCCTACTACCTGAGGCTTGGTTTTCAGTGGATTATCAGAGTGGTTGTGGTTGCAGCCAGGCTCTTCCGCGGTCTCCCTTGTATCAAGTTTTGGAAGTTGCTTTTTTGACCAGCTTCCAGAGTTGCTGAAAGCTGCCATTGGCTTCAGCTACCCATCAGGTCACGAGGTGATGTCTTTTTTTCCCTTGCATGATCATGCTTTTTCAGTCGTATCCTTTAAAATCCTACTCAACATCCGTGGTTTATCCTTGATATTAAGGACAACATGGCCTCCCCTTYCAAAAATGCCTGGCTCCTCTAAATTAAAAAGGTGATTTACAAGGTTGTAGCACTTTTTCTTTTAACATAAACAAAAAACGAACTGCTTTCTCAGGTACATATTTTGCTCATGGTGCATTTCAGGACCAGATTTTGCTCCTAGTAAAATAAATCAAATGGGATGCGTTGGGCTGGGACCAATCTCATCCAAGTCTAATTAACTTCATGACTCCCACTGGCTTCAGCGATAGCAGAATTCCTGTGTTAATTTTGTTGAAATTAAAAAAGCAGCTCTCCCTTTTTTTAATAAGTATAAAGCTCTGTATCTTGCAGGATAAACCCCAACGCTCACAGGTTGTACTGAGCACCTATGAGCGATCAGGTTCGCTTGCAGCCGTAGCGTGTGGCGTCACTCCCTGAGCTCATGCAACTTCCTGTGTTATTTGAAATCCTGATTAAATACGACTGCTCTGTACTTTTTTTTGAGAGAGAAGATTAACAATTTCCAGCAKGACAATCTTTATTATTTCTCTTTGAGGGGTGCTGCCTTTGCTGGCGTGGCCGCCGCTCCGTGGCGCTCACCCTCACGCTGCTCAGCCTCCACCTTCCAGCCCCTTTTCATTTGCAGCTCTCTCCCTCGGCCCTTTAGGGCCCTCTCTAACAGCTGAGGAGAATAATGCACTGACAGATGTGTGGTGGCCGGGGACAGATGCAGTTTCTTTAGGCGTGCTTTGACAATATTGCTATACGTGTAACATGGAAACGTTGTTTTATGAGCAGTGACTTAAGTCTTCACATTTTTAAGCAGCAGATAGTTTTTTGTTTGTAATTTCTGAGTATTACCTATAAGCAGAATGTGTAAACCGCAAGCTCCGCGTATCCACATGCTGTTTACTGCAGGGCTGGGTTGGGAAGGGCAGCAGTGAGCCCCACGGGCCTCCACTTAGAGCTTGGATCTTCTGGAGCAAAAGAACGGGATGGACTGCGCCCGGGGGCGTGCGCTTCGGGGTATGGGGCCGCTGAGAGCAGTGAGGCGTCTGAGTGACGCAGGCCCCGCAGGGGCAGGAAGGTACCCGCTTGTTGAGGGATGAGGGCAGCTCCTCCAAGTTGGACAGTCAGCCCCGTGAACACCGGGCCCCACGTCRGCACTGATCCGCTCGTGCCCGGCTGTGCAGCACCATGAAGAGCCCCAGGGCACTGAGCTCAGCCCTGGTTCCTCCTGCCTCTCCTGCCAGTGCCTTCCAGTGCATTGGAATACCAAGAGATGCAACATAAATCAAGTAGAATTGGTGTGGAGGGCAGGTAACTTTAACAGGGCTGTGCCCATAACTGCTTTGTTACCCTTATTAGTAAGTCTGTGGCAGTGACCATGAAGAGCCTTTGTAACAAGTCACAGTTTATTTTTTTTTTCCCAAAGGAATTAAGTGGAGGAGGAGGAGGAGGGAGAAATGACAGTTTTTACTACAGGAGAGAAAAATAAAATAATTTTTAAAGAACAGGAAAATTACCCTGAAGATGCTAAGAGATGCTAAGATGCTAAGAGTTCCRGTCTGAACTATTCCCTTCGTAGGCAAAAGAGAGCAAACTGTGAACGCTCCCTGCAAAACTATAAACTAGGGGAAAAAAACTTAAGAGTAGGGAAAAAAATGCTTTTTGCAGATATAAAATTTCAAGTTAACAGGAACTTTTACCTCTACATAAAAGTTCAGGGCCAGGCTCATACTCTGTGTGTTTGGTTTGTAATCTCTCCTGCAGCTGAATTTATTTAAAAGGTTGTGTTCCACTATATTAAGTTCAAGCAGTTTGGCTCAGAAAGAACAGAACACACTGGCTCTGACATCGTCATGTTCCTGGGGCTCAACAGAACGGGGTTGACTTTGGGGTTTGTTTTGTTTTCCTTTTTTTTTTTTTTTTTTTTTTTTTTTTTAAGAAAAGTAAATGTCTGTACTTTAATGGCATAGAAAAATGCTTTGTTTTCACTGTTGTAGAAAAAAACTAGGGAGAACTTTATTTTTCAATAAACTTTTTTCTTGTGTGATTTGGATTTATGATCGCTTTGTGCTTAAGTCGGTGAGCTGCCATTTATCAAGACGTGCCTGAGTGCGGCTCGCCCAGCAGCAGAACTGCAGCACGCTCCTGTCACCAGAGGTGAGAAAACCACAGARCAAACACTCTCATCTTCCCACATCGTGGCCCCAAAGAAAACAGGCAAGTGGGGTTTCTTTGGTTGCTTCTTTTAATGCAAGTAGGTCATGCTGACTCAATGGTAGAAAATCTAGCTGTTTCAGTCCATGCAAAACAGGTAAAAMACATAAATAGGGAAAATATCAAGCTTCATTTGAGGTGGGCAATTTGGCCACAGCAGTGGTTAGGAATTCTTCAATTCTTGACACACAGGCAAGACACTGGAATTGCAAACTTAAATGCAAAGAGCTGGAATGTTTCTGAGATGGCCTCCTGTGGAACAAGGGAGGAAGCTCTGGGCTCCATGCCTGCACTGCGGCCCTTGGCGTTTTGGTTGCCAGGACAGCAGCAGTGCCCACCCGAGAGGTGCTGAAACGGGTACGAGAGTAACTGGTGTCTTAAAGGAGCTGGTGCGCTCGACAGGGGCCGCATTTAACAGGGAGTTTTAAGCCGATGTAGTTAAGAAGCAGATCATGCTAAATACCTACAAAGTGGAATTTCTTATACTAAACTTGCAGTTTATTGCCATTGCACCTGTTCTGCTAAAGGCTACTTGTGGCCATGCTGGTTTTATCCCTGTTGAGGTTGAGGAATGGGCCCTTCGTTGTCAGCTTCCACCTTGAGTGTTGGCAGGTTTGGTGGAGGTGTCTAAAAGCAACAGAGCCATCCAGGTGGCAGCAGAATTGTGGATTAAAATGGACTGTTAAAGACCCATTTAAATGTTATAAAAATGTCCATCTGTGGCATACTCTATCCTTTTTAGTGTGGCAGCTGGTCATTTTGTAGCTACAAACTTTTTTTTTTCCAAGTTTGTACATGTCTTGGCTTTTATTTTTAGTTTGGTTGTACATAACAAGTCTGCGTTTGAGGAGAGGGACTGTCACTTGGTTGTGGATATCCCCTTGCACTGACTGCAATGAGGAGAGCAGCACATTGTGGATCCATATGCGGGTGGTTTTGCTCAGGTTCTGCCTGTACTACTCAGCCTTTTATTACCATTACAGTGAAACAAAGTATGTGAATATTCCTCAGCCATCGTCCCTGTTATGGAAGTTTCTTTGGCATGCTTCACCTCAGATTAAAACGGGTGGGTGGAAAACTAGTTAGTTTGGTGTTGCCATTAAACGTATCGGAATTGTGTTTCCCAGCATCAGAATGAACTCGTAGAGGACCCTGCTCTTTCAGTCCCTTGTTCTGGTTACTTTTGGAAATGTTTCTTCCGAGTTTAGTGTCCCTAACTGGTGTGCAGCTTTTGCCATTATGAGGAGAATCCTATGCACTGGGGAGCAGCTGTAGTCAGATGTGGGCTGTGCTGCGGCCACATAATGAAAAAAAAATGTACAGGAACGGGAACTTGGAATAAAAAGTACACACAGCATGCAGCTGTATTGGAAAGAAAATCACTGGGAGAGCTTAACTCCTGAATACTTCAGCTCTCACACAGAGACCAGTTTCTGTCAGACGCCATCTGGTAGCAAGGCCGCAGAGGCGTACGTGTTGTCCTTGCTGCTTCGGGTGCTCTCCCAGGTCCCTCTCGAACTGACAGTGTGCTCCACCTGGGCAGCAGTCAGAGCATCCCAGCTGGCTCTTGATGATGCCTCCTTAGGGTGACCTTTGCCTGCACTTGTGTATTTTATTATTTATGATTATGAGTATTGCATTTTAGTTAAATCTACTAAATCTTCACTGCCAAAGAAAACCCCAAAATGCAGATGCTGTTTGCACTGAACAGGCTCCATGTCTGACCATCTCACTTGTGTGCCTTGCTTGCTCCTGTGGACCCTTGACTTCAGAGGTCCACAATGCCTAGACCTGTGCTRCCAGCTGAACCAATGGCCTCGCCTGCAACAAAGCCACTTCAAAGCAAAAGCTGGTGGAAAACAGTAGTACCGAAACCACTGTCTGTAAAGAAAAGGTAGCAAGGGAAGAGCCTCTGGGGTGTCAGCAGCAAGGACTACTGCTTGCAGTAACCAGCACAGCCTGTGTCTGAGTAAACACCAGCACGAAGTCACGTCTACCCCGCTCCTAGCTCCGTCCCCACCCTGCACGTGGGAGGACTCACTGCGACCAGCCCAGGGCAGTGCTGCACACCAGGATTCTGACCACTCTCTGCATCAATGAGATGCCCTCGACGGAAGGTGGGTACTGCCTGTCACTAGAAYGGTGTCGCATTTGTCCTAGTGCTCACTGCATGCTGAGCTGAGGGGTGAGAGGCCTCTAAGGTCTTGGCTTTCAAGTAGCAGCATTTATGCACAGCCCTACAGAAATTCTACTCTCAGGTTTCCTACATGTGCTTGCCCTTATTGGTGCCCATTTCTGGGCTTGCTGTACACATGTTTTTCTTGTCCCGTGTGTGCCAGCGAGTGCCTGCTACCCAGAGTGGGTAAGCAGTAGCACCAAGCAGGTGAAACTTAAGAACTGCTGAGAGTTTCCTCAAGTATCAGTCTTGTGGCTGAAAGGAAAAATAAAACAGCCAGTTCCCAAATGTGGGAGGAACTATGCCTTGCTTGTCTGCTGTTTAATTACACGCTGCAGTTGCATAACCCCCTGGCCCACGCRCCAGGCCGCAGGAATGTGTTTGTGTGCGCTGCTCCTACGTAGTTACTGCTACCCCATAAACACAGCCGCAGCTCCCTCCTGCTTTGTCACAGCACCGCTTGGTGGCAGCGGCTGTAGCAGACACACTTCAGCACTGGTTTAAGGCTGATGATGAAGCAAAGGTGCTGTGAGCAGAACAAAGCGCTCTCGCCCTTGCAGACTGGAGGTGAGGCTGCTCTGCACATCACTGCACCCAAGAAGACAATTTGCTCAGCGAGCTCCAGCTCCTACCTCTGTTGCTGGAGCTGCAGCCGTCAGACATCCATTAAGGGCAGCATTCTGTCATTCCAGAAAGAGTGTGAAATTTTGTTCAATCCATTTTAAACTTTGCTTTATGCATGTGACCACCTTGGTAGTCCTATGCTCCTGTTTACACCAAGCTGTGATGAGGGCTATTTAACAGAATTACTTCCATTTGAGTTGGACATTATTTTGCATGCCCTACATACTGCAAAGGTCCATTGCTTCAGTACTGTGCAGGCTACATTAGGAGTTAAGTAGCTTGGCACAGCCAATTTTACCCTCTCAATTCTCTTCTGGAGCAGCTGGCACTGGCTACTGTCAGAAACCGCCTGCTGGAGTCAATGGCAAAGAACAGCACTTCTAGTATTTCCCTAGTGTTATTATTAGGATTAACAAGGGGACTGGAGAAATAATAAAGCCCTTGGAGAGGCAGAAAAGGATAAACAGTGCTAATAATAACAAAATGAAATGCAGAATATAGCTATTTTCAGAGTCTGGTTCTATTCACAAAATACTGATGCTTAAGATGTTTGACAAGTGCTAGTTCATCAGCAGGGAAATGTCTCCACACATCTCTTCAGGGAACTTCAAATTAAATCAATCAGCAGCATAATASGAAAACTCCAGGACTGTGCAGAAGTGCAACCAATTAAGAACCTGTGCACTGAAGAAGGGTTTTGAAGGTGAAGTTTTTGTTTTAGACTTTAGTTGGAAATCACCTGTGATGAGTGCAGTGACCACTTTACCAAAGATCAGGGGCCTTTTGGGAATCTTTGCAGAATGCATTACGTTACAAGGTACCTCCTCCATTTTGTCAAGTGCTGTGCTTCTTTTCATCTTATCCCTATGGGACGTGATGCTCTTCAACACTATCTTATGACAGCAAGCATCCAGATATTGGCGGTAATAATCTTAAAAAGTTACTATATGTTAAGAAGTTATTACAAGTTTATGCAAACTTAACTGAGCTAAACTAACTATAGCTGCAGAATAAAGCTCTTTTTTTTTCAGTGGAGAGACTTCTGTTCTTTTTCAAGAGGAAGTGAGTAAAACCTTTCCAAATATAGTGCAGCTCATAGGCACTGTCCAAAACCCCTGTGTAGTCTTTCCCTACATGTGGCATTTGGAGCTTAATAATGACCTCGAGAATCTGGCTGAGAAATTAAGTGACAGGTGATAGGAAATATGATTTTAGATAACACTAAGCAGCAGTAAACAATYGGTACATTTATTTTTACATCTACTCTAGTTTGTAATCTATTGTAGTATAGCTAGAAAAGGAGATTTCTAGCTACAAGGCTACTTACCAAGGCAGTATTTCAGATTCTACACTTGACTGTCTGCTATTTTTCATCCACTTGTGATAAACAAACAGAAGCAACAATACTGGTTCTATACTGTGAAAGCCAACCTGGAATATATAAAATACAGAGGGAATGGCAATGGCCAGAGAAACTAGTTTAATAGGTTGCTATATAGGAAGACTTTGTTCTATGATACATTCTGGAAATAGTCTTCAAACGTTACTTACAGGTACTGTATAAAATAGATACCAGTTTTATTGATTATACACCATGATTCTTTGATAATTTAACCTGCACTAAGTAATACAGAWGATGTGTGATGTAAGGTGAGTAACATTTAGAGCAATCTAAATCTAATAAATAGATCTATATCTCACCACCAGGTTGAGCCACTGCTGTGCCATCATCAGACTACAGAGCAACCACAAAGTCACGCACGCCGATACATCTGTGAATAGCATAACAGAAGATGAGAATCCCACTTCTCAAGCAGCTCCTCTTCCTTGCATGTCTTTTTGGCTTTGGTCTGTACAGTAGTACTGTGTGTGCTTGTTTGGTCCATGCAAAGCAATGAACAGTGTCTTATAAGGAAAGAAAAACAGGATTTAAGTTAAACAGGTATGGTTTGGGGTAATTTAAGGTTTAAATGAAGTATCTCTCTGATTACAGAAAATACTGCTTATTCTGTAGGTCTGTTCAAATGGGGAATAAAAGTAGCTAATTCAGTGCTTTAAGCCACACCACTCGTGGTGTCTCTATAGGATACTCTGGCATACTCTGTATAGGAGACTGTTAGCCAAAGAGATGAGCAAGGACTGTACTTCTGTTAGAGCATGCGTATAAAAAATATAGGCTGAGGGGAAAAAAAAAAAAAGAGATCTGACACTTGCACTTCTTTACCCACACGCTTATCACGCCATGAAGAACACTTGCACTCGGGAGCACACAGCATGGCTGCTGGCTTAAAACTGCAAACTGCATGTTTTCTACTGCCACAGGAATCAATAGCATACTTGGAAAAAAAGGCTGCTGTTTTGCTAAATTGCAAGCAGTGTGCACATAATGCCAGTTTTACAGAGAGATCTCCCATTAAAACAATCTTTAACAAAAACAGACCACAAGAAACTGCATATTTAGTAAAATACCATTGGCACCACTTGCCAAAATGTATGGTGCTGTAGTTTCACAGTCCTTACAGGGACGAGGCTGTGATCTTCACTCAAACATTTCATAGTGGCGTGTTTGCCTTACACGAGGTACCATATCAATAAGCAACCTGTGGAGGAAGCACGAGAATGATTAGGCAGAAGTGCAAAGTAAAGATGTAAAACTGAGCTCTCTGAACCCATATGCAGAAATAGCCATAATACCTTCTTTTCTCCTGATGAAAGTTAAATTCAACCCATACTTAATTCTGCCCAAAATTAMGTCTAGAACTCTATGGAGACAGTGCCTCCTTGAGAAAGTTTTGATGTGCAGCTGCGGAATTGCTATGTGCAGCAAAAGTCACTTTTGCCTGCAGATCTGTAGGGGTTTTGTGGGGAAGGGAAGGTGTAGGCAGCCAGTTTCAACCAAGGCTGCTTTAAAAAAGGAATCAAGTAGTAGAGGAGAATAGCAATGAATTCTTGCATCAAAAAGGGGAATAAAATGAAGACCTTTAGATTCCCTTCTAGGTAGCCGAATGAAATCTTGGGCAACAACGAATTGTGTGGAAGTGATGCTACAAATTCGGAAGTCAGTCATCTTATTACTCCCTTAAAAATCAGTAGGAGCACTACTGATGCACAGCTGGGCTCACCTGCAGCCCAGAAGTTGCTATAGAGTAGGGCTAGGGGAGCATTCATTGTYAAGCTGTTAAAACTGAGGCACCTTATCTGAAATATACAGTTTCTTTCAAAAGGAGAGTGCTCAAAATTTGACATAAACCATCATGGAGGATTTCCATGCAAAATTTACAGTAACTTTTTAAGTATTTCAAAATCAAATATATTTTACTTAGTCTTAACATAATTCCAAATTCAGGTATACAAAGGTCTCTTAGAAATTATTCCAATTTCTTTTTAAGTTCTGGCTCTTTTCCAACTGAGGTCATACAGACAGTCCTTTTCCACACACTGTACTTCAATATTGTTGACGATTCTAATACATTCCAAGAAATTATTTTACTGGAGCCATAAGCCTTTAAGAGTTATGGCTTATTATATTAAAATGCAGCTCATCTGCAGTATATTTAGAAAACATCTATAAGCAGAAGATATGATAGAAACAAGTACAAAAAAGCTACAGGAAATATCTCTATTTTACCGTGATGATCGACTTCTATTAACAAACTATTGTTATTTTTTCCTCTGTTCCAAAATATCTAAAAATTTCTCACTAATTCTCCATCATTGAAATTAGCTATGTCATCTCTTTTGATATAACAATAAATCTACAGGATTCTTAAACAGGTTTAAGTACACATGATAGTGAGCAACTAATGAGCTGCAAAACCTTGGTGCAGTAGTGAACTTCCAAAAGCATGTGCATATTCAGCATGAATATGGAATATATGCACAGATGGATGCCTTTCATTTGAAAGTTTCACCGATGCCATTCACAAATAAGACAAATAACACTGTTGCCTCTGAATGAATGCACAAGTATGTTTATGTTCTGCTGACAGAGGAAAAAGTAGCAAAATACTCACTTGATCCCATAGGCAAATATTGTGAGTCCAATTAATACTCCTATACTGCCATCCAGAAACCAGACAGAAGAATTGTGCTTAAAAACTTCTGCACTAAGAAGGATGGAAAATCCCATTATTCCACCTACAAGAGAGTTGAAACCTAGAAGAGAAAAAAAAAAAAATGAAAGGAAGAATCAAATCTCAAGGAAGTTGCCTGAATCACCCCACCTCTGAAGAGGAAATCCTTAGGGAGAAGACCTGTTGTTATGCCACGGCCACCACAGAGGGCACAGAACATCTTTGGGCAGTTACCCAGCATAGCCGGTGTGATGCTGCACTGCAGGAAGCAGCACGCAGTGCGATTCCTTCACACRACAGCAGCCACAGTGTTCTGCAAGGCTTCACTTGAAGCCTTGARCTCAAACTTAAAGCTATTTGGTGTCTGGCCTGTGTTTTGTAAGAAAGACTTCCCAAGTCCTTCAACACACTGGGTATGCTCTGTGTTGACTCTGACATGCAAGCACTTGTGCTTCTCCTGGATGATCAATGACCATGATGACCAGGTCATGACTATCATGATCATCAAAGCATGCAAAGGCTCTCATTTTCCCCGGTACATCCTCTCCATGAGAAGGGAAGCCTTCTTCTCCAATATCCCTTACCCCTTTCTTTTCTTTGGTACATCATAGAGCTTCATATCTTTCTTGTTCACAAATCTCATAAGCCTTCTTTTAAATTCATCTTTTCTTTTCCTTACACTCCAACACTGTTCCTTCAATATCCTCCCAGAGTAATTAAAGTCTTTTTTTCCTTCATCGTTTGGAAATAAATATATACACACACACACACACTTTTTTTTTTTTTTTTTTGTTGCCAGCTACCACATGCATGATAGTTATTCCTTCATCCAGATAACTCACATCCAGGCTTTACCTAAATCCTATTAAGTCTTTCTAAATGATGTAGCTAAAACTTGACCTTTCCTAGGCACCCATATAATTGAAATACTTGTTCAATCCATCATGATTTTCCTCATGGCTACAGTAGCATCCTCATCTCTCTGGTCTTGACAAGACAATTTTAACCCACTGTTCTTGATCGTTCCTAGCAGTCCATTCTGATCACACATGCTGATTCCCTCTCTCCTTCAAGTCTGCTTCCAGACTCAAAGAAACTTACTCACAGAGACTCAGAGGGCTTTTTTTTTTTTAGTTTTTGTTTCTGCTTGTTCCCACTTCCAATTCACTTCTTAAAAAATCATAATTGTTACAATTCACCAGTGTCCTGTCTGTAGGTATTTAAATACAAAGGAAAGCCTGGCACAGAAGAGCACCTGGCATTTAATAAGCCTGTGGCAAAATGGGGACCACAAAGGCATCAGGCTTCCAGCCTTGCAAAGAGGAGCTGTTCTTTGTATAGGAGCAGCACATCCTACAGTGAGTGTCTTAGCTCCACTGTGAGTGTAAATAGGCTTTGCCCATAAGACCTTACCATGTAAGCAAGAGTCTGAATCCGGAGTTTATGATATCACCCCRGTTAAACGAGTGGAAGCATCAAGCATGCTCTGCCTGTGCTCATTCTGGAAGAGTAAGAGCCTGATTCGTTTGTTCTCCTGAACAATACAGTGCTTATATTACCATTTTTCATCTATGCAATGAATTAGGTATAAATTTAAATCTCATACCAGCATGACTTCCCATGTAAATATGTTCCAGCTTATGTCAGAAGATTTGTAAGCATGATTTGTACAAGGAAAGAAATATATTTTCTTGCCATTATTGGCAGATGGTTCCAAAAAGCATCTTATAAAGGACATGATTTTTCTATTCCTAACTGTCAGTCAAATCTTTCCTTGTGGCACAAAGCCATCTAACAGCTGCAGTATTAAGGCTACAGACCACGTAAGGCTAGAGGCAGAGACAGGTAGCTCAATCTAGGAAGGAGACAACGGTTTCTAAAGCCTACAGAAAAGATGGTTGACATTATGTAAGTGACCTCTGACGTGGTACATAATTCAAGATATAAAATAGCTGGTTTTATCATCCTAAAAGGTCATGAGCTTTTGCTGCACTCAAACTTCATCAATAACATTTTTGCCTTACGACGATTAACAAATTTAGGCTTTGAAGACCTATTGGCAAGCTCTACTGTAAAGCAAAATGGTTCTAAAAAACATGATCCTTAATGTGGTTGACATATATGATATGAGAGAGAACTTGCTGTTGTGAAAATAAAACTATTTTTCAGAAAGAAAATTGTATGTTCTTGTTACTCAAAACAACTTGTTAGTCTAAAGCCAGTGATAGCAGGGGGTAATTTAATAGGAAGAAGAAAATGACTAAAAACAGATATGCAAGAGAGTGCTAAACCTATGTCTTAGCTGTTGCTAAATCAAATTATCTCCTGCTGATTGTTAATAAACCCAGTATATATATAAATATATCTTGTGAAAGAAGTTATTTAACTATACCTGGTAGTAACAGCCTCCTACATTTTCTAAAAGAGCTCTATAAAAGAGAAAACAGAGCGAAAAAATAGCCTAAAGTAATTGTATATTTTATTCCTTAATTCTTTTAATCAAAGGATGAGCAATCTCCAGATCAGAAGCAATATAATTAGCACAAGGATGTAATTATAGGGGGAGAGATTTCTCTGTCATGCTGGAGACCAATTCAGCTAGAGCTATTCAGCAATTTTCGGCTAATATTTTGTCTGAAAAAAAGCTGATCTGTTTAAAAACAAGCTATATTTTTTGAACAGATGGTTAATGGGTTATCTGCCTAGAAATTATTCTGAAATGGTTAACATAGTTGACCATGGTTAAAATATAAATACTCATGAAGCTTAATATGTGTTATTACACCTCAACCAAAAATAAACTGGATAGGTTTAGAATACTTGATATAAAGCAATTGTATGTACTTCTAGAGCATGCTGAAAATTGAGGTTTCTTTTACTAAATCTGTAGTGAAGCAAATAATTTATGTACCACAATCCAGAAATCATTAGCATCCTGCTGTGTATGTGTGCTGGGCATCTCAAACTGTCCTCTGCTTGCAGATAAAACCTGGTAGTGATTTGTAAGCTGCTGTGAAGTCTCAGCCATGGCTGTGGATTCCCCTGTTCATGGAGTGGATCCTTGTGGCGCTCTGAAGGATTACAAGCTTTAGCACTGCCATTAAAAGGTGTATCTGAATATATCCTTAAAAACAACTAGTTGGTTTTCTATGTACTTGAACCAACACAGTAGAAGGAGTAGCAAGGGAGATGCACACCATGGCAATCTGTTGGGGCCAGAGGAGTGTACGACAAGAGGCAGGCAAAGGTTTCGCTTTACATGTGCAATATTATCCCAGCACCACTACAGGTGCCTGGAAAAGCACTAAGGTGGCACACTACATCTGGGGCAGGTGTGTGGAAATGCTGCCCATGACTCTGGCTCACGACAGGAAGGCATTTTCTGCAACAGCCTCGGTATTAATTTGTTTACTGAATGCTGGCAATAAGGACAGGTATGAGCAAGCCAAAGCTGTAAAAGTTAGTGCCATATTCTTCCTCTGCAGTCTAATCTCAGTCAAATCTAATCTGTCTAATCACTCTGTCAAGCACAAACCTAATCTATCATGTGCTCCATCTGTAACTCTTTCTCTATTGTTGCTTTCTATCTGCCCATTCATTCCATCAGTCACAGATTTTGGCTGATGTACCCTGCAAGGTGCTATTGGTACCACAGAGTGTTCTGAGGTTTTCTTTTCCATTTCCCAGTGCCCTTTTTATCTCAATGCTCTCCTACATTTGCCTTCATTCAGGGATCATAGTATCTTTTGTGTTTGCAGCATTCACTTGGAGACCCTATAAATGGAATAGCATCATATTCAGACTCACCATCAGTTATCAGTGCTCTGCTTGTGAGGACCTTTCCCAGCATAAACTTGATCACTGCCAAGACAGTGCAAAGGATTCCACTTAAAACGGAGACACTATACAGAAAATCATCCTGAAAGAAATGGAGTCAGATATTAGTGTAGCTTATGATTTCATCCCACATATTAAATGCCAAATAGTACGGTTATAATGCAATTACTGGTGACACTCCAATATGCAACCTGCCCAAAAGACCTCCTGAGTTACCACTTCCGCAACAGTGTATGTTTATTTTGCTATCTGAAATTGCTTTGCAAACATAACTAATGATGGTTTCAAATAACAACTCTTGAACTGACACAAACTCCTCAGAGTTTAAAGGTTTGGTGAGCTCATTGCTAGCTATCTAAAAACGTAGTATCTAACATTATTATCAATGAGGTCCCAACTGCAGTATGCGGGACAAAGGACTGAGAGCAGAATGCCAGTTACCTTTTCCGGGGGAGGGAACTAATAATTGAATAGGGATTCTGAATCTRCACTTGGCTCCATTTTGTTTGGTTTTCCTCTTTCCTAAGGTAAAACCCAACCTAAGCTACACTTGTAAGAACTGCACTATCCATGTGCAAAAACAAAGTATGTCTCTTAGCAAACAAATTTTCCACAAACTGTTTCACTTCACACCCACAGAAATACCCATGTGGCTTCATTTGCCTGGCTCAGGAGGCTCCCTCCATGAGGAGCTAAGTGGTGCTGCAAGGTGATTAAGAGCATTTAGTTATTGCTTAATATATCTGCTCTCTGGAAGCACCTACCGCTTTCTCCTACCTGGTTGGTGGTGGCTGTGGGGTAGAAGGATGCCCTGCTATGAACCGAAGGATGTAATGGGATTCTCTATGCCTTGTCCCCACCCGGAAGTGTGTGATCCCAGGGGCCACTTAGAGAAACCCACACTAGCACTAGCATGTTTGCCTTCAGTCTCACCACACAGCATTGGAGTTGATTCATTTATTACTCTTAGCAGATGCTTTAATTTAAGCTGTTGCAACTTCAGTACAAATAAAGGAAAGYGCTAGTATGATTTTTTTATCTGCAGGTCTAAGTGGGCCAGTGCCACTGGGATGCTGTTACTGATTAAAATATTCTGGCAAAAATCCCTGCTGATAGTAAACACTTCCATGATGATTCATCATCAGCCCCATCCACTTTCATTACTTTAGCAGTGGAAATCACCAATACTCATAAGTAGTTTAAAAAAAAAAAAAAAAAGGAAAAAAGAAAAGAAAGAGAAAAAGCGGGGAGGTTCGAAGGCTGTATAAGAACTTACTAGGATTGMATAATTGGTGTGATATATTCTAATAACTAAATAAAGCATTTAGGATGTATTTATTTTTTCTGTCATATTATCTACTTTATTATCTCTCATTCACAAGTGCATTCACTCTAATAGTATTAGACAAAATATGTCAAAACGGAAACAGCAGAATAAAGAAATAACGACATAGGGTATAGGTTGGATAAACACATTTGTAAAATTATTCCAACAAAATGACTCAAAAAAGATCTGCAATGCTAGGGTTAGACAAGCTGCTCGCCTGCTTTCGGTCTGGTGAAAGTTGGGAGCTTTCAGGCGATCTGAAATGAAACAAAGCTCCAAAAGTCTTGATGAACTTTGCAAAAATGCACTTACTTAATACTTGGGATTTTGGTCAACCTCACTCTTCTCATTCATACTAATTTATAAGAAAGCAGTTGAGGGCTGTCCCTTCAGAAGAGATATGCTGCCTCCCGCACACCCCTTTAAACTCCCCACTGGCTCCCAGGCCTCCCAACCTCTTCGCCATCCTCTCCCCCTCACAGAAAGGACAAGCGCTAGCACTTCCACCACACTGAGCCCTGCAGGCCCAGCAGAAACAGCTGCATAAATTATTCTGACATCAAAACTGATTTTATTTTCAGCCTTGGGCTGGCAAAATATATTTTTTGCTCTACAGTCTGAGCCACTGGAGATGAGACTGCAAAAAATAGTCATGTAACCTGAAAAAAACTCTAAGAAGCCAAAGTTGAGAGAATTTGAAAATATAGTTCGAGGATAATCTTTAAAATTTTACATCTTACACCCTCTGTTACAGTACAAGATTTTATCCTACATTTTACACATACACTGAGCTGCTGTTCCTGTTTATCTCATCAAAGCACATACCATAGGTTTTTGGGTAAATTCRTTTTGTTTTCTCTATGTTTTACCAAACTCACAGTACCTAGAAATGCAGCTTGCTGTTTGCTCCAGCTCTGCTATTTCAAGCTAGGCCTGCTGGTTTACTCGGATGCAAGAACTTCATAAATGCAGCACAGTTTTCTAAATAAAGGCATATAAAGTGAACTAATGAACAGCATTTTTTAAAGACAGGTKTCAGGAACCCAAAATTCTTCACAGTCTATCTTTTTCTCATTACAGCAGAGAACACAAGCTCACTTTATTATTAATATTGCTCCAATGAATGGATAATAAAGCACAAAGGACATTAAATAAAGGGTGGAAATTAATTTTTWAAAAAGTTCTTAATACAATCCCCTCCCTTACAAGTTTGCTCTTTGCTATATAGAATAGATTTTTTTTTCCATCTAAATCCCTAAATCTAAATATTATTTAAATCTAACTATACAAATTATTATGGACACTGAGCAGTTTGAGCAGCAGCCACTGGGCGGCAGCAGATACTTTAGAAAGCTACTAAAGTATCTTAATGTATCAGCTCATACTACAGCTCCTACTGAAGTATGAGCTGAGCAGCCACAACTAGAGAGACAGAAAAAGTCCTCTTTTAAATTGTTTCCCCAGACTTCCCTTTCCTCCTTGGAGGCCCAGATCCCCGAGAGCTTGAAGGAGAGTGAGGCACTTGCTGCTAACATGGAGGTAGATGAATGCAACAAGCTCAAAACACGCTCAAYGCGACCTGCCACACACGAGCCCAGTGGCCTGGGCAACACCTTCTCGGCTATTTCTTGGTACATGATGCAGAAAAGGAAGAGAAATCAGTCCAAGACTTTCAGAGCCACGCCGTGATAACGCTCTGCAAAGGGTTTTAAGACAAAGGTTTTAAGTGCGGGGACCAGTGTGTGCCGTGAGCACGGCCGTGAGCAGAAGCCTCATGGGGCCGGCGGCGGGTGATGGCCCACACCACCCACCCACGTCTCTTGCAGCACTGCAGGGACCCAAGAGTTAAACACTGTCCTGCTGTGGTTGTGAAATGATTCCCATTAAACTAACTCGTCCTTTGGAGAAATGAAGAAAAGAGAGGCCATAACGGAGAACTAAATTAATAAAATAAGCCTGACCATCTGGCAYCAGCTCCCTCAGGACCTTCCCTCAGTCCTGGCCTCTTTGTACCCTTTGCCTTAGCATCTGACAGTCATTAACAGCACGAGGCAAATCTAGCCAGACTCCCTGTATATATTCGTGGTGTTACTTTAATTATAGCAGCAAATTGTGACAGATGATAAAATTCTAAATTCTGATCATTTCCATTTGATAAAGGCTTAGCAGTGAGGTATATAAAGCTCTTCCCTTTTCCATTTCTTTTAATCATATTCCCTCTTTATTACTATACTATATAAGGTATGTGAGACCTTAATTAACGGACACATCTATCTTAAGAGATGGCTTCATGTATAAAACAACACTGCATATAAAGCTAGGTGGATTCTCATTTTGGGCCACCATCTCATTATACACCACTCTGACAGCTGCAATGTCCCAGTTTAATATTTATTTTATGCAAGACTTTATGCTATACAGCTTTTCCCCAAGAAAAGCTTTCTTAYGATGAAGAAACACTGTCGGTCTTTTACCTGGTGTTAGAGAAAGAACAAATCAAAAAGTCAGAAGGCAGCTAGGTCACATTTTATCCAAATGAATAGGCCACATCAGTGAACAAGCATCTTTGAAAAAGCAGCAACATCTCTGTTCCTGCTTTCAGCAATCTCAMCAAAAATAGCAGTGATCTTATGGCATAAGAAAAATTTCTTAATAAGTTTGTGACTTTGATGTCTTCCAGATTTATTGGAGAAGCTGAAAGAAAAGCCCCACAGGATGCTTTACTACCTGAATTAGTAGCTGGAGATATTTTAATATAAAACACAGCCTAGAAACTAAACTTTTGTGTTACCAGTCTTTTCTTAGAATCCTTTTAATTCTTTCTAATATTTTGTCCTGATTTTTTATCTATTTCTACCAGATTCTGTTTTTTCTCCACACTTTGTTTACAGTCCTTTCTTTCATTCCTAGTTTTGGGATGTAAAAATATTACCATTTCATCTTAGGTTTTATAGCATCGGTAAAAGAAAACGTGTTCTGTGTTCCTCTGCCACAGTACATAGAAAATTACATGGCATCCCCTCTTCTCCCCACTGATAGTTTAATCTATGGGTATTCCAAAATAAGTTTTTTTTTTTTTTTTTCTCTCTGGTCAATATGTGCTCCCTAACAGCTGCAGGCTTCATTTCACATCTTTTCTTTTCCTTAGCTTTCTCTGTTCAAACCTGCCAAAGGCTGCAGCACCTACTCCCTACTCACTTTTTCAGAAGCTGAGAATTACGGGTACTACTTTTTCCTTTTCCAGAGAAGAAGGTGTTTCATGTTGGAGTAGCAGGTCTCTGCTGACTTTTGCCCAAGAAAGAAGGGATAAACTAAAATGAAACACCTTGATAGAGGAGGCAGGGATACATTTTCAGAACTACCAATGCTGTTGGCAAAAGCAATGTWGTGACTAGCCCAAACTGTATGGGCTGTAAGTTTATGCTGTTAATTACGTCCATCTTTATAACTCGCCATCTGTCACAGGTCCTGATTGATGACCCTCGTTCAGGGTTCCCATCCCCAACACGGAGGTTGTCAGTGCCCACTGTGTTGGTAGCCAGGCTACCACTCTGCTCCTCATGGCCTCTTCCCCTCCTGGCCCATGGTCTCGTGCTAGCCMGGACTCCCAGCAGGACATCCCATTTTTATCTGGGATGACTGTCTATTGCACCACTAATAGGCCACTCTAAAAAGCATGTTAGATAAAGCTGGTTTTCCTTCTCTTCCCCCAAACGATTGGGTCTGTAGATATAAAGGGTTGTTTCTAATACAAACACATAYAAAATTTCCAAATCTCCATCTTACTTTCTCCAAGTAATAAATAGTTCATGGAATCTGTCTAGAGGGAGTTTCTGGRAAGCCAGAGAGTCTATTCTCACTAGCTAACTTCAAAAGGGACAAGAGTTTTAATTGCTTTTCACTGTCAGAAAACAAAAACGACAGCCCAGTGTCTGACTCAAGTAGGAGATACGTTCTCTTCACATGGAGATATAAAGATCTATTATTAGTATCAAAAAAAAAAAGAAAAGAAAAAAAACCTGTGAACATTTAAACTTGTATCTGTAGTGCTGAAGTGCTGTGACAGAGCAATGCCAGCGAGGAGAACACTTCTCAAGGAATAACCAACAAAGCTGCAGCCCTGTGAACRCTGCTCGCTGGGGACATGGTGGCCCAGAAACTCCAGGGACTTATCTCAGGCTAACTGAGGGCTCTAGCAAAGAGTCTGCTTAAAAGCTTCAGAGTTCCTGAGGCACGTTTTCCTCTACTCCGCCATTTTATCAGAGGGCTGAAAAGCACAATTTATTACAGTACTTGCTCACAATCTTGGAAGAATTTCTTGTGAGACTGTYATTTCTCCAACTAGTGAGGGGACAGCGACCCATTGCACATAACCCAGGTTTATTCTTGCCAACAACATTTAAGTTCTATCACCTGCATGATATCCAAAAAAATAAAAAAACCCTTTTCATCAACCATTAGTACTAGCCCCTAAGTCAGCATTAGGAAGGGAAATGTCAGCTACGCTCTCACTGTAGTTCGAGTGACCCCAGCATTCTTGTGGACCTTTAAGCAGCATGCATAACCTAGGGGTACATTATTTGCTTAAGGCCAAACACCAAGCTATACATAACATTCCTGTGGTAAGTACAAAACAGGATATTGACTGAATATTTTAACATACAATAATGTACACAAATATCAACTTGATATGGTAGGTAATTTTATGTGTGTGTGCATATATATATATATTTCTTACAAATATATAGGGCAATATGCATAACAACATACGTGATCTATATGTGTAGATAATCTCAYGTATTATTTGCTACGTTATATTTGACCTATAATTCATCTATTGACAATGTTAAATATATTAAATACCACTGCACTTATTGTAAATGACTAAACTGGCCAAAAAAGGAGATGAAAAGCTGTAGAGTGCCATCCTTAGCTTCCCTTTTCAACTGCAATCAATAGTGCATGATACAATTGACTAATCTTACAAGTGATTTCGTTTGTAAAGGAATGGGAGGTGCTACATCTGATATGCTTCACATCTTTTGTATACAAACTGATTATATTTTTCCTTTGTTGTGTTGCAGGAAATCTGAAACACAGCAGAATGCTTGGTTACTCTTAACAAAAAAGTGTCCCTTGCCATACTAATGAGGACAAATGCCAAACTGCATTGACATTACATGTGTTATACTATTATCTAGGGAAATGCAAGCAGTACCTGAATAGTAAATGGATATTGATTTACAACCCCAAGTGAAATTAAAACAGCGACTCTCAGTTTTGCTGGTAGGGGCTTATTTTTTGCCCTYCTCAATAAACAGGAAAATCTTTGCAAAATGCTGGAATAGTAGAAATAAAATACAACATTCTAMATTTAAGTATTTGTATTATTCAAGAGTATACAGTATTTGACATGAAGAAGGTAATCAAGCAAAAGAAAGATTTCTATCAGAGAGACGCCAAGGGTTAGCACTCATAAATCCAAACACAAAACAATGCTTGAAACCTAAGCTTAATTTGAGTTTTAAACKCATTTCTCAATACATCAAAGCATAAAGAAATTACTAAACTTTACATAGAAATCCAAACACGATGCTGTCAACATTRTGGACCACCACTATTTCTCCATTAGTATAAACAAGCTATTGTACTAAATCTTGAAGGCCAGTATATGGATAGAGATCTCAGAAACATTAATAAAGCAGTGGGAATCTCTTTTCCTACTGGGAATTGTCTCATCATGGCCAACATTGATTGGAGAACAAACGCTATGAATAAAAACAGGAGAAACAGTCTGTCTCTGATAGCTAAAAAGATTTAGTAATTCATTTCAAACCAAGAAGAAGTGATGCTATTTCAGGTTCAACATTCATACACAATTTTTACACAAAAGCATGATGTAGAAAAAAATTTCACATTGTGCAGACTATAATTTATTCAAAATTAAGTGCAAGGGCAAAGAGAAAAAATATTTTATATTCCAAGTGCCAAATGTTGATTAACTTAGTGAAGTCAAATGTACTGAAAGACAGCTAAAGCTATCAGAAATCTGAATTTACCCTGAGAAAATAAAGATTCACGGCTGTAGAAGAAATAAAAAYAGAGAGAGAAGTGAAATTTGTAGTTTTAAGTTTAAAACATATTAATGGTGGGTCTCTCTTCTGGGTTAAAAATTTTGTTTTAATGGACTTTCCATCTGTTTCAGGTGCACAATAGTGTGTTCAGAGTTGCTCTTCATCGCAAACATACTCACAGTGGTTGAGCAGACTCAAGCATGGAAGGCCTGAGGTAGTGTTAGCACTTAAACAATATTAATGCTTCTAGAAGACTCTTGGTGCATTCAGAGTGCTCTACACATACACCTACTTATTTGCAGGAAATCTAACCCAAATATATAAGCATACTAGCTATATGGTAAGTACAGGAAAGAAAGATTTCCATCAAAAACAACACTTTGCAAGGCAAGTGTAAAATGTCATCACATTTTTAAATTGGTAAAATATAAAAGCTTTAATTAAAACATTTGCGGGCAAATGGGAAAGGAGGTCACAGACAGAGACGTGTATGTATGTGGTGATGCCTCCAGAAACTACATCTACACCCCCACACAAATTTGTCACCAAAAGAAACTGAACTATGTCTGTAAAATCAAGCTAAGGTCAGCTGACAGTCAGATCCTCCCCAGAAGGGACAGRAAAACTTTATTTTCATCATCTATTCCCATGTCTAAAAAACAGAGAGTCACAATACATTTTCTGGTGACCCTCAAAAGTCATTTCCAAACTTCCAATGAGACTCCAATTTACACAGAGGTTTTTGGTTTGATRCAAGTCACCACAAGAAGTGCAGAACACAGGGGGAATTGTACATCCATCCCCTGCCATGACAATACTWGAATTAAGTATGTAAGGAAGCTCAGCTGCATGATTCTTTTCATTATTCATACAGCCATAAATGAGAGAAAAAATCCATTATGCTTCTCTCTACATAAACTCAAAATTAGTGGTTTCTGGTCTTTTTAGACAAATGGATCCCTTTAGGGTAGGCMGAAGTTCTGCTACAAGCACCTCTGCCTCATCATTACCTGTGTAATTCATGACTTTGTAAATTAATTCATTTAAAAAACACAATGCACAATGTAATTCTATGGAGCAGTCACTGCAAACCACTACTCTATATCATAGATATTGAAAACACTATTGTAGCACAAGCGATTCCATTTGGAACATTTAAGATGAATACAATTCCAAATTACTTAAAAACAAATGTCTTTTTCCCATGATATTAATAAGTGTATAATTAACACACACATAGATTATATAGTAACAATACAATTAATTCAGTGGCCAACTCTCCTGATAGAGGATGTCAATTTTCAGGGCAGTCTTCTTTTTAAAATTATCATCTAAATTAATGCACACAGGGAAAAGTCTAAYTTTACATAACAGTGACTAATTCTGAATTTCTTATTAAGTGCAGGAAGAGAACCACAGTTATGAAAGTCCTGAAAAAATATTAATTCAATGCTCAAAAGTAAAATTAAAAAAATSAACATGACACTGTGCAAGCCCATGGTGATGCCTGTATCTTGAAGCCTGAGTGCTCTGAGGGTTTCCCATCTTAAAAAGAGGATAGAGTTAAAAAGAAAGGTACCAAGACAGACAAAGACCATCTCCATAAGAGGAATGATTAAATAAACAGGTTTCCCCTGCAGTCAAGAGGCTGAGGTCTGCAATGGAGGTAATTCTTGGACAGGAGAAAGATTAGGGCAAAGTAACTTCCAGTATGAGGATTATAGTGAATACAGAATCCAGAATTACGTATTCCAGGCCAAGAATTATAGTGGGGGAAAAGAAGCTTGCTGAGAGACTCAGGCAGAAGAGCTGCCTGCAAGGCCACATAAACAATGTTATCTTCTTAATCTACCCACACCTACTTTACTACTTTATAGGTATTTCCAAGGTAACTACATTCCACAGCCTACCAAGCAAGGAAACTAGAAAGAGAATACAGCACTTCTGTTTTTCCCAAGGTTCTGAAGTGTTTAAAAGAATTATTAAAAACACTGTGTGCGTTGAATGTGCACTGACGTACACTACAAGCTATTATTGCTACTCAACACAATGGAAGGGGGCAACAAAGGAGAAACGGGGAAGCATTATTGGAAAATGCAAAAGTCAATAGCCCTAATTCTCCTCTGCTTTATAYCTACGCAGAGTGGGAGTGCTGTCGTTCTGTTTGTTCCAATTAAATTGCACTTGGAAAGGAATAAGAGAACTCAGTGAGGTGAATGAAGAGAGCCTGACTTAGCTGACCCTGAGCTCCAATGCTGAAAATTAAGTAKTTTCTGCAGTTTAATTACATACTGTGGACATTCAGACCCCTTAGAAAAATCATATACCAAAGCCAGAAATTCCATTAAAACATCTGAAAGGCATTTCAAATCATTTTTTGGTCATATGTATTTTATATCCTTTTTTATTAGTAGTATTTTCATCAATAATATGTTAGTACCAACTCTTCTGAGAGCCATTTCAAGGACAAAGCAATCTGTAAAGATCTCAGAAATTCTTTCTAAGGAAATAACTTCCATGCCACATGCATGTAAATGACAAATAAGTGACCCACATGAAATGAGAAATGAGGATTTCTCTCATGAAAGGCCTATGACAAGCTTCATATAACTGATCCAGAATGATCCACAAGTGACAGACTGCTTTTTGAGGATTTTAACCATAGCTTCTATTTAACAAAAAGATACTTAATCTGTTTTATTCATTACAAAACATATCCACACCATAAATCATTTTCTCCAAAACTTAAGGAAATTAAATGAGCTCAGAAAAATTTTAAGTGCTCCCTAGTTTTAACTGTCTAAGTCACTTGGATTCACCACAAAACAAGTTGTAAAAATGATACTCATAGTTCTGACAAACATGCAGTTGGTCACTTTGCTCTATACGATCATGATATTCTTGAATCCCAGATGTGAACAGTAGAGCAACACATTCAAAATTGTTTCTATCATAGTCATTACAGTTGGAAAAGACCTTCAGGATCACTGGGTCCAAACATAAGCTGTCTTCAAGACAGACAGAGAATAGTAGCTTTGTGTTCAACATATAAGCACCAAAAAGGAAAAATTTCCAGCAAGGTTTTAGCCACATTGCCTTTAAAATTGGAATTACACATTTAAAATTTCTCAGTATGCTTTGAAGAGTATTTATATCTTCAATGACCTTTGCCTCAAGGAAGAATAATTTAGACATTAATTATTCAAAACATCATTATGACTCCCACGTAAAAATTACGCTTTCACATATATCCTTCCAATCCTTAACACCAGATTTACACTAGTTTAGGGACCAGTGGAATTACTCTAATCTTTCCTCAGTCTGGATAGTCTAGGATAACTTCTCCAGAATTAGAGTAACCCTAGTATTATAGGAATCACCATTAGAAACTATTTGAGGTCATGAATTTGATGCAGAAATGACTATACAGTGCTAAGCAGAAAGCTACCATGACCTAATGTTGTTCAAATCAATATATTTCCATATGAGTCCATACATTGTAGAAATTACTTATATTAGCTATTTGTTCATTAGTGTTGCAAGAAGTAGAAGCCATTACCCTAGGAAAAAAAAAAAAGAAAGTAGGTGCAAAACCTCCTTCTCCTATTGGTCACTCATCAGGTTTCTAATGCTCCAAGACAGCAGTGATCCTGTCTAGGTAGCTGCAGATTAGCTGAGAACACACTTGACTGGCAAAGGAAGAAAGGCTGTTTCAACTGAGAAACAGCAGCTAAACTGAGCAAATAGAAATCAGCATCAGATTCAGGCAACTGAAAGGGTTCACGTTAAAACAACTCTTTTCCCCAAGTATTTTGTGCAGTAACTCTTGGCATAGTAATTCACTGCTGGCAACAGTGTCTTTGCTGTAACAATATTCTCTCCCTCTCTCCTTTCTTCAATGTTATTCTTGGTTTACACAGAGATGTTTTACCTGTCATGCAACCTCTACCTGAATCATATTCACTCAGTGAGAGACAGTGGAATACGGAAAGGCCTTGAAAAGTAAATCTTTGCCATGTCATTTTAAAAGATACTGCAAGTACCATCGTTTTCTCTCTCTACTTTTAGCCTACTTTCCAGGCAGAATTCCAAGGCCTGCGAATTATCTCCATGTGCACATGTGGCATTTACCCTGCCACCAGTCACTCTCAATCTGYGCCCTGCCAGATATATCTTTCCAACAGCTGTTATTACTTGAGCACATACACGACTGAGAACAGTCCMTCTGACGTCACAGGAAGAAAATTACCTATTTATCCTGATATTGGGTCAGATGTAAGTAACACCCACACTTATTGTATTTTTTAGCCCAACAAAGTCAGAAACTAAGGCAGTCTGTGATAAAAGAGACCRGTATAAATTGTTCTTACAGAACACTTGAAATTTGGTGGGAACTGACCTTTGGTGATAACTTTTTTATAGTTCTGACTTCATAATCTTTTCTTCTCTAAAGATATTTTTAAATTTAAAAAATAAGGAAGCACAGCAAGCCTGAGCCACAGATAACTCTGATGCTGCAAACAAAAGGGGTTTCTTCCCATTTAAGAAACAAGAGTCTTATCTGSAGAAATTCTAATGATGAAAAAATGATATATAGATTCCATGTCTTTATTTTTTTAACTCCACTGTTGAAGTTTGTTGCCCACAAAGAATTAAATTGAGGTTTCCATATTAATCTGATCTACACTACCATAAAGTTATGAAATGGTTATTTTAATTATCTTTGCAGAGTCACTTCTAAGCTTACTTCGACTTCACACAGTCAAGACTTTATATTTAAATTCCATTTTCTCACTAAAGAGGATTCAAAGTGTAACCAGATGCACAGCTCAGTCACAGACAAATTAAGCAGGCCACCATTGTAGGGTCTCCCTCATATTATCAGGMTCTCCTTCAGCCTCACTGCTACAACTATGTCCATCCTTACTCCTCAATCCAATTCTGTCAAAATGTTTTGGTTGAGAACTAATATTAACAATGATTAAACTAACCTGGATTATTTTGACAGAAGCAGGCTAGTGAGCAGCTCTACGTGCTGTTATGCCGGCAGAGCTCAGGAGGCAGCATGTTACGAAGAGTAGGAAAGAGGAAAGGTGACATGCAAAGGGAATCCAAACCACCTGCAGCCAAACACTGCATCTGACTGCAGTTCAATAGTACATTAAYTCATGTGCTTTTGCTGTTCTTCTCATGGTTGCTTGGATTTCACTTAGCTACTAAATCTAGATTCTGTAGTTGATGTGCTTCATGGAAGTTTCCACATAATACAGCATCCAGTAGGTCATTTGCACAGCTCTAAGTGGGTAACAGATTAGAA
>PTEX01000095.1:2567173-2835325 GCA_003342815.1 Eudromia elegans
CTTTTTTTTTTTTTTTTTTTTTTTTTTTTCCAGCTCTGCTTCCAACTCCCAATTGAAAGCAAGGAGTTGTATAGGGAATGGACCAGCTTCCTGGAGGCTGCATACAAAAATATTGAAGTCTGGTTGTATATACTACAGCTGAACTGAAGCCTCATTTTGCCTGAGTACATTAGAATATAGTGAAAATATAGAAAAGTCTCTTGGGAGAGGAAAAAATGCCATTTGGCTCTTTCTATGAGTAACTGGTTTGGATGAGTAGAGCTCAGGGAAATTAATAACCACTAGTGAAAGGAAGCAAGCAGGACAGGACAGAGCAGAGCTGAGAGAAAGGCTGCTGGGRAGAGCTCCACCATAAGCCAGGCAGCGACTGGCTTCCATACTAACACAAAGCAGAGAGAAAGAGAAAAAAAAGCCCTAGGCAATGCTCTATGGCGAGCCAGTTGAAAAGTAAGCTCTTTCACCCAGCATGCTCCCCTCACCTGTTTTACTCCTGCTACTTGTACATGGCTCTGGAATTAGAGGCAAGAGCTGGAAAACAAAAATATATATATGATCCAAAAATACATTTCAGTGTCACTGAACTCCTACAGTCCTGTACAAAAGTTTTAAGCAATTTATTTTCGAAAAGATTCGGTCTGTAATAGTAACTCAGGAGAAGAAAGGATACAGCTTTTGTTACAAAATCCCTAAGGACTAAGGATCCCTATATACTAGCCTCACACAAGAAAAAAGGATTTCTTGAAGACAAAGACCGGCAGTGAGGTYCAGCCAAGGCAGGATCAGCACCTGCTCCACTGAGCTCACTGACCTCTACAGAGCTCAACGAGGCTCACTGCAAGGCATTGCTCAGTCTCACTGGAGGTGAGAGGAATAAAAACATATCACCTTACCACTTCTGGAAGCACCCTCTTCGCAAGATCATGGATGGCTTTGATCACAATACATATAGATGATAGCAGAAATATGACACCCAAGATAACACAAGCTCTGCGGGAAAAAAGAGACAAAGAAACATTAGAACATATTTGGAGTTGTTAACTCTCCCACTGTTAGTGGGGACAACAGAATTTTAATGATCAAAAAGGTTAAGGAGATAAGGAGAGGGACTTAAGACAATGAAGAGAATTTTCCAGTTCTTTTCTATTGCTTAAAATCTGAACTGTAAGTGAAAAGGCAGGACAGACCAYATGGATATTTCTCGGTGAGAGCGACAGGGAAAGATATGTCTCTTCTGCTTCTGATGATGCATCAAGTTTCCAGAAGACTCATTCTCTGGTTTTTTTCCTTTGGTAGTTTGGTGTTAGACATAATCAAGGGAATCTATTCTCTTTACTCAACCAGGGCAGATATTTGGTAAATCTGAATGGAAACCTAACAGAACATGAAACCTCTGTTTCCTCCCCAAGTATCCAAGAAATAGAAATTTTAAATGCAGTTAATAATAAAAGTATATATATATTTATCAGGTTAGATGCATCCATTCATAGACCTGAAGGGCACAAACAAGTATCAGAGTTTTATTGTATTAAGAACTGTACAGAATCAGTTTATTTGTCCCTGCACTACAGAACTTACAAAGCATACTAAGAAATTCATAGTTAAAAAATTTTTGGTTTTGATTCACACATACCAGTCTACTACTACTACTTTGAGATGGAGTGCCTCTTCTTGCTTTTAAGTTCTAAAGCTTTGATTTCTTCTTCATAAACAATTAAAGTCAGGCTATTACAGTACTGATACACCTATAACTCCATTTTACTAATAGCACTTTATATAAAAATTCTGCTAGCAAATAGAAAATTTACTTTCAACAGAAAAACACCAAGAGCATTTTTAATATTTAAAACATTAAATATTTAAGAAATTATTTCTATAAATATATTTTCTCTTCTCTCTGTTTGCAATTCATCATCCGTTACCTATCTGTTCGCTCAGTCTAAGGGTGCTATAATTATCCCAGTAACACACTACTATTTTTAACAATTCAGACATCAGGCCATCTGGTGGTTGGCATTACGTGTTCTGCTTGCACTGAGCTCCATCTAAGGAGTGCAGCTCGAGTGGTGGTGCTCTGCCTATGTCCAAGAAGTGGGTGAAGCAGTGGTGCAGGTCAGGGCTGGGTCATTTTATTTATCATCTCAAAGAACATGAAAATGCCCAGTGGAAAATTTACCTAATCCTGCAGGCAAACTCCAAGTAAAGATGCTCCAAGGCGCACAGACGTGTGGAGGTCTTCGCACACTCTTCCCAGCAGCTCTGTGAYTGAGTTACTCATTGCACATTGGCACAACTGCTCTGCCTGCTCTCAGGGGTAAATGGCAGTAGCCCTTCATTTTGTCATACAAAATATAACCTGCTGTACCAGGCCGGCAGAAAAGGCTCAAAACAATCCAGCTACCCCTAAGTCCTACCCCTAGACTGAAAATCAACACAAAAATCCAGATTGTAACCTGTGGGCAGAATTCTCTGGGTGGATTTTCTGCAGAACCCTTTGAGGTAGATTCTGTTTTAATGACTATTCCACCTTTTTTAGATAAGGGAGCAGAAGCCTGTAGCAAAAATTCTTCCCATTTCTTTGGCCCAGTGTAAGCATTAGCTTGTTTGAACACAGAACTGGTGCACAGRAGGTGGCTGACTTGCCTTAGGCCAAATGTTGAGCCAGTGACAGATAAAAACAAGACACATACACTTCATGCAAGAATATGCTGACATTTCCTTTAAAAWTAATACCAAAGGAAAAACTTTTACTACTACTATTCCCAGCTAGCTTAAACCAAGCAAATTCTAAGTCCATATTTCAAAAGAATAGATCAAACTTCTTTGTGTCAAAATATATTGTTTAAGGCTAAGAGTGTGGGGAAGAGAAAACAGTGGAATATCATCACCTTYCCTTAGCACATCTTCTCTTTATGTAGCATCGGAAGAGACAGGTGAACTTTCCTTACAGGCACCTGCCCTGACCATTGGCCGGACACAGTTTTCACAAAATTTGGGTAAGCTTGATCTCTGCAAACCCTCCTACTACCCAAGGAGAACAGTACATGTCTGGCACCTCTGCTTTTGCCAGCAGACAAATAATGACTTCAGTCCTCTTGAGCAGCTCATCCTATTCTGCACATGAGCTTTTACTGTGTCAAAAGAATTCCCATACACCTACTTAACCTGAAACAGCTAAAAGAAGAAAGGAAAAAAAAGAAGTTAATAACAGAGTGGCAGGAATATTAATAGCAGAGAGAAATGCAACATGGAGCTCGAATCAAAACTGAGTCATCCTATCAGCAAGCCTAGCAAGCTCCATTATCCACTGGCTTTTAGAACCTGCAGCCATGCAAAATTCATGAGTAATGGCATAGTATTGTAACATCTAAAGTATGTCTCCTCTTTGTCTGAGTATACCAACTTATCTTCTATAAAAATAYTGCACTGTGTTATCTTTCGGCCTTGTTTGCCAGAAAAAAAAATGTTTTGCATGGTATTCAGTCTAAAAATGCAAAATAAGTAACCTCCAAAAATTAGTCTTAAAAGTAATCTCCAAAAATCAATTTTAATTTTTAATTGCAGCAGATAATAGCCAAATTGCACTTGATTATTGTAACCTTGCTTTATTTTTCAAGCCATTAGACAACAAAAACTTTCATGCGAGCCTGTCAAGTGCCATCTGCTAACAATTATTTCAACTACTCTGTAAGTAAGTAAAACGTTTGCAGCTGCAAGTGCAGGGTGTTAGCGCCAGGGTTCTAGGCAAAGGCAACTTCATTAATAATAGTCTATCRCACTGGGGAGCCAACTGCCATTTCTAGATGAGCTCAAGACAACTCAGAATTGCCTATAAAATTTTAAAAAATAAAAAATAAAGATTAGGACTCCCTATAGGTAGTGATAAGAGAAAAGAAATGTATTATTTCAATCACAGACTAAATACTAACCTTGTCCATTACTCTGTAGTCATTAATCTTCAAAGTAATAAAGTAATTCTACTTTCTGCATCTCTTGCTGTACTCTTTTCTAGACTCATTAGAGCCAATGGGCTCATCTGTGTAAGCAGCAGCAGGACCCTTGAATCAAGGCTGCTGATTTAGGCTCAGTTATTAACATTAAAGTAGTCTTTAAAATAAATAAAATTAATAAAATGTTATATACATAGCTACAGAGAAAAACACACCGCTATACACTACCTCAAGGGAGATCTACGTTAAGCTTCTCAAGTGTGACCGAGAACAATTTTCTCCAATCATTTGACTACTAAAAAATACCCATAGCTACACATCTCACTTTTTAATTATTATTCCACTATCTTGCTGGCAAAGGAAGCACAATAATATAGTGCCAGTGAGGGTTTGCAATGAAGCTTTGGGCAATTACTTCTCTCCAGTCAATCTGCTCTAATAGTAGCAGSAGTGGTCTGATAGAATTAAGGATTCAGAACAAAGTAGTGGTGCATATCAATACATTCTGTAAAAATGTTTTAATTTTCACTTAACAGCTCACAGACATGGCTGTTGTGAGCCAGGGGGATGGAGAGTAAAGATTCTGTTTACTTGGAAATGTGTCTCTTATATCCTGGAATGATTTTTACCAGCATACTTCTGGTTCATTAAAACAGTCAATGAAATTTAATGATGCTACGTGAAATAAAACAAGATTGTCAACAGCAATCTAATTAGTTCCCAATTTTATTGCATCTAAAACATAGTATTAAAAACCTAACCTCCCTCTCTATTTAACAATGACATGGATAATTAAATGATTCTGTTATTTGGGCCCCGAACAATATAACAAGCAGTAACTAGAATCATCAGTTTCACATATTTCGTTTTCCTATTATCATTTATGGACTTCAAAAGATATTCTAGGTATTTAAGGAAAAAAATAAGTAAAAAATATATAGCCTTGGTGTTGCATATGTTGTTAGGCCTAGGCTTTCTGAAACGAGCCTTGACAGTAAACACTGCATAGTCCCTCACTGTTATCATTGCTTAAGGCACTGGAAGTACTCACAAAAGTCATGCATTTGCTTTGGTGTCAGAATCAGACCAAAAAGTTCCTCAGTTCCACAGTTACAATAATATTTTCAACACAAATACAAATGTCTGCAAATGTGTATCCTTCAATATTTCCAAGTCTGTTCACTGCTATCTCACCTCACTTTTAATTTCCACAGTAATACTGAGTTTCACATCCTGCATCACTAGTTTGAGGATCTGCATCTTGTGGTCTTTGTTACCAGTGCTGTGTAGATACTTCAGGAGTTCCTTGGAGTCAATATACGCTACTGAATCAGGCCTAAAGCTTTTCTTAACTTTGTTACTTATCTAATGTTTCAATCCATATGACTCTCTTTCTTCTTTTCAGATAGTGTTCTGCTCACCAATCTTCTTCAACCATTGTTGTACCTTAGATAACCTCTTTTTTTTTTTTGCTTACTTGGGGTTTTCTGATTACTTTTACACATTCCAGTGTAAAGAACCTTCCTTACCTTATTCACAAAAAAACAATTACAGAAATTTCYGTGGAGCTAAGTGCAAGATGACAGAACAACAACATCAAAAAAATTACAAACACTAGAGTTTCTAACAACATTCATCTTCAGGTACAAACAATATTCTCATATTTTTGCAAAATAGGCCTCAGTCCCTCATTCAATTCTCTGTTTGCGGTGATACTATAAAAAAATGATACTCCTATTCATTACATATATTTATGTTATTTTCCAAGAGCCAGTATACTCTAATTCAGTTTAATTCTGCATTTTTAACATGGTGTATTTTTCAGAAATAAATTTTTCACCAAGAGAACAAGTGGAACACTTTGCTCAGAAAGGATGTGTAGTCCCCCTTCTTGGAGGCTTTCAAGACTCAACTAGAGCTCTGAGCAACCTATTCGGATCTCACTGCTGACTGCTTTGAGCAGGATATTGGACTAAAGACCTCTTGAGGCCCCTTCTCACCTGAATTATCCTATGATCCTATGAATTTTTATTCATGAAATCTTTATCTCTGCAGGCTCTGTCAAGGTATTTCAGCACTAACAGCTCCTAACAGCCCAACAAAGGGAAATATTAAAATCTCCACAGGCCATTTTCGCTGCTGGAGCTAAGAAGAAATGTTAAAAGTATGACTTTGCAAGAAACTACATCAGCATTAAAACGCACTGCAGGCCTATGTGTGCAATATGAGCTCTAAGCCCAGGAATAATGTGAGCTTTTCAGCAAAGCTGGAAAAATCAATTTTATGCAGGATACAGAGATTAATTCCTGTATAAACCCATTAATAAATCCTCTGAGGTTTAAAGGAAAAAAGAAAAAAATACTAATTAATTTAATACAAACCACAAATGTGCTGTGTAATTTTTCCATATGATTTGAAAGGRTTTTAGTATTAGTGGGTGACCAACTGAGTGATCATATATGGGAACATGTATGGAAAGTCACATGGCACAAGAACACAGCCCAAGAAAAATTAAAGGCTGATTCCCAAAGGATGAAAATTGTTCCCGAAGACTTGTTCCTTGCTGCCCATGTTGCAGTGCTACTGAGAGAATTCTAGCCATGGGTTTTATTAGAACATCCAGACCATTAAGATTGTAAAATTTGACTCATAAAACCCATTAAAGAATTTACTCAATTAAAAAGGACAACTACCAGCCACTGTGGTGTACTACTAAGTGACATTAGCAAAAGACAATGTAATGTCAGCCTCAGTCTTGAGTTTCCCTGCTTTTCTCTTGTGCTCTAGAACTAGAGCTGAAACTGCATCCAATTAGACACAGCTGTATTGCTTCCTTACGCTTATTACTGTGGTGTAGCTTATTTATTACCAGGTTTAGTCACTGCTGAGAGTTTAAAACATCAAACTATACAGAACCACAGCTKTCCAGAGTGTTTATACCTGCCTGTTTCAGAATGAAGAAGGAATAGTATCACTGCAAAATGCACAGCAGATAAGTGTCTCACTGTTCACTGCATACGTTCCATAATCTACCTCGCACTGCTAGAATCTGGATCAGCGCTGTTATAGACACGGCTTTTTTCTTGACATGGGGGAGAAAAAAACAAAGTAGATTATGAAACACACAGTATTCAATCAAATAATATTCCAAGTATTATTTGTAAGAAAACTTCTCTATTTTTGTATTAGAATATGTCATCACATGGCCTGACCTCATCTTCCACAAAAAGCAAGGGAAATGCTATTTATATCTGAAGGCTCAGGTGAGATATGCTAAGATGCATTTCATGTTGGAAATGCTAGAGACCTTTTAAAACTTTATTATTCTCAGGAGTTTTGCTACTTTGTGAAAAACAGAGTATTTACATCCTCTAAAAATGAGGAGATGCACTAGGGCAACACTTTGATAAATACTCTGATTTTCCAGGTATTAAATATCTGCCAATAAGAGCTTATTGAAATGCCTACAACTTGTAAGATTGTGAAAACTCTTACGACCTATTTTCTGCTTCCCATCTGAACAGGCTGTGCAATTGCACTTATGGTACATGTGCTTTAATCATCCTCAGGGCTTGTGAAGTGATGATCATGTTCCTTGCCTGAACAGCTGAAAGAAGTTATCAGAGCTTCCTTCATACCTCCACAGATGGAAATTAAAGCGTTGTGAGAATTTCTGTAATACTAATTTTTATGGTGATTATTAAATTCTAGTAACAGTCAACACTATACTCCTGAGTATATATTTGTGAATATTAGGTGATATGGACAAATACTGCCTAATAAACCACCAGCAGAGTCAAAACACATTCATCGATAAATTTTGGATCTAGCTCCAGTAAAACCATTGCCAAGTCTACAGATGCCACAATTTTAGAAACAGATTTTAGAATGTATAAATATATACATTTGGTATTTCATATTTAATATAAATTCTATGTGTGAGGATTTTGTGTCTGTGTGTATATAAATATATGCACACATGCATTTCTGCCTGGGTAAGAGCAAAGTTTATGATTGCTTGACTGATCTTCTTTGCCTGCATAGAGTATAATAGATTTATATAGAAATTATGGAGCCTAATGAGTCAGCCTAGCAATGTAGCTCTAAAACCTGTACCCACTACTGTACCTGAATATAGTATTTGGCTAAATATTTTAAAGAAAAATTGCATTAGAAATTTTGAGCAAGGTTAAAAAGAAGCTGTATTTCTTCTCTAATAAAACAGATACCCAACCCCAGCAGAATACCTCTTTTGCAAATTCTGTGCTCTAGTCCGCTGGTAATAGAGACATTAATGTGTCACATGAGGTCCCACACACCGTGATTTACAACTGAACAAGAACTGCAAGTCCAGTTCAGAGCTATTCACAGTTTGTAGTCCATCTCTACACATTTGATAATTTTCCAAATCACTTATTCCATTCACTGTTTAAAGAAGAGTTTTTCCTCCAGCCACAGAGGTTTGGCCTAAACTGTGGGTAGTGTGGATTTTGCCATCTGTGCATCAAAACTCTTTCCTGTGTGTAAGGCTCAGATAAAATTACCCACAGTTTGTTCAGATGTGATTGATACTGTTGGGTCTGAATTGAGAGGGTTATTTTCATTCAACATTACCTAAATAGTGCTCATTTAGTACAGCTAACCAATATAGCAGAGCTAATTAGCACGTAACAATTTAAATACAGTACAAATATTTGAAAATTGTAWTTTTTTTCTTACTGTGAACCAAGATAGAAAATACCTTGCAATAACACAGATCAGTACGCTATCTTATTGTGAATCAGAGGAGGAAACAAATGGCAGTAATTACCTAACCTGGCAGTATAGCAGAGGTTTTTTTTCCCCATAGAAGTATATTTCCAATTGTTTTAAGTTTTGAGTATAAAAGTAGGAAATATGATGATCTCTATACTGTGTGCCTAAAAATAATGCCCATATACATAACAGAACTTAAGCAATGTATGACCAACAGCCCATGACCAAAAAAAATGAAGTATATATTCTTAAGCAGCAGCATCTGAATACAAGCAAGAGAGGAAAAGAGGTTTCCATCACTTTAAAAAGAGAGGTTCACTCTGTTCCAGCTCCTACCTGTCATCATATTTTCTCAGGAAACAAGAAATCTTCACACTAATTCAGCATCCACCTCACATTGCTCACCAGCCACAGAAACCTGCTTGCTTCCCTTAACTGGCAGACATGGCACTGCAAGAGGTGGTGGTGATGGCTTGTTGTATAATTTGCATAGGAGATTAAAAAAAGGACAATTCCAGTGAGCACCCACAAAGCTAAATTCATTGGTACCACCAGAGCTCTAGAGTGTTCTTGATTTGGACATGAAAGACAATACAGCAAAGGTAGGTCTAGGATTAGAAAGAGTTTTTCCCTAAGAACTAAAGAAGGATGCTATGCCCGTTATCTGTATGCCCCCTAGCTAACAAAAATGAGTTGCAATAGCAAATAAGTTTAGGAGAATGAYGTGTCAAAGTAATGTTTATCCCTAAGATATCCATACTGACCATGTGAGCACTACGGAAAAGGGCAGTTGCTTAAGATACTCTCAGAGCGGGTGTCTGCTTATTCCGTGTAGAGTTGTACTGAGTATTTTGTTCTTGCTGTTTACTTAACTATTCTTCCTTAAATACACTTTCTGCTTTGTACACAGACTCAGTACTTTTTAGGGAAAATCATTGCTCATCATAGACAAACAATTTTCATTTCAAAAAATCTGTCACTTTTCATTGGAGAATTAAAACTCATGCTTTTTCTTTTCTTTTTTTTTTCTTTTTTTTTTTTTCTTTTTTTGAACAGTTTCCAAGCACTACTGGCACTATTCATGCATTTTTCAGCTGAGTAGAAACCCAAAGTTCCCACTGTGCACAATCCTTACAGTAATGTGGTGATTTATGTTTGCGTTATTCCTCACATCCTTTAAAACAGTTTTCATCTGTCTGAAAAATATTACACTGCTAACATAGCTGTGAAAATTTAAGGAATGTATCAAAGTACAACGTGTGAATTCTGTTTGAAATGGGATCTGTCAGCCTGTCTCAGTCAGGCTGACTATTTTGACTATGAGGCTTGTTTATCTATCTTTTGTCTAAAACTATGGAAATATATGGAGGAAAGAAAACAAGGTTCTGGCACCTGGTATAGAAAAAAACAATAAACAATTTTCCATTTAAAAAGAGTAACTTAGAGAAAGAAATGTTTGCTGCTCTACGCAGACCAGTTTCCCAAGTATAAATTCCAGAAATGAGAGTAGCTACACAGCTGGGGAAGGTTTCTGATCGCTCAAGAGGCTTCTCCAAAGGTAACACATCTAAGACACACACTTACAAAAGAAAACACATTTTGTTAAAAGCTGTGTCCTTCTGGCTAAATATTCACTGGTTTGTGGGAGTATTTATGATACTGATATGTCTACTTGCTGCTCTGCCTCATTTACTGGAAGAAGTTACTTTTGATGAGAAACTGCCAACAAGGAATATGCTGAGAGAGAACACCAAAGCTGCTGATTAACCTTGAAAATCAGCACTCACCCACAGCCCTCTGTATCTCTGAAAAGAGAAATGGTAGAAAGCATGTTTCCCAGACTGGCAGAAACCAAAGGAAGAAAAAGCTAGCCTGGTAAGTCTCAAAAACGCTGTTGACAAAATTTGCTTCATAAGATGCTTTTAAGCATATTAACTGCCATATCATACTGTTTCATTGCCATAAATTTCACACCTATTACCTGAAATCCTAGAATAGTCTTTTGAAAATCTTTTCCTTTCTCCCTTCATTACACTGGATTCCTGTGGAAGTTCTCTGGCAACTGAAAAACACAATGAACCAGGACCAGGCTGGTCTTTCATCAGACACTAAAAAAAAGACACAAGAAAACTAAGTGCTCATAAAGTGAAGCCAGATATATTTGGATTACGAATAAGATGTACTTTTTTAACAGTGAGCTTAACAGTGAGCTGAGAATAGAGTAATGAAGGATGTGAAAGATATTTCTAATTGTTGCAGTCCCTGAGGAAGCATCAAGTATCTGTCTATGAGTTTAGTTTTACCTCTAACTGAAGCTGAGAATTCTTGGCATCAATCTCTTAAGCTTGTGCTACTGCAGATGTCAAACTAGCTGAAAATACTAGTTCATTCTGCCCATACCATTTAAGAATCTACTAAGAATCAAATCCGCAATGGAAGCATTTTTCATTTGACCACTGGCTACAAGCACTCTGATAAGATCATATTCAGCTGCCATTGCTCAGGCGTAATGTATGGAGATGAGAGGTAAGTTGACATATAGCAAAGATTTTAAATATCATCTAACACTAAAGCCGTCAAGATTGCAAGACCTTCTCAAATCTTGATCCACTGTTTTTAAATACAGCATAAGGCAAGAAAAACTATGCAAAATAAATACAGGAACAGAGATAATTTAGGCCACCCACTGTTCCAAGTAAAGTATCATCTTATCATAAAGAAAGAGCATAACAGAATATTTCCCCACTGAGGATAGGAAAGTTTTATGAGGTGAAAATGAACCTTTCTCAGCAGCAAGTAAAGGTATGAAAGATACCTGCACCTTTATCTGATACACAGGATTTTATATAATTTCTCTTATTTAATACTACAGCCAATGTTTTGGATGATGGTTTCAAAAATGTAAGAATAAAAGGCTTATCTGTACTCATTAGGTAAAATGTCATAGCAACATCAAGGGCTAAGAGTTCATTATGATTTATTTGTCCATAATACAATGCACTTCTCAGACTTAGCTGAAGTCTGAGAAGCGCAATTAAAAGCAGTTCGAGAAATGTGAGTTTTCTGCTCTTGGCTTCTTGCTTCATGGCAGCATGCTGCTTATGAGAAAGCTCTCCTATTTACTCTGGCACTGGGTTAAGAAAGATGTTAACAGACGGGTTCTTTGGAAACACAGAATCTAACTCAGCATCATCAACAAAATAATACATAATAAACACCAGCTGCAATTGTCAAGAATGACAATGTTAAATATCCTGCACAGAGCTAGTTTTGGTAATATCAAAATACCAGCCCAAACAAAACCCATTAGGCAAAAAGTCCTAAGAGCCCTAAGGTAGGGCATCAGCAGATAATCAGCCTCTGCTTCTATCGTAGAGAATTTCAAGACTGTAACATTTAAAGAATTTCAAGCTCTGTAACATACCAACAGAGTTATTGCTTCATAACCTAAAAAGCAGTATTTCTCCTTTTGACCTGAATAGGCTTCCAGCACTCTATTAATTTAGAGAGCAAGATCCCATTTCCCTAGAAAGAGGAGGAACCAAATAGGAGACGGTTCCTTTGTTCCTAGTTCCAAAACTTTTCCAGCCAGCTGTACATAAAAAGCTTTTCCACAAGGCTGTGAGCCCAAACTTTATTACTGTATTTTCTCAAACTTTCCTCTTTCAGTAGTATTCCTCAACATCTCCTCAAGTACAGTTCTATCCCATATATCCAAGCCTTTCAGTCTTCCACCCCCGAATTTATTAGATGAAAGAGTCGTCCTTAGGCTGCACAGCTAGTTACTATTTCAGTCTCTCATGAGCCATTCTTTCAGGTCCCTAGTGTTTCAGTCTTCACAAAGAAATAATTTCTGCTATTTATCTTTTTATTTTATTTTATCCTAAAACCAGTTATCGCCTCAATTTCAATGAAGTTAAACTATATAACTTCTGCTAATCTCTGAGTATCTGGGTCGACTCTTCTTTGTACRGCCATAAATGCCACACGAATGCAAATAACAGGTATTTCTCTCTTGGAACAGTGTGATCACATCAGCGCTAGTCCAGGTGCCCATGTTGCACTGCCTCACGCTTCCTGCACTAGTCAACTAATGTCTTTTTGCCCCTTTCTTATTTCTCAGAGACATTGTCAGCTGAGCTTCATTAAAGTCCAAGGACTATTCATTCACTTTCTAAATCTGTGTTATCCATAATATCTATCTATCATAGATATAGCTTGTATCTAGCTATGACAGATATTATGAGAGGTAGAAGATGCAGCATTAAGTGGAGTGGAAGTAACCTCAGAAAAACATTCCTGAAAGGAACTGTAAAACTACTGATGGCTTCATATACAGAGAAAATAGTAAATTTGCACTGTGCCTTTTTCCCAAGAGACCAACTGTTTTTTTAAATAAGTAGTGAATTGGCAAGATGTCATCACAAAACCTACAGAAAAAAAATGCCAACTTTTTTTTGGACAACAAAGAAATAGTCACTTTGATTAACAGACAATTGCATACAAGTTTTCCACTGACACAGTTTGCCTACTTCTGGGCTTTATTTAGGCATGTATTCAAATACAMAAATTTGTTGTAATAACTGCTCTTCTCGTCTCATGTTCATAAGAGTTATGCTAATCACTCCAACAGTTTCTCAGCTCTTTTGAGGAAGATTCCTGTAGCCATGAAGATTGCACAGACCAGTAGAATAACTTCACAATCAAAAACATGAATCAGAGAACTGTTAACCAAAAGCCAAGTCTTTGTTTTAAGCTGCCTGTGCTTGTATTGGTGAAAATCAGGCCAGCCTACAGACATTCACCAAAGGTTTGCAAACTGCATTAATAAGTAAGATTAAAAAATAGCTAAGCATTGAGYAAGTTCACCTAATTATCTCCTATTTTCAGCGATGAAATCTATTCCTGGCACAACTTCCTAGGAGGAGAATCACAGAATGGTTGAGGTTGGAAGGGACCTCTAGAGATCATTTCACCCAGTCCCTCTGCTCAAGCAGGGACTCCTAGAACACGTGGCACTGGGTCACATCCAGGCAGGTTTGGAAGAGCTTCAAAAGACACTCSACAACCTCTATGGTCAGCCTGTTCCAGTGCTCTGTCACCATCACAGTAAAGTTCTTCCTCATAWTAAACTCATTAMACTTCCTGTATTTTTAATTTATAACCACTACCACTTGTTCAGTCACTGGCCACCATCAAGAAGAGTTTGGCCCCATTCTCCTAATTCAAGAGAATATAGGAACAAAAAAGTTCTGATGCCTGTCCAGGTGATATGATCTGCTTGAAAGAATCCCCTGGAATATGGCYCTGGAGAGAAAAGGAATCCAGGAAAACCAATGGATTTTCAAGGTTTACCGCCTCCAAAATCAAGAATGGTCCATCCTGACAACAACATAATCAAGCAAATACAACAGGAGACCTGCACGGATAAACAAGAAGCTCTTAAAAAAACCTCAGATACAAAAATAAAGAACCTGGCAAAGATATGAGAGGCAAAAAGAAAGGCTTCTACAACTATATAAGGTTTCTACAGGTACAGCAGCAGCAAAAGGAAGGCTAGAGAAAACACAAGGGAACTGTTGAATGGCCCTGGTGACAGAGGACATGGAAAAGGCAGAGGCACTCAATGCCTTCATCTCCATCTTTATGGTGAGATATGCTTTCTGCAATGCCAGGCCTCTGAGACAAGTAGGAAAAACTGCAATTAATACTTAGCTTCTTTGGAGAAGGATCAATGGACAGAAAAACTAGCTGAACTACTGMGCAATAAAGGTTGTGATCAGCAAGATGAAGTTCAGCTGCCAGCTAGTCTAGTCACTAGTGGTGACTGGCCCTCAAGGAACAATACTAGCACCAATACTTTTTAATATCTTCATTAATGACCTAGATGGTGCTTTGATGCTTTGGTGCTTAGATGATGTTTTGACCTCATTGAGAGGCTTTTACACTGATTTCTAAAGATTTTGGATTGATCTCTTGCTGTCAAGTGTACAAAATAGGAATTTCTTTAAATTTKTGATATGTAATTTAAAAATAAAGAACTAAAGTGAACATGCTCTAATATATCTTACTCTGGTAAATCTCAGTGACAAAAACCCAGATTTTGCACAGGTATATAGCTCCTATGCTAAGGCAAAGTATGGCTGAGCACACAGAAACATGAATAATGCACAGCATGACATAAGCACCTATATGGATTTCMACCAAACTCTCCAGGAGTTTGACAGCAGACTTCCCCACTGAGGCACTGGCACACAGAAAACAAGGACTGTGTTAGAACAAGTATAATTACAGACACATATGATATAAAGATTACTTACAAGATAAGAAAGCAGCCAAGAGGAGCCATGCAACATTTCCTCAAAGTAGATTAAAAATAATTAYATGCAGCTTTTCAAGAAAGATTTTGATTAAACACAAGAGGAAATTATAAATGTGTCTCCCTCAAAAATCTGACACAACTAATAACTGTCTTAACAGATACAATCACCTCTTTGCTCGTCTATACCATGATTCTCTTGTCAGTTTTAGAAACAGAGAGATAACCAGATTGCCTAAGCAGTGATTAATATTCTCAGCATATGGTAATGTTCTTTCACTCTGTACCAATCTCATCATGTAACCTTAGCTGTCTTTGACTAGAGGGCATGACAAGTAATTCATTGACTTAATTTAGCCTTATGAAAAGCAGAGGGATTATATGAAAGAAAATTTAAAATGAGCATAAAAACCATGAAAATACATTTGCCACCTTGCTTGTTCTCTTTGCTGGTTTAGYCATAGGGATATGCTGATTCTTCTTTTGTATTGGGATTTATTCTCTCCATAAAGTAACATTCACTTGAAAAAGCCAAGCAGAAGGAGATTTTCAAAAGTGTATTAATTAAATGTTGATGAGGATCTCTGTGGACGCCCACGAAAGCAGATATGCAGGAAATATCTGTTAAGATGTCCGAATTTGTGCAGAAAAACTAATTTTAATCAAATATTTCTGGGTTTATTTTTATGAATCAATGCTCTGTCAGTATGCTGTGGCCTTTAACTCCRAACTATTATGTATGGAATCCAGCCAGAGAAGAATTCACAGCACAGGCAAGCTGTTACACTGAAAAATAATACTTACTYCTTTCTTAGGTTTTAGGTAGTGACTGTGACGACAAGTTTTTGTCCCTTCCATATTTTTTTTTTTAATTGACTCTCTGAGTTTTATCAAAGCCCAATCTCATTACGTTTGCCATCTTGAGGAAGGGACTACATTAATGTTGTTTCAGGATGAAAGCTACTGCATCACACCATATTTCAAATTCACAGTCTACTCCAGAGAGATAGTCGAATTACCTTCAAACAGGCCAGATGGGGTACTGCCAGCTATGGCAGCGCATCACAAGAACAAAGCAGATAAACTGAGATGATGCTGAACTCCAKGCTGCCTACACTGCACTACAATTTTCCATCTAGATAAACTCTMCATTTCAGTAGGAGGTAAAGCTCCTTTTTATGCGCTAGCTGGAACATTTCCTTAGCCAATCTCCACTAGATCTTCTCAGCTTTCACATGTATTGCCAAAAGAAATGCAATAAAATGACATGGTGCAGAATATAATTTCTACTGTTATAAATATTGCACAGCAGATTAAAGATTTTTTTCCCATATCATTCATATAACAACCATCAAATACACTTACTTTGCRAGCATATACTTTCTAGCATATAGAAAACATGGAATTATTGATATACACTTACTTACCAAAACAGCAACAGTTCAATAACAAAAAGTGTGCGTCTGCCTCTCTCTTTGTACAGTAGTTATAATAGACATATGTCATTCAACTCKCATATCACCACCTGAAGCTCAATTTTGTCAGGTGTTCTGCAACCTCAACTTCTGCTAAGATCACTATGAAACTTTAACGGATCTAGGTTCAAAGAGGAGGGAATCAACATTAAAATTTATGGTCCAGTCTTGTTAAGAAAAGCACAAGTATAATACAAAAACATATTTAAAAAGCATAGTCTGGTGGGCATAGCAAAATGCGAAGTAAGATATGCATAAATCCACTACATATTGCAARTACAGTTCATTTGATACAGATGCCCTATTACTATCTTGGCTGAGAAAGATGCCCCTCACAGGGAGGTTTGCCCAAATGAAGGCTCAGTGTTCAGGATCAAGCAGTAAATGGCATAATGGAGGAATACTTGCTGACATGACAGAATGTTTTGTCATAGGTCTGGAATCTGCAGCATCACAGCTTCACACACCTCTATCAAAGCCAAAAGTAACTAAGTGCACTTACATGTACTCCCTGTGTGCAGAATGTACAGCCGCTGCRTTGCTGTAACGCCACAGGACAATCACTGATGACAAAACATCCAGTGTAGCATCAAACTGAAAGAGATACAGAGTCAGCTGTTTTGTGGGCCATTTATGTGCCTTGCACTTACACAACACATTTATCTTCATCATGCTATACAGGCACAAAGCAGCTTCAGAGATTATTTTAATGGAAGTAGGATTTACATTCATTAAATTTATCTCCACATTTYCCCATATATTATTGCAAAATAATACACTTTAGAGCTCAGTAAATCAATCAAGAGATTAAGAACTTGATACTTGTAAGACATCACCTAAGGAGAAGTTCAAAAAAACAACCTGCTGCTGCAGCACCATAAGAGTTAAAACACTAAAGAGATTCTTTCTAAAATCAAAAGTGTTTAAAACGTCAGACTCACATTCCTTTTCTCTGAAAATTCATTAGTAAATAGAAAATAGAAAATTCTTCAGTAGAAGAATTTATTTCAGAGTAAAGAAATATTATTTCTTTAGTTTATTTTAAATTTTAGTTTATACAAGATCACCTATTATTCTATATTGACATCAAAATCAACATTTGTATTTTACACAAATGAAGATGAGATGTTAAGTAACACTTACAAATTCTTCAAAATATTGACTTGTCTAACTGTAAGCACTCCATATTCAAGTCAAACCTTCTACAGAGTCAAATRAGCCAAAATATTTGATATTTTACATTTCACAATTTTTTCTTTCTGCACAGATCAGAAAAATCTCAGTAATTTGTAGACAGTAAAACTGTCACTCCTGAGTCAACAGGACTCTTACCATAGGTTTCAATATGAGAAGAATTACACAAATTTCAGAAGGGAACTTCAGAATTTGGATCAAGATCAACATGGAAAATTAGCAAGCTAAGTTTTGTAGAGTAAAAACTTATCTGGTGGACTGCATCTACCAAAGACAAGATACGAGGCTTGATATTAACTCAGTATAAGACTTCATTATACTTTTTCCATTTCTGACTATGAAAACATCTTTAGCTATCCTTTCCCAAAGTTTGACTTCAAAAATATTTTTCCTGAATGATCACTGATTTTGCAACCTTACCGTGAACTTACAATAAGGAAAAAAAAAGTCCAGAAATAGCACATCATAAAAATTGTAACAAATATTTAAATTGTAACTTTACTTACAGCAAATCCAAATGATGATGCRCTGTATCTCATTACGGAGACAGCTAAAAGAAAGAAAATATTATTTAGAATCATTTAAAATCTCTTAGATTCTTTTCTCTCATCTGGGAACCGTAAAACTAGTTTCGATATATGGGTTGAGTTTCTCCCAGTCCCACTACAATAACCTTTCTGACACTTACAAAAATGTCTGCAAGAGAGGCCTTGTGCCATAGGTCATGGTAGAGAAAGGCTTTTCTTTCTGCCAAATCCTGAATGCATTCAGAATTTAGCATAACATTCAGAACCTGTGCATTCAATGGCAAGTTAAGACATCTACAGCTATGTAGTCTGTAAAATGCTACTGAATTTCTGTTAAGTGACTAGCAATTGTGCACGAGCAATTAGTACTCCATGCCTTAAGCCTAAGAGCACTATGCAAATTGCTATGGCCTCGGTGGTGCCTTAGTTCCACTCATTAAGTGGCATATAAATCCCTGGATGCCTTGCTCTGCTCTTGCAGACTGTTCATCACACATCAACAAGAGGTAAGGTGGATGACTACATACTATGTTAAAAAGAAACTTCCTTTTTCCACTCTGTCAAGGCAGGAATAGCAACTTTGAAAAATGTCAGCCAGTAAGACTTTCCACAATTCCAGCAATTAAAAGGATAAAACCATGGTGAGGAACTTCTGCATGCTATAAAATTTCATACCATATTGGGAATTATTGTCTTAATTTAAAAGACTGTGGCTTGCAGGTCCAACCATAGAACTGAAAGCTCAAAAGAGTCATTCTTCTCTTGACAGTGACGATTTCTGGTTTTCTGGATCTGCTTTCATATCTGTAGTATAGGACTTACAGATCTTGCCATGTTTGACTTTTGTATACCCTGAGGGGGTAAAGCTCAAATAAATCCTAAGAACTGAAAGGAAAAGACTGCTAATAGTTCTTATTGTGGTTACAAAATCATTTTTTCTGGTACGAAGAGCGCTACTTTTAGCAATACAGGAGGCATTTTTGATGTTTTTACTGTAAGCTACTAATATAATGGTCAAAAATCCAGACTCTAAAATACAGAAAAGTCACTGCAAAAACAAAACAGTCAAAATTATATATATATAAAATGTATATTTTATATTATAATACATATAATACAATACAATTATAATACAAAATATATATATTTTTATATATATATAAAAGGATTTTTAAGTTCTGTATTCAAACAGTAGTCTGTAACATCCTAGCGTTTCTTGAATGAGAGCACAAGAGAGCCTATATTTTCCCTTCCTTCTATTTTCAGAAGCATACCCTTGCTTTTTGAGAGCAGTAAAACCCAGGAAAAAAAAAAGTAAACTCACTAAAATTCATTGTCTCTACTATGTTTATCCAAGCATTATCAAGCAGCATGGTTGAGACTTCAACGGATTGTGTCATAAGCTAACACTAATACTGTGTTTATGAGCAAACTCATAATATAGAACAGCACTGAACAGCTCTACTTTTCTAGATACAGTCTGTACATTGTAAAGTGAAAACAGGACTCATTGAGCAGGGCCTAAAATGTATAATAAGGACACCCGTTTTAATATCTAAGATGGTTCTGAATGAAGAATAATTCTGTTACTCTTGCATGAACAGATCATGATCAGCTAACGTGGTAAGAAAAATACATTTTAGTAAAAATAAAAATACTTCAACAATGAAACTAGTCTCATTAACTACTTTGTCAATCTTTGGTTGACAAAAGCAATATCTGATTTTTCGTATTTTGGTACTCATTAGAACAGCTTGGCAGAAGAGAGCTGCTATGGTTTGACTGTTCTTTTCAGAAACTGTGAGCTACTGTTYTGTGTTTGTATAAAAACATGTTTAAAAATCTTTCAATAAATAACCCCTTTTTTACTTAAGACATCACAAAGGTATCACAACTACATGAATCAGGCTTACAATTCGGCCATGAAAAGTTATGAAATACATATCCGTATTTCTCAACGTTGAAGAGTACTCAAATGGTAAGTATGGATTAACATCTCCCTCTTGTCATTAAATCATGATTTTCCAAACTTCACTTCCCAGGTGAAGCAACAGGCTGTATACCTTGGTCAGACTTGCCAGGCAAGAGCTAAATTTGACAAGTAGATAACAACCTGCAGTATTTCAAATGGAACTTTGAACACTGCAATATATCCCAAAGTTCTACCTATAAAATTTACACTGCACTCTTTTACTGCTTATAGAGTTTCAAAAGCTGCATAAACTGCATCAGCAAAACATAGATATTCACATGCACACACGTGCTCACACTGTTTCTGTAGTTAYTATTTTCCTGTGATGCAGCTTAAAGCCACACTTTTATTTCCCACTCTGCCTCCTATTTCCAGACTGCCTCTGTAGCGTAATTATCTCCTCCTTTGCTAAATCGACAGCTTTCACCTTCACTCTAGTCCAGATATGGAATAAATTTACTCAATGGTGTGCTTAAAAATAAAGATATAATTTCTGCAGGATGTGAAGCACATACTGATAGCTAGGCCTTAACAACCCTCTGAGACACAGTTGGTGTATTTAAAGCAAAAGGTGTTCAGTGTGAGAACTATCTTTGTTTTTATATGTTGTGCAACAGTGAATATGCACAGCACTAAACACACAATCTGTTTGATTTGCACTATCCGAAACCATAATCAAAACCAAATATTAATCACTGGACCAACAGTATCAAAATTCTGCTCAAACCTCTTCGATAGCTACCACGACTGGTAGTCTATTGAGCCTTGGAAATCCCCACGATAGCAAATTGCAGTGATGCAGGTTAAARGACCATAATAAATAATGACAATGTAATGACAAAGCAAGCAGCTGGAAGATTTAATTTTATATTCCTTGATCATTTACAAGTTTTCTAACAGAAATAACAACCCATTTGTCTTTCTTTCCAAGTCAGACAACAATGCAGGAGTACCTTCAGTATTGCCTTCAGCACATTAATGCTTAATCATGACTCATAATGTTATAAAGCTCACCAATAAATCAGCCCAAGTTAATTGCAATATTTCTCCACGATTCTCATCTCTAAGGCAGATTAAACATCTGTAATAGTTGCCTACAGGGGACCAGCTAATACGATTTGACACAGCCTGACCAATTCTTGCAAAGAGAAAGACTGAAGCCCATTTGACAGGTTGAAGAAGAAAGAAGTTGACTTGCAAGGAAGCACCTTCCAGAGCTTGAGCACTTGAGACCCCAGCTGGAAGCCTGATCAGCTGTACTGATATCTCCAGAATCGCTGCCATGCTCCACAAGCAGCGTGTAGCATTGCAGGAACCGAGCAGGGAGCTTCRCTGAACCCTCATCTCCTCTCTCCTGTAACTCCTAATCTCCGTACCAAAYTACAACAATGATAGGAAACAAGCAGTGAGGAAAGAAAAGAGCAGGTCTCTTAAAATAATGTTGTGGAGTTGCTATATACACTTAGCAGCTACATGTAGGACATGTTTATAGCTTTCTATTGGCTAAACTGGACAGCATTTTATTAGCTCTACAACAAAGCAGATAATCCTAATGCATTTCCCTGGCATTTGTTAACAGAACTTGCAAGCAGTTGGAAACTAAAAATAGCAACGGCACAGTAAGCCACAAAGCTACCAGTCTCCACCTGTACAGCAACATCAATTTGTAAAGTCTGCCAAGCTATAGGTCAGGTTTTGCTGTAATTCATTCCCCTCCTTCACAGTAACGCCAAATAAAGAACATACCAAATTTCCTACATTTTTTACCCTCAGCATAATAAGGCTATTTTTGTTCTCATCCCATAAACCTCAGGAAAAGCAGATGGCTAGGCCCATTTTTGCACAAATACATATGAAACAAGAAATAGGACAGCAATTTATCTCTGTCTTCAGTTCTTCCAAACAGAATTCTGTGTACCAAGGAGAAACACATCACATATAAACAGGTCCTACACATCAGTCAGAAAATCACATCTTATCTTCTTGGAGAGAAGAAAACTAGTTCCAGGTATCATCTCGATCAGACAGTCACTCCATAGTGKCTGCTTTGAAGTCAGCCTTTCTGAGACACACATATGAAATACAAGCATAAAAAAACATTGCTGCTTCAAAGTGCATCACCTGCAGGTAGCAGAAATCAGGCAGGCAGCTTCAATATGATGGAAAATGTGAGGTTTATTCCTATATGTATTACCATGAGTATCTTGCAGGTTGTACACAGTGACAAGCTAGAGGAACTTGAAGTTGTACTAAAAGAGAAGTGAAACTGAAACACAGTCTGTCTTCACTACCCACTGTTGGTAAAACATCAAAAATTAATGTAACAAAAAGTATTTCAAAACAAATCCGTTCCAAGCACAGAAAAACAAATGAGTAATAATTTTTAGAATTCCACAAAAAATCCCTCACAACAACTGAAGGCAGAGACATGGCTTTGATACCACTAATACTTGTACTATATTAACTAGAATCAACACATGCATTTCCCCAGGAATCTTATCTATAACCACACTGAAATTTCAGAGCAAAATTTAAGAATTTTATGCATATGTCCAGAATTTCTGCAATCAACACAGTAGCTACAAATGACTGCTGAACATATGGAAATCCCAGACATGACAGCCAGACATCTCATCTACATGAGGAGATCCATTGCCTTTCTTCAGCATCACGTTCTTACATCAGTATTTCTATCCCAAAGCCATGGACAAAACTGAATCACAGTTATCTATACAGAATGCTCAGTCTTTGTTTTTTAAGAACTGTCTGTCATGCRGGCAGCATGAACGTAATTTTCTCTGGACTGGTGTTTGCCCCTCCTGCACAGCACCATGGCATAACCCCAAAGGCCAGCAGAGCATCTGAATCTCAAGGTTCACTTAATTCCCTGACTCTCTTCTAAATATGCCAAATGAAGCATTCTTATTAAATTTTAACACTTGCATTATCACAGCTCTTCAGAGCCAATAGTCCACAGCAGGCATTTCCAGCCCTCAAACATTTGTAAAACAATTATCAAAGACATATGMAAATGGAATATAATCCAAGAATACTGGTAAACATAATAGACAGAAGATTAAATAGTCACCCATTGTAGACATAATAGCAAAGAAGTTTTCAGGAAAAAAAAAAGTCTGAGGAAGAATAATATGATGGCTTTGCAGGGAAACATTTGTTCCCATCAGAGAGACTTCTGTGATGTTGAAAACTGAAATGAAAGCACTAGATTCAAAACTGTTGCTRGTTTACTTGCTTTTTTATACTAATATTTAAATCATAAATATCATAAATAAATATCATAAACAAAGACACYTCGAACTAATTCTTCAGGAAAAAAGGTTTAGAATCTTTATGCTAACTGGCTTTCTACTCAGCGYGACTTCTGTGACTTAATCCCACTTTAACATTTGTAGCAGGAAAGGCGACCAAGAGCATTTGTGAGGAGATCTTTTTGGAAAAGAGGACTMAAGAGAGAAGAGGAAGTCCACTCAAACAGAAATTTACCCTAGCAAGTGAATTTGACTGAAAGACAACAATTATATTTTGCTCTCATTTCCCCATTTATTACCAGAAGAGCATCCATAGCTTCCCCGGCATATTGCACAAAAGAACAGAATTGATCTGGCAACTGGGCAGGGCTGTGCAATCCAGAACTGTCAAACAGTCCTATTCTAAATCAAGATATTATTTACTGAATGATTAAGAAATTACCCACACAAGGAAAACAACAGATCAGTTTTCTCTATCATTCACAGTAGAAGATACTCAAGAATATATATATATATAAAGACAACTATGCAACAACAAAAAGACACAGACTGAAAGCAAATCAATTCYCCATTTCAGATAAAAGATAATGCCAGCATTCTTTTTAACACTGGCCRAAAGAGCTTTTGCATGCAACAAACTTTCACTGCCACATTTCAGTGGTGGGTATAACACTAAAACATAGAGCCAAATACACCAGAATAGTCCATTTTACATGTCACAGCCAGTCTAAATTAAAAGAAAAAAACCATTCATTTAGGGAAAGCTTTCTGAAAAATAAGAAGTTGCGAGCAGGGAACTCCAATAAGGCAGAATTAACAGAGTTCTGGGTCACTCGAAAGCCTGAGCAGTGGTGGTATCCCGACAAATAAGGCACGGGACAGACACTGAGAGATGGTTCCAGGAGAAAGCAGCCCCACCGTGCCCAGCATCCCACTGCTTCACTCACTTCACTTCTTCCCTTCTCATATGCCAACCTTCTGTTTTCCAACAACATCTTGACACAAAAAAAAAAACCCAAAAAAACCCCAAAAAACTCACACAAAAAAACACAAAAATGAAGTCTGAGGAATAAAAAGTGTTTTTTCCTTGCAGGRGTTTGGAACAAGAAGAAAGACCATATGTTGATACTCTAGTCTTCTCAGGTTGAGTTTTTCAGAAAACTAATGCACACAATTGCTTTTAAAAATGGAAACAGAACTTCAAAGGTCTGTAGGAGACATACTAGCTATCCTTCCATGCACCTGGTGTGAACTCTCTGAATCTGAACACACAAGTGTGCACTTTGATCTGACTCATTTCAAATGGGACCACTTGAATCACCTAAAATAACTCAGCGYGATGACATATCAACCTGTTATTAAGGAAAGTAGTCTTTTAATGAAACTATATATTATTGATGCTCCATTTCCAAACATGACCATATAACCACAATAATTTTACCAGTCATTAAAGATCAGCCAGCTCTTAGGCAAGAGCATTCCAGGCTTTTGCTTACAGAAATGCTCAATCCTGAAATGTTAATAAAAATATTGTCAGTTTTCTCAGGTTCTGGTAAGTTCAGTTCATGGTAGCACATAAAGACTSGGATAGCCTTTCAAAATGGTAAAATATATATATATTATATGGAAGCTACAGTTTAAGCCCTAGTTTAAATATCAAAAAAAGCTAAGATAGGAAAATCGCTGTCAAAGGGTCTTCAGAACTGGAATCTGCTTTTTGTTCTAGGAAGTTCATGGTCATGGTCACCTTCGTGCTTGGCCASAGAGCCTGAGCTGCTCTCATCTTGAATTGGTGAGCCTGAAGGATGTGGAATCACCTGTAACTGGATGTTGCGATAGGCTTAAATATGTAACATTTAATAATTAGTAATATGTAATACTGACTGATTTGGGTAAGATCACCTAGCTTTTACCTGATGGATTTTAACTTCTTAAGTCTGTATGTATGCGTGTGAAGAGATATGCATTTTTGAGGTCATTATGCACATACACTGGTATTTAGTGACTTCAAATTATATACCTGTATCTATTAAAAGAATTAAAACACATACTTAGAATAATATTCCTGTTTCATAGACAAGGAAACAGAAGAGGATCAGAAATGTTATAGAAAGGAAAGATATTTTTTACCATATGGAAGCATCTAGTAATTCTGCAAAGAATGACAGCAGACACTATGAATATCTTAACAAATTGAAGGAATTGTTTAGTATGATAATTTATACTTTTATGATATTTCACATTTTCAAAGCACTGCTATAATTTCTTAAATGCAAAACTTTACTGAAATTGGTAACCCATGATCTTTATGTTTAACAGCATAAGACATCCTATTTTTGAACTAGAAGTATTTCAACAGACTCATGACTTCCTTTTTTCTACAGAAATATAGCACATTTAATAAGTGTATGAAGTCCTAGAAAAAATATATAAAAAATAATTTTGCATTGTCTTTAGCTTTCATTATACAATGGTAATGAAATAAATTGTCCAATATTCAACATGAGGAATACACCCCTATGGCTTATTATAAGCTCATCTTTTTTTTTTTTATTTCATCTTGCTAAAGGCTCTAGAACACAAATGTAGCGAGACCAATGAATGCAAATATGAAAATAAGACTATTTCCAGAATCCTTGGTTTAGATACCTTTGAAAAGATTCTGAATTCGGAAGACCTCATACAAAACAATCAGTCTGTGTAGAATTTTTGTCATTGAACAATGAAGAAATTCAAAATAACTATGAGAAAGATCTATTAAAAATGAAACACTAAGTCAGATAAACAAGAATAAATAAGCTGACACGATACATGTTATTTTATAGCTCYTAGTATAGAGATTGATATGTGTTCAAATGTTYTTTTCAAGAATCTTATAAATGTGAGGGGGAATCTGTCAGAAGGAATGAAGGTARACTAAGATACTTGCTTGGCAATTTCCTTGGTATTTTTGTCTGGTTCCTCCCTCAGCTAGCAGGTGGTAAGTCCTTAAACGCAGTTGCTTAAGGAGGATACTTAGAATAAATTCTCTCCAAATTTGCACTTGTGATTTCGAAACCTGAGACTGCTAACCTTCCTGGGGCAGCTCAGTGACTGACCCTGATTCACAAAGGATCCAGGAACAGCCCCTCTAACCCAGAAGCTGGAAGGAACAGAGCAGGATCTGCCACAGATCAGCCCAACATAGCAATACAGCAGGCTTCATCTCTGGAGCAACTGTTCTTCTTTACATGGACTGGTACTTTCCTCAACACTTCCTAYACTAGTCCCTGACTAATGTCACAACCGAGTCTCTTTATCACTGGGGGAATAACGCAAGACAGCAAAGGCTGCGAGTTCCTCCATAACACAATAAAAAACGGAAGAGGCTTATTTCTATTTCTCTACACATTGCATTCATGAATATGCAAGAAATGGAACATGATGTACAAAGACAAGACCAGGAGACATTCACATTCATGACATTTCGTCTTCTATTAAAAGTTCATTCTCTGAACATTTTAATGACCTAAGACCAGGAGACATTCACATTCATGACATTTCGTCTTCTATTAAAAGTTCATTCTCTGAACATTTTAAAAAAAAAAAAAAAAAAAAAAAAAAAAAAAGAGAGAGAGAGAAGATTTAAACTGGAAAGCTTTAAAGACTGAAAAATAATTAGTTGTCTTCACACACATTTTCATCAACCCTATCAAGTCAAAAGACATGCCACATATCATGGTACCCTAGATTTTAATTAGATGGCTAGCAGAGCCAAAGCAGGCTGCCAAACACAATTAAGCAGGCTGTTAGGATATAGTACTATATTAGAGGGATTTTCTTTTTACAAAGTGAGATTTAGAATGGAAACCATCTCAGACACCTCAGAGAGTCAGTGGAAGAACTTTAAAGCCTGGGTTTGTACACACATTTAAATAACAAAAATTCCACTTCTAAATTGCCTTTGGTGTAAAATACTTGAGATGCGCCKGTTGACATGGGAGAGGAGATCTGTTCAGACTTCCGCAGCTGCAGACACAGCGCCAGTTTTAGCAGGTAGGAGCCKGATGGACATTTCTGGAAGGGAAATATGTGAGGCACAGCACACAGTGCAGCGTGCCAGCAGAAGCAGAGCAGGCTCTAATTGCAGTCAGGGCTCCCAAGCACTCACCGCCAGCTCTGTCTACAGCTTATTGCCCTCTCTTTCCTGCAAATACACAGTTTAACCAACATTTTGTTTCCAAAACAGAGATTCTCTTTACTGATATTTTTTATAAGGTAAAGAACTTTTTTTCAAGTGATTCTATCAATATAAGGAGCTGAAAAGCAGGAATTGCTTCAGATAAAATCCTTCATATAGGGCAAGACCAAGACTTCAAGCTTAAGTTTTGGGATTCTGTGCATCTGTCTCACAAACAAAACAGATAATTCCAGCAGATGCAGTTCTACTGTAGATGTAGGTTAGCACTAGTGACAGAAATGCCTTATGCAGTCCTTTATAACACTGCTGTGTCCCGATCTACAACCCAGAATGTGAAAATGATACACGTTTCATGCATAATCATCTACTTCCAATTTCTTTGAAAATGTCATTTAGCTCCTTAGCTGAAACAGGAAACTCCACAAATCTTGTGGCTCAGCCATCTTTTTCTTCACCAAAATGTTACTGACAATTCAGCTGTATGTTGTCCTACAAAGCTGTCTAACATCATGGTTGCACATACTGGTTAGGTGTACCAAAATCATTAAGTACACTGATTGGAAATAGAGACTAAAATATAAAAAAATCTCAAAAAATAAAAAAGAGTCCAGTGCTCCAGTCTACTATTCCAGTGCCCGAGGCCTGGAACAATATTCCAGTCTTCTCTATATAGTGTTCCATATATCTATAATACCATCAAGTGTCATTACTATCCTCCTATTTTTGTGCCAAAATCATTAAAGAGAATTTTATTTTTGTGCAAACCTTACCTCTTTTCCTACGATGAACCTAAGATGGGCACTAGCTACACAGCAGATAAGTTGGTTTCCATTTCTACACACTTCTTCCTTTTAGCTGCCCAGACTACAGTTCTGTACTCTGCAATACTTTCCTTCCTGAAAATAAATACTTATCCATTTCATCTGCGCACATAACTAGACTATTTTTAACACAATTCATTGTATGCAACACTTTAGACAATTATTCCAGGGTTTTATGTATTCAGTGAGATTCCTAGTTTTCATAGCAATCAACATCTGTGTCCATCAGTTCACATCTACTTGTTTATTTCTAATCAGGTTTTAATCAAAGCTTATAATCTGCTTCTTTTCACAAATAAAAACCCTATGCATTTTATTTAAAAATCCATCATGTMTCTTTTTTGACCAACTAAATCCAAGACTGGGCCCTCATATGCTGTTTCCAGATTGCGATGTGATGGTGACTAAATCACCATTCATATAACATTTTTACTCACATAGATTTAAATTAAAATATTTTTTAAATAAGGCCATTCTCAATCAACACTGACTTATCGAGGCTTGAGAAGTGGTAAACTGTGGCTCAGGATAAGCCACTTCATTAACGACATTATAAATTTTCTATGAAGTTGTTTCTTTTGTTAAAAACAAGATATTTTCTCAATAGCAAATTCAAACAAGGAGAAAAAGGTACTTAACAGGAGTAGTAGGTTAGTATGATGGCAATAAAGTAAATAAAAATGAGAATGACTGCTGATGCTATGTATCACTAAATGGAAATGATTTTCTCAACTGTTGTCACTGTTATTATTCTGTGTCTTAGAACAACAGGCAGCAGTGATTATTTGATCCATATCTTTGATGATATTTAAWAAATTCTGGATTAAAATTTGGCAGCTTTATGCTGACACAAATGAAATAATTTTTACTGCAAAAGAAATTGTAAAAACAGGCACTGACATCTGGGAACTGTTGTTCCAAATACAGATCAGACGATTAATTTCACAACAAGTATCACCTAACTCAGTCCAAAAAGAGAAGTTCACTGAGACAGAGATAGAAGAATATATGCATGAAACAAAAATAAATTCATAAATAGCCAATTAGCTATTTTAAATTAATTCAAATTATCTCCACCTTAGTTGTATGTGCCAATCCAGTTTCCCCCTATGTGAATTATTCTCTGTCATCTATTGATCCAATTCATCTGTCAGATTCAGAGAGGGAATGTGAAAGAACTCTGGTCTGTAAGAATCACTACTACAGCAATCCACAGATTCTGATTTTTGGCTTATTATAAGAATTTACTAATTTTTTTTGATCCTATGTAASGTATGTTAAAATTGCTAGGTTTTTAGCATTGTGCGAGTACACAGTTGTTCAGATAAACTGCCAGAAAAGTCATTTTAGCAGTGCTACCATTTTTAAAATTTCTTAAAGCTAACCTAAAGTGGATGTATGACATCTGCTTACTCGCAGCAGCACTAGCTCCTAACAAAAAAAAAAAAAAAAAAACTTGCTATTGAAACATCTTATTATAAAAACAAAGATTTAAGTCAACAGCCTCAACTACTTATCTTTATGTACGTGTTGGCTAGAAAAAAAAATATATTCTTGTGTACCTTGAAACATCTTTTAATAAAATACTAAACCAGCCCTTTTTCTTGAACTTTTTCAGAGTAAAGACCCACAATGACAACAAAGGTTAATCACTCCATGTTTGTCACCTTCTTCTATATCATGGAATTTAGAGAATCTTGCTGACTTGCAATGACTCACTGTACTTGTTCAAGGTTCTTATAGTTTGAGAGAGATTATGAAAACAAAGCATTGCCACTGGAAAAGGAAAGAATTTAGACAACTACAAAATTAAACCTGTTGTTTTATACCTATTTATTGTAGGTATTTTAGTAGAGTGTTTGTCAGTGAATTGAGCTGTCATGCAGCACCCAACAAAATTATGGAATCACTTGATCTTTGTATACACTGGACCAGATCCACATTTGAAATAAATTTTGTTGCACACACCTACATAAAAGGATTTTTTACATTTTATAAAAATGCATTGAAATGCAGTGATTCTAACTCACTCTTGAAGGTGGTTCACTAGAAAGATCTAGGTTTAAAGAACTCCRAAGAACAACACTTGTTTTTTCATGCTAAGCAACTCTTAACAAATTTGGAAGCACTTATGTTCAACAGAAATGTTTCAGATGGGAAAGTAAAGAACATTCAAGACAAACTTCAACAAAATCTTCAAACGCAACCTCAAAATAGCTTCTCCATCTCTCATTTTCCTAATACAAGATATGCTGCTAAAGCAAAATGAAAGCAGCAGCATTTGCCCTCTCCTGATGTAGGTTTCTCTGCATTATTCATATACTTGCTTACTTGCTTCCTTTTTCTTTTTTTCTTTTTTTTTCCTAAATAGAAAAATGGTTCTAAATGATGAAATCAGCAGGCAAAGCACATGCAGGTCCTGCTCCTTCAGAGCACAACAAAACAAAGCCTAGGTGTGGGCTTAAGCCAAGGTAAACCTGAGACTTATGCTCTGTGCATTTACGATACATCTTCAGCCGTTGCCATGACAACACTGACATCTCCCCACGCTGTGAAGTGCTTTTAGTTTAAATATTGTATAAATGACCATAAATSTTTCATAGTTTTCATGCAGTTACTGTTTGAGAATTGGGTACAGCATTCCTCTTCTTAGTTTTACTAGAGAAAGAAATATTATAACAAAACAGGAATCCTGTATTCACTGAATAATCAAAAACATCACCCCAATATTACATCCCAAAATGTAATATTATTTATGAAAAGTAAAAGTAGAGAATAAAGCAAGATTCTCTGTACCCTGACGGCAGGAAAGGTCAGTTTCAACAATTTTTGTGACTTGAAAAATTCAAGYGTGTTGACTCATCCTATTTAGACATTTTAATAACAAAACTAAGGGATTCTATTAGAACTTCCATGTCCCAACTTAAGCTAGTTGTAATAAAATAAAAAAGTAAATGTTTCAATGTTCTAAGTGAACATTAAGGGAGTTTTTCAATTAAMAAGCTTTGAGTTTTTAATTTTTTAAGTCAATTAGAACAATATTTGTAAACAGAATTTTGTTAGGATAACAACACTCCCATCTGTTTCTACTTGAGTTTCCAAGCACAAATGATGTCACACTTTCTTTTGGGGCATCATTCTTCTGAGAATCTGTAAAAAACCTTGAGAAAGAAGGTTAAAAATTCTATTGTCACCCACACGTAAATCTCTAACAAAGTGATGCCATTGTTTTCAACTTTGCATTCAGAAAAGAATTTGAGATAGTCCTGGAAATAAGTTATCTTCCTAGTTTCATAATAATCAATCAAAACAGTACAGTAGCAGAAAGATAAAACTCAAGTCAGCTTTTCCAGAAAAATAGCTTTTTTTTTTTTCTTACCCCTTCACACCCCTGACTTCGATATCCATTGGCTGTTGCAACAGAGACTCCTCCCAAGTGGAGGGATGAAGAGAGCTGTTCGCAGAGAGAAATAGTAATTCCCATCCACACTGGTACAAAACAGGGATGATTTCACAYAGGGCTGAATGCAGCTCCTCAGCCTGGCAGTGCACATGCCTTGCCAGCCACTGTTAACATGACAGTCAGCGAGTMAAGTCACTGCTCTTAATATATCCACACCCCAGGTTTCTCAGCACACAAAAGGTATCAACCCCTTTTGTGTGCTCTCTGTTCTATGACATCTTCTTCCCACAGGACAAAAGCTGCTCTTTTATATCCCTTAGGTGATGACTGTGGCAGACAGAAGAGACTAATATCTTACAGTATTTGTATAAATCTTCTATTGCTCGTATACAGAATAAGATGACACTAGAGGGTTTTTTTTTCTTTGCAAACACAAAGCAATGCTGTAATGACTTCTGAGGAGATTCATGAGAAAAGACTAGGCTCATCTTTAATTACTCCTTATATTTKTCTTTATAGATAGATAAATAGATAGGAATTTCATCTTTATATTTTTCTTGTACGCTCACAATTTCCATGGCTGCTGTAGCATTTAAATAGAGTTAATCAGTTCCCTCCAGAGCAAAAGCAAGTACTATAAACAGAACTGCAAGGCTCAAGGGATGTTCAGCAAATGTGTTCAATCAACACTTGCTCCTTCTGGAATAAAGAGGAAGTGGTTCTGCATCAGATTTAGCCTTTTTCTACTGTTTGAACAGTGTGACAGTCTCTCTCTCTACACTATAATATGATTTGGATTGAGGGCAAAAGGACATAGGGTTATTCTAAAAATTGCACTGCAATGTCCAAATTTCATCTAATGAGGATTATCCAATTTACATCTGAAAACATGAACCTACTACAAATGTGCAGGTTACAAAAGAGTGCTTGGGTAGGGCTGGACCTGAGGCTGGGAAAGCAGATTTAAATTCACTGTGTTAGGTTCCTTATAAAAGATAAGCATATTAATTACTATCACTAGAATAAAAGTTTTATTGATTTAATGACTAGACTCTTGAATTATTATCCTTTTTTCAAATTAATATACACATCTCAAGGTTCATTATATTTGAAATCGTCAAGCTTAATATGAGCACAGCCTTCACCAGTACCTGAGCTGGTGCACCACTCTAAGGGTAACAGTGATAGATTAATCACTTAGTTTTAATATGCATTAAGAAAAGGATATTTTTTAAAGTAATCAATAAATATGTATCAAAGAGTCATCCTGATTCTGATGCCCTCAAAGAAATAGGTGTTTTCAATCAGATTTATCATCTCACTGAAAGTGGTAAGATCACTCAAATTCTCAAAAGTAACTCTCTCATTATTTTAGTAGATTGCAGTTTAATTACAAAAAGATTTGGAGCTTTTCTGACCTATCACTTTACATTGCTGAAATCCATTAAGGAAAGACAACTCAGCGTCATCCTTGCACAGATACATAGGCTGTTTTCATCTCTAGCGCCAGGCTGTATTACAGATGAGTCAGATGTTTGCACTAATTTTGACTGAGGGCCAATTTTTAGAAAGGGTAAGTTTTCCAAGCACTGCCTTCCCAAACAGGAACCCTTGCTTGACCTGGAATTTTCCCTTTAAATCTCCTTATTATAAACTCTTTTGAATGAGTATGTACTCAATTTTTCCTGTACTATTTAATTTTGATAGTATATTCAGTCAAGGCATTACCCTCAACTTCCTTACTAACRGAAGGGAGTCTGAAATGTGCAACCTTTTTTGCCAGACCTGAGGCATATTATTATGTGGCTTATTATTAACCAAATACCTTCACATAATGTAAATGTGTTTCTGCTGGGACAGCTTAAGTCCTAGTACATACCATGACATGCAATTTAAGAATCACTTCTTGCATTATGGTTGGGACAGAAAGAAGAGCACCTTTGTATTTTATCATTATTGAAATTATATGTTCYTTTACAGTGCTTCATTTTCTTTCCAGAAGGTTAAACCACAGTTTACATGCCTGATACTCATGTGACTACCTGACACGTTCTGTGCTTTGAGTTACTACATTTCCATTAAATGTTGAGGGACTGCATCCACAGAGAGTAAATCTTTCCTAAGCTGATATCCAGTTGGCAAATTAGACAAACAGAAAAAAAAAAAGTGAGACAGGAAGAGGGAACCACCAAGACTTACTCCAGCAGCAGCTAAGAGAGTTTTATTTTTTCACCTTCTCCCAGCTGACCAAAATATGGCACAGATGGTTTTGGTTGCTCCYGCCCTTGACTGCTCTGCCTTACTGTTGCCACATGCTCCGCCATTAGCTCCAAGGAAGAGCACTGAGCTGTGTGCCAGGAGCTCTGGCACCCAACTTCTCAGCAGCAGCATGCACTAACACAATTTGATACATCTGGGACAGGCCATCTTTGCAAGTGATACCTCAGCCAAATCTGCCATCCAGATTCTTACTTTCTGAAAAGTCAGCTATTCACAGCATGTATGATGGTCAATTTTCAGCAGCACAAAAAGGTCCTCCCAGCAACTCTACTGCCACAAAAATGCTAAGACTGACATGATCCCTGCTCATTTGCCTCCATGTATTTAGCAGATACGAACTTTGATCAACTAAGTCAACAGAATTATTCACAAAATTTTAAAGATGGCTTATACAGTTGCTGAGCCAAAGTATCTTACAAATACATCACAAATTTGAAAAAACAAAAATGATGTGTACATGCTTACATGTGGAAAGAAATGCCTTGCCTTTTTGGTGATTTAAAGGAAGGATATAAATCTTTGTCTCTAACAGATTCATAGACATTTCTTATGTCTATGAAAAGTGCTGATGTCTCGAGTTACTATGGATGGGTATACTCRAGAAGATAAATATTAGTATTCCATAGCATTTGTATATAGCATTGCCATGCTTACATAACAGGAAAGTTTTTCAACATGACAGAAAGCAAAGGATAAAATTTAAAAACTAATAAACGGCTGGCRTTTTACAAATAAGCAGGGCTTTCTTAAAACACTTTAGAAACATCTGGATTGAGTGGGAAGCTCAGTGCAGCCTGGCCTTCCTTGAGGAATTGCTTTTAAATAAAAGAAAGATTCGTTTTGAGCTTAAAACAATAAAAAAAGGTATTTCAGTGTTATTTTAATTATCAAGAAAGTCACGACTGCTAACGTGTTGTATTTCAAAGTTCTGTTCTTAAAATTCTCTGTTTACAAACCACCATTGGAGAGTCACGTATGTCATTCATCATGTCATTCATCATATCAATMCATGTGATATGCACTCTGGGAATCTAAGGAACATTCTATTACTGTTACAAACTTAATGCTCATATGTATACTGTAAATGGATTATTCTCATTTAAGTTTCAGAATTTTACAAGGGAATAAATTGTATAATGAATAAATAATAACTGGACCCTAGAGGGTACACCTTACAGAAAAAATCTTTAAAAAAAAATTTACAGCTGCCTTTTCTGCATCCCAATGAAAAATATTTCTCATCACAGACACTATTTACATGCAACAAAGAGTAAGGATTTCGGTCTTTGAGCAGCACTGGTTCTTCTGACAGCCTAACTTTAAAAATTAACAATTTTTTCTTCAACAGTTTTCAGAATTCCCAGAGCAAGCATGGCAAACTGAGAAAGGGATATTCAAAAACAAGCCATCTGAGCAATACACTTCAGCAGTAGACTACTCCACAGCAATAAGCTTGCTAATGAGTGCTCAGTTACTCCTCTCAATATACTGAGAATCTAGGAGTACAAGACACAACTAACACCTGCATTTCTATCATGAAAATCATGTTTACATTTGAAATAGTTATATACATTCACTGCCCAAATTTGTTCCCCTTATATTTGTTCACTTGGGAGTATAAATCGAATGATGCTCCAAACTCATTTCTRAGCTGTCTAATGTATTTCATTTAGTGTAGATTTATACATAAATATTATATTTCTATGGGCATTGGACTAAACTCTTGAATTCCTTAACTGAACTATACAAGGGCTACATTAAAACTTAARGACCAGTAGCATTTGCAGTTGTATTTTTTTTCCCATGAGTTTCTAATATATTCTACAAGGATTTGCATCAAATCCAACACATATTATATTAAAAAATAAATCTGCTTGATTTCTATTTTTAAGTAACTGGAATAAGACAATGGGTACCAAGCTTTATACATATAACGGGCAGTCCTGTAACACACCTTTTCTTTCCCCTGTCTCAACAAACTTCCATTTTCAAATGCAGACCTTGAAACTCATATATTAACAATTGTATTTATACCTATTTGTGAGCAAAATATTTTCAACTAATGACACAGATTAAGCTACTGCAGACTACCATAAAATAGTAAGTTTTAGAAAATCATATAAATACTTACTGCATATATGGCCTTTTTGAAAGACTCTATTCCTAATAAATATGTCACGTTCTAGCATTTCTAAGAATGACTCTATTGTCATTGTTAGTCCTTTCCCTGAAACAAGGCTTAATGCAGCAATATCTGCATTTGCTCAGACCAAAGCTAAGTTATTCAGAGTATAAAATGAAATTCTGCACTTGATTTACATGACATTGACTCTATTTACCCAAGCAAAATGAGTAACCGTGCTTGTTCAAACAGACCGGACTTTATGCACATTAAAGACAAAATGTGCCTCAGAAGACCAGAGTGAAATTTCCATATGAATACAAAACACACATTTCTCTCCTCTGATATCACTGAGTATCAATTTTGCTGAAGAAAACACTCCTGAACATACCAGGTTCCCAGTCATTTTTTTTTCTCATTGTCATTGAAAATTCCACTGCAAAATTTAATGAACTCCTTGCTAATAATCTAAAGTTATGCTGGAGATGTATAATAAAATTCACCTGAGAATACGGAAGATTTCAATTCTTCATCAATATAAGGTTCTAGTGCATGCACAGAGGCAGTCCCATTTATAGCAAATTTAAATGAATTCAAATAAATGTAAACAAATATGAAAATACAACTGGCTACTTTGAAACTTTCCTCTCTATCAACCTGTCCCCTTTTTCCCATCCTTTCTATAGAGCAAAAAAGTTCTAGTTTTGTAAACTTACTCCAGTAAGCAAACTTACATATTCCAGTMAATCTTGGATTTATCACTGAAATGGTCCAAAAAAAAAAAGTTCCCTTTCTTTCCCCCACTATACCTAACTTTCATGATCACCATATAAATATGATGATCCATACCCTCCTTGAACAACTTTTGCAAGCACTTCTTTTATGGAAGACCAGAGATGTCTGTGGTAGTTAAAGTTCATCATCTCCAATGACTGACTGCCCACTGCTGAAATTCTTAGTTTCAGAGAAATGGTGCAAGAAACTTGAAAGAGTCAGTTTGGTAAGTGAGAGCTCCTGCATCTTGCATTTTGCAGATCAGGTGCTGCATAGATCTCAGACAACGGAACAGATGAATACAAGAATAAAAACACACCCTCATGGTAACAGTGTTTACTACTACATGGACAAGGCATCAGTATTTCAGTTCTTTTGATAGCTCTGGCCTTAGACACTACAGTTAGAATCTAGAAAAATATGGAGTTAGTACAGAATGTTGAACTTAGTATAAAATCAGTTTGCTACTCTTCKGCCAAAATAAAACCTTAAGGGATTTTAAGCACCAAGGCCTGAAAAAGAGGTGATAAAAATTATCTACTAATAATYATTCATTTTTAATAAAGGACCCTCACTGGTCAAGACCAAAGGCAGCTGATCACAGTAGTGGGTATTGTGCCAAAACCAAAAATGAAATCTTGGCTCCAAAGTCAATGCCAAATTCAGGAAGTACTTTTGAGCAATTCTTAGCCCTTCTGACTCAGCTTTTGAACTGTCAGTTGAGTGGGAAGTGTGAACTGAGGAAATGTTTTCATGAGTTTCCTCATTTAGCCATTTCCCCATAACATACATTGGCAAAGCTAAGAAAAAAAAAAAGAATCTGCAGACTGTTCACTATTTTCTGAGTGAATTACTCAGCTTTTTAGTTAAGCCAACTTTTACACCTTACAGAGTTATCAGAAATGCTGAAGGCTACAGTTCTTATTCCTCCTTGGTTTTTTTTTTTTTGCTATTTTAGCAAATATATCATCAAATATATCTGTGGATAGCCTGCTAAACTTGAAGCTCTTATGGAAAGCAAAACAAAAAAAAAGTTTGGAGGCTTCTGAATGAAACAATGAAACACACACATGTATTAAADAGAATATAAATTATAATTGTTCATAATTTTTTTTTATCAGTCACTCATACTTTAACCATGAGGATAACTTCAGCAAGTTGGGATTGATAAGACGGCAAAGGAGTATCTGATCATTGCTTTGACTGGAAAGCAGCAGTCAGATCTCTGGGGTCCTATTTCCAGCTCTGCTTCTGACTGACTCTGTTACTTGATAGCATATGATACAAAACACAAAGATATCTGTAAGACCCACAACTTGATAAATCAAGTCTTTCTTTATGAATTTACAAATGAGAGAATAAGAACCATCCATCTGTCTTTGAAATGCTTACGTAAAAAGATTCCTTGGCTGAGAGAACAAACTGTAATCACTATAAAATCAACTTGGTGAGAAGGTAGATGAAAACAAAGGACATAAAACTTGTAAGTGGAAGCATATGGAGTAAGTACGCAGGAATTTGGTGTTGGTTACTGAGAGCCTTTTGAAAGGTGAGGACATAAGAGATGGAGGAACTCATCACAGAATCTGAAAAGACTTTCACTTTGGTTCTGATGACAAGGTATCTTTGACACTGCAGTGGTGTCTTGGGCTTTCTGTTGTGGTTTCTATTTCCGTAGAATAAATTCAGCATTGAAAAAACAAATCTAGAGTGCAGTAGAGCAGGAGCTTTCCAGCACCAGCCAGTTGGCAGCTTGGGAGTATTACGGAAATGCAGAGTTGCCTGCCTGCTCCACCCGTTGGCAAGACACCTTGGCAAGAGACACTGTTAAGATAGGGATGTGAATGTAAATAGCATGTGTGAATGACAAACCCCAAGGCTGTCTACAGAGTCTGCCCAAATTCTAACCAAGATCACAACAACCACCTTAATAGTAACTAAAAATTATAAAGAAACTTTTGAAATAAAAGGCTGTTTGTAAAGATCTATAAGGAAACATAAACATTTTTAACATTGGGAAAACAGCAGCAGTCAAAACCTGGTCTGACACTACCAGAAATCAACCCACCAGTCCCACAACCTCTCTGAAAGCCAGGCAGAGTCTTTTAGTTATAAAAGTATCTAGAAATAGTGGTTATATATTAATATTTCATAATTGTCTAATACTATGGTTTATGTACTCATAATCATCATTCCTGCTAATCAACCTGAATGTACAGTTTACTGCTTATTAGGTCAGAACATGTCATTAATAAATCAATAAACCATTTTGATCCTTGTTTAATTTCAATTACACGAACTGAGAAGTTTTCTCCCCTAAAATAATTCTCTATTCTCACAGAGTACCTTGAAGTAGTCAGGAGAGGGTTCACAGTCTATCAATGCAAAGAAATTGTAGTCATGGTCATTTGCCAGAGCACTGCTTTAAGAGCAATATGCCATCAAGAGTCTTTAGGATATCCTCAGTTTGTAACATTGCTGCTTTTTATAGCAAAAGCCATTATGTCAGGAGTCKGCAAAAATATATTTAAATGCATCTGTAAGCCTATTACAGTTGATTTTATTTTGAAGGTAACAATAATGAAATTAATTCAGTAAAAACGTAGGGGGAAAAAAAGAATCCAAATACATTTTAGACATAATCCTTTCCAATGGGTCAGTTCACCTTAGCTTTTCTATGTCTTCCATTATGGCAGCAATTTTCAGTTCTGTGCTGGTTTACTAATTACTGGTCTCACTACAAAATGTTTACAAAGCAAAACCCAAAATGACAAACAGGAAAATACACAGCACTGGTTYCTCAAGGGACCACTTTGTGTGTTGATGCATGACTGTAGCATGAATAATTCAGAATCTTCATGTCTGAAAAACCTTTTTACATAACAAAGATATAAATAAGACAAAGATTAAGAAAGATTAATAATAACTGCAATTTCTGGGATTTCTCAACATCATTAAGCTATATGGTTAGAATGGTAATTTTGTAAAGGCAAGGGAAGATGATCTCTTATCTATGCTAAATCACTTAATAGCTTTTCCTTAAAATGTGTTTGATGATGTTGTCTACTCAAGTGCATCATATGGAAAAGGTACCATCAAAACAATTTGGGGAAACAGGGTTTTGTTTTTTTGGTTTTTTTTGTTTGGGTTTTTTTTTTTGGTGTGTGTGGGGGGGGAAATAATTCGGGAAAAATCTAAAAAGATAAAAGCAAGCTTCCAATACGCAAAGGATGAAGTCTGTCAAACAGATGCTCTGCAATGATGTGCCATTTTGTGCCATATCACTGATGAATCTAAGCACACAAGGTATACACAATATGGCTCTCATGTAGATAAATCTTGATGTAGAAGGAAATTCCTAGTAGAAAGGAGCAAAGGCAGTACTACAGCACTCTTCGATCCTACTACGAAAATGTTTAACAAGACATGCCAATTCTCTGCTTTYTGGAGACAGTAGTAAATGGTGTATGCTAACAAGTCACATAGTGATTTTTATTTATGCCAGAGAACTCACAAGTACTGCTGGGATGCTAAAGCTGGGGCGGAAGGAAGGGAAGCAAGACAAARTGCTTGGTGCTACCAGGTGTGTGATACTTTAACTTCACTTAGCGCTTCGGCGTGCATTCAACTAGATACCAGCTAGATCTTAAAATCCTCTACTATATTCTGTAAGTTGAGTGACAAAGGCGATATCCAAGTATTGCTTTTCTTTTTCTTTTTTCTTTTTTTTTTGGCAGAAAATGTTTATGCTTCTGAACAGCAGCTTCTTCCAAGAGTAACAACCAGATATAACAGATATGAAATATAAAAACAACGTTTCATATTAAAGGTTATAAAATATTTAGCATAAGAAGTTTATTTCATATTATAGCAAGGTTAAATATATCTTACTAAAATAATTCTGCTGATTTATGCTTTGTAGTTCATAGAATCATAGAATCATAGAATGGCTAGGGTTGGAAGGGACCTGTAGAGGTCATCTAGTCCAACCCCACTGCACACGCAGGGTCCCCTAGAGCATGTGGCACAGGGTGRTGTCCAGGCGGGTTTTGAAGATCTCCAGARAAGGAGACTCCACCACCTCTCTGGGCAGCCTGTTCCARKGCTCTGTCACCCTCACTGTTAAGAAGTTCTTTCTTAAGTTCCTGTGGARCTTTTGGTGCCTCAATTTGTGGCCGTTTCCTCTAGTTCTATCACTGGCCATCACTGAGAAGAGGCCAGCCCCATCGTCCTCACTCCCTTTCCTGAGATATTTATATACATWAATCAGGTCCCCTCTCAGTCTTCTCCAGGCTGAAGAGGCCCAGCTCTCTCAGCCTTTGCTCATAGGGCAGATGTTCCAGGCCCCTAATCATCTTCGTAAAAAATTTGTGCCTTTTGTATTCTTTTGCAGAATATGCTAAGGATCGTAGCACAATTCAGTACATATGTATTACCTAGTACTATCCCAAAATAAAATCCAAGTATCAAAAAGCATCTGATGGCTGCGATCCTCAAATTTTATAGTGAAGATCCAGGGGTTGCCTAAGTAACTCCTCAGATTAAAAGTTTAAATACTTCAGAAAAGCAAATCCTGAAAATTACTCAGGTTCATCAAGCTGGAGGGCTACACAGTTTAATCATAKTTTAAGTTTAAATTCATAACTCTTTCAGATATGGAAGACACACTGATCAACAACTATACRTGTTTCTGCAAAGCAGATTAATTAATCCATAAAAAACAAAAACTTTGGATATTGTCACTTATTAAATTCTGATGTTTACCAAAGGCAGGGATAGAGAACCTGCAGTGGCCTAACAAACTCCTGAGACTCCTTCAAGGCAGACAGGATGAGTCAAATCCCTGYTTCTGTGCATGTAAACGGAGAAATGCACAAAAGCAATTACATGTCAAAAATCTGAAACAGATTTGCTTGTGAATCTAGTAAAATATGTCACTGACTGAACAGACACATTGGGGGAAAAAATCCAGTGATGTTTCAAAGCTTTCCTTGCAGATAAGTAATCCATTCAACTGGGGTAAAGGAATAAAAAAAAAAAAATGGTCTCTGCACAGCCATCCTATTGCACGAAGGCCATTGCTTTGAGAAGAGTGGTAACTGTAACTCCCCTCTACTCTGCTGMGTAAAGGACAAAATAAGCAGGAATCCAAAGAGCTGCTGCAGCTAAACAGCACGGAAGCACCACCTCCATTTACTGTTTTGTTGCTCTCTCCAGTAATTTTGGTCCAGAACTGAACAAAATTACCCCACAAGCTAAGTACCTCTTGCAGCCCCTGCTCAGACCACACTGTGCTATGTTATAGATGGTATTTCAAGGACACTGAATAATTTATATCAAATCACACCACTTCCAAACACTAAGACATCATAAGGCACCATTCCAGAATAGAAAACAATCGYTATGTGAGATAGAAGGAACTGCTTCCCCTTAGGCAAAATATTAGCTACCAAAAATATAAATGAGATGTGCAAATTTCTCCAAGTGTTTTTGCCTTGCAAAATCAGAACCAGAACAGCTCATGCTGTGACATCACCAGTGTGACAAAGCACACAATCCATATATTCCCTTCAGGTGCTCACATTTAACTGTTCTTAAAGACAGCAGTAACAGTATGTTTACCTCTGCAGAGAATTTTATGTTGTAACTCTACCACTAAAATTATGAAGAGCSTTGTAATTTGAAAAATATATATGTAAAAAAAAAAAAAAAACAAAAAAGCACTAACCCAGGAAAAATAATGCTTTTGAAAGACAAGAACAGATGGAATTCATTATAGGGAAACAGTTTCACATTCCAGGAGGGAAAATGAGGAAATATATTTCTACACATTATCCAACTAGTATAAAGATTGTAGAGWTTTTTGTTTGTTTGCTTGTTTGTTTTGATATGGGAAGTTTCAATCATTGCACCTTGTATCTTCTCAGTCCAAAACTTCTGTAGAAAACAAATTTCACTAGTTTTGTTCTACAATCAGCTGTTGATTTATTTCAAAATACATTTCCTCCCTAACATAATGAGAGGTTTTAAAGAATGCAATTTTAAAATAAATTTCAATTAAAATTTTATGCTAGAGGTTTAAATCAGCAATGACACAACAGTTCTAAGTTACTCCATAGTCACAGCATGGAAGATACATTTCTCTTTGGAAGGTCCAACATAATTTCTTCCAGCAAGTTTTTCTGTTGTTGGCCCATGCACATGTTTCCATTGATACATGCATTTTTACACATTAAGGAGGCATCCAGGACCGCCAAAGCAGTCTCTATTTCTTAGTAAGTTCTTTATTTTCATAAACAAACTTTTTTAAAGTATTGATTTGTTGCAAAATTACCATTTAACTATCAAATGAAATATTTCAGATACCTCAAGAGGCACTTGCTTTGACATTCTGGCTGCGTTAATAGCAATGCATCTTATGCAGTTGACACGCAATGTGTGAAAACTGATGGTGTAGAATTCCTCAGCGGCAGCACCTTTAGGTTCTGACACAAACACAGCTTTAATCTATTCATGTATACAGCACACAGCTTGCTAAAATACCTCAATGTTTTGAGTTGGCATAAATTTAACTCATGGTATATTTTTAAAAATTGCAATTTCCCTAGTAGAGGACTTAAAAATAGTTAGATATTTATAATATTCATTTTGAAACCTTGCATTAAATAAAATAAATATTTATTTGGAAATAATTTTGCTAGTGTTTTTTCTTCTTTTTCAAAAATCAATGCACATTTAAGGCTGCTATTCAGTGAACTGAATTACRTTTATTGCTGGAAGTACTCATGAGGACTATTACCATCCTCTGCTTTCTTTTTGATAATTACAGTGTTGTTATACTTGGAAAATCATGCATGTGCACAAATCAGACCTTAAATCAGATGTTGACTAAATATTTGTTAGTAATTCATTAATAATACTTCTTAGCTATGAAACAAGCTTTTCATCTTTGATTGTAGTCACAAATAAATATATTTGGAAAAAGAAAAATATTATTAAATATGCTTTACAAACAGTTCTTAAATAATATTTTCATTCTCTCACAGATTTCTTACTGAAATCGAGGGAATCCACAGAAACAAAGGGGACCTCATTAATGTGCCTTTGAAACCATGACAAGGTTATCRGTAAAAAGGGATAATATCCTTAGCACAAGTGTCTGCCACTGAAATCAATGACCACTGTATATATTCCTGGAGAGGAGGTCACCTAAAAATAATAAGAATTTAATAAAAAAATAAAATGGTCAGTGATCAGAATGGCTTAGAGTGTGTTGTTTATGCACTTGACCAAAGCAGAGCTTGGGGTCCTAAACAAATGGACACTTGAAAAAGTAAGAAAAGGGATAGAGAGAGTGAAGAGAAAAAGACAGAAAAAGGCAATATGAAGGTCTGTTGAGTTTCATAACKTCTAAAATAGTATCGTAAATTATTAAGTATATAATTTGATTGTAAYAGAACTTTTATTCTAGAGGCTATTTCTTCACAAGAGAAAGACTTTGCCAATTTTTTTTCAGAACATCATTTGTGCTTACAGCAAAAAGCATAAGAAGCACAGCAAGATACTAAGATTTGCACTGAATCTCTCTTCTAATTTTCCACACTCAAGACACAATACTCAGAGAAGAAATCAGAGGTACCCTCCTCCTTTACTCCTGAGGTCTCAGTACAGGCAAACGCAATTCTTGTCCTTAGATTGCAATCTCTCATTCAACAAACAGCACTCAGGATCACATTCATTCCCAGAATAAGATTGTTTCTCCTTTTCCAACCTTTCTTTTTTCAATTTCAAACCAAAATTATGAAACAACTGCTTTTTCTAGCACTTCTGGAACACCCAATTTAATTTTTGAAGATGACAAGTTATTCATTTGCTAGTTGCTACTCAGCTAAACATCAACCACTTTAAAGTCCATAGCTTATAACACAGACCTAGCTCCAGCGCCTAACCACACAAACTCCATCATCCAAACAGACTCATACCCATGTAGTATGAAAAAGACAACATCATTACTTATATGGTGAGAACAAAAGAGATGAGGCTGACTAAAATTCTCAGTCTACTAGATAAACCATCTTTCTTTATGGAGAAAAAATGCCTAAGAAACTTTGCTGATCTGAAAAAAAAAAAAAAAAAATCTTTTGGTACGTAAGAGCAGAAACACCTAAAGAATTTATCTGTCTGTGTTTTCTTCCTTTCTCCTAAATTATTCCTCACTCAAATCAGGAAAGAAAGAAATAGTCAATTAATTTTGGCCTCTTAAACTTGACAGTTGTTCGAAGCAGCTACCCCTGCTATTTTTACTGATCTCAAATTCAACATGCACTGCGTGCAGCATTATGAATCACTATGTTATTTTCTAAACCAAATCAAATTTAATCATCATTTTACAAAACAGAAAAGTAACATGATRTTCTGGATCCTGCACCAATATCTAAAGTAACAGGCACAGCACTATAGATTCCAAAATGTAAATCAGGATCACAGTCTATGTGTAATACAATATAAAAAAAAATAGACCCGAAAGACAGAAAGGTGAAGGGAAAAAAAACAGTAACATGAATAATTGTTAATGACCACACATTTTGTTATCTCTTTCCACCTGCCAAACACACAGAGTTTGTCCCAAGTTAAGAGGAAATCGGGCCCGCCACACCTCTGTATTCCTTGTATTCAGCCATTGAAACCAGCTGCCAGCAGCATTCTCATGCTTATCTTTCCAAACAACCTATGTAAATGAATAGGGAGCAGTAAGACTCATGAGGAGGCAAGAAAACAGAAATGCATGGGATACTTAACCTCCTTAATGATAATTTAAATMAAAGGTTTGTCCAGTATGCTACTAAACACTAGAACTGTTTCCTTTAGGTGGATATTTAAACTCACAAAAATGTTCTGCTCTGAAACAGATATTTTCATACACAAATAGGATRATAATAGTAATATAGAAATACCTATATCACACTAGAGTTTGTACTARAGAAAATACTAAAGCTTTTAAAGTTATTAATAGGAATAGCGAAGAGCCTCACTTTTTTAAAAAGAATAAATAAATAGTTCAATAAAAAGAAGTTGAATTCCACAATGACATACTTATTCCAGGATGAAAATTCCTGAAAATACCAACCTCAGGAAAAAACAATGTAATTTCAAGGGAGAGTGAAAGCTGTGTACCACACCAGACAAGAGGCATACAGCAAAAGAGACCACCTGCTTAACTCTCAGCAGAGCCCCCCAGCGCAAGCTGTCAGCTCAGCGAACATCAGCACTGCGTAGAGGCCTTTCCCTTGGGCCAGCACTAACAGGAACTGTGGTCTAGACTGCTTCTCTCCCTTCCTGCAGCATTTTACATGCACTGATTCACAACACCTTATGCTATTTTAATGGCAAGTTACCTGAATGRCTGTAGCTGCAGTGCTGTGATCCTGGCAGAAGAAAATATAAAACTAACAGCTGTAAAGCAATGCATGTAGCCTTCTCACTTACCCAGTGATCTGAAGAACGTTACTTACTGTCACTTAGTGAATTAAGCTAGCTAACTTCAGTAAATTAGTTAGTAATGGGAGTTTAGTAAGTAACTTGTGTTAAAAAGAATTACAGCACTGTTATTAACAACTACTACTAGGAAAAAGGAAACAAAGGAGGTAAGCACTATTCCTAGAAAGCAGAGCATGCCAAGGTGCAGCATACGACTGAAATAAGATGCTTTGTCCTACATACAAGGTAATCAGTCTTACTGAGTCTGAAAAAGAAAAGAGGCTTGTTTATACTATTCTCTACATACAATAAAGTGGAAGAGCTGCATTTTCAGCAATGCCTATTGTGTTTTCTCTGGCTGTAGATGAACACCATTGAGCATGAAAGATTATGAGCCTTTCTAAACACACTCAAAATGCCACTTAAAAATCATGCAGCCTWAAACTCAAAGGCCATTTTTCTCAAGTCTCAGCTGTTTTGCAGACAGCATTCTGTTACGTATCAATATCGCTTCAAGGCAAAAAAAAATATACACACAATTTTTCAGATGTTCCCTAAAATAGGGGCCCATTATAACACACAACAGAATTGCTTCTGCACTAATATGTAGTCCTCCTATGCATCAGCCTTTGGCCCTTCCAGGCACCGACAGGAAAAAAAAAAAAAAAACAAAACACAAAAAACCACCTGCATAAATTAAGAATGGAAACAGAGGAGGCAAGTGAGACAYAAAGCACTGTTATATACAAATATGGGGCATCAAGAGTTGGGTTTAGTTCTTCCTCCTTCAGTTGAACAAAGCCAGAGAACCTGAACACAGCAAGATTGATTATTCATGAACAGAAATTTATATTCTAGTTACAGATTTCAATAAAGTAACAAAAGGTTAAAAAAAAAAAAATAAAAAATAAAATAAAATAAAATAAAAGGTTCCAAAAGGCCATCTAAACCAAGTGGAATATTTCAGTGAGGAAAGGCAAACACTCCTAAAAATGCTTAGTATTATTGGCAGATGGAATTCTGGACATATTGACAACAGAAGAAAAATGTTACTCTTTACAGAGACCAAGGTTCTCTTTCTCACCTTAAATTCTGCAAGCCTACTACAGATGGCATGGAAGCATGAAATTTTGATTTTGCTCCATCCAGCTTGTATAGGGAAAACTAAAGATGATTTTAAAGGACAAAATTAGAATTCAAATTTTCTTTAGCTTTTTAAATAGATGACATTAAGAGGAAATTATGTAAAACCACACATGGCTATATTAGAACTGGTTTCAGGATCCTAGTAACCTTCTTGAGGTACTTCAGGTTATGTATTTCTACTTACAAATAGTGTAATTCTGCAATATATTCTAAACTATGCCACCATATAGAAAAAAGATAACTCTAATTTTTCTGCAGAAAATCTGAAGTCCAGGTTCAAAGCACAAATTCRAAACTTAGATTTAGAAGGTGTTTTTGTAACATGTAGCAACTCACATTTTTTGCACTTCCAGCTTGCTGCAGATGAGATGAACATGAAAGAAAAAAAATCCACTATTTACATTTATTCATAATTGGACCTCAGAGATAGTTTCTCAAATTGGAAGACCAAATCTGCTTTTCATATTAAAGTTGCAACTCTGACACTGACTGTGAACACACAGCAACATCATTTCTTAAACTACTGTGAAATGTATCACTTGCATGATAGTTAAACAGATTCATTACAACCAAAGGTCAGGTCCTTGTGTGTCTTCTACCTTTTGATGAATAACCTATTTATACTTGCATGAGAATTTCCAAAAAAAAGGACATCACTGAACACAGTGAGCATCAGCAAATGCAGTTCTTTGCATTCAAAGYGCCATCTCTCTGAAGATTTCTAAGTATTTCAAAAAACTAACAGCATGGGACACTCTCTGAATTAAATGAGTTCTGTGCCAGTGCCAGCCTTGCTCCCAACACCAAGTAGCAACCAGACAAGGGAAAAGAGTTAAGAGATCTGTTTTCACTGACCGTTAAATACAAGAGTGTAAGGGTAGTTTTATATTCCTTGCCTCTTAACTGGACCAAGTCTCTTGAAAGCTTCCTTTCTCTGAAGCTAAGAATGCATTTTTTAGAACACTGCATCCACAAAATATTTCCTATTGGACATTCCTAAATTATCTCATTACTGTAATAAGGTATGAAAAAGATAAGTGTGGTATGAACAAGATACCATAGTTCGTGCTCCTGTTTGAAATCATGTCTGCATACTTAAGTTTACACGAGTTTACAGTGCACGAGAAGAGTGAAGACACTTGGCCAGAAAGAAGTTCTCTTAAAAAGTCTGTTTCAAAGACTTGACAGCCAGGAAACAGGAAACACAAGAAACTGAAACCTTCTTGAGAATGACCTGCAGACAGTAGCATTTCTGTTAGCAAGTTATATTCTACCTCTAGGAAATCCTTTGCAATCCTTCCCTAATTGCCATTCCAAAGGTTGAGTATGTCATCTAAGTTTGCAACTGCCTATTCTGTAATGACAGGACAGTAATTCTTTTATAGCTCTTCCACAAACCACTTCTCTTAGGTTCTTCTCTATGCTGAAGATTCAATTGCCATTTCTACTCTGCTCAAAAAAAAMCAAATCATGATCATTGAAACATGTATACTCACTAAATGAAGTGCATTTGGTCATGAAAAAGTATGTCACCAATGATAAGCACTGTGTCTATTTTTAAAGAGTCATACTTATGATATTTGTGGTGGTCTTTTTGAATTGCTTTAAATCAAGATCACATTTAGCAGTTTCTTTCCTTAGTTCACATATTATCTTGGTTTGCTTTCTATAAGTGCAAAGTTTAGTGAGTTTTTTTCCCCTCAGCAGAAAGCTGCATTGCAGCAGTAAGGCTATTTAGAAAATACATACACTATATGGCAAGAGTGACAACAAATCACCAACTCCACTAAACCCCAATGTGCCTAACAGTCTTTTAAAAAATAGCATTTATTTCACAATGAACTCTCCACATGCCAGCAGATACAAAATGGAATTTTACATGCACATAGCTGTTTATTATTGTTCTAACAACACATGGCATGACTGTTTTCTCCACTTTAGAATAAATGGCTACAAACTTAGAGCACCAAGGAAACTATCGTAGCGAACATTATCAATGTTCATGCTGACATCCTCAGCCTTCATAAATACATTCTTGCTTAGTTTTTCAGTCATGTGGACGAGGGATGCATCCTCCAACACTAAAGCAATCTTCAGTAACACAAATTCCTTAATTTGACCCATTACACTACCGTTTCATATGCCTATATTGTGTCATGAAAAAATATTCACAGCTCAGTAACTATCAGGAGATTCTTACAGAGTAGCAAATGCAATGAATAACCTGTCCACATACRCTGTTTAAGACTTAACTTACCTGGTTTTATATGGCCACATCTGGGCTAGTTTTATATGGGCACACCTGGGCTAGTCAAGCCCTAAATGCTTACTCAATTCCTGAGGGAAAAAAAAAAGGTGAAAAAAAAACAATAAAGGAAAAAACAGTTGTTTGTCTTATGGAATCCAACTGCACCTTTGATATAGTTTTCAAAACTTACTTTTGGACTGTGAAGTGCTGATCTTTAAAAAAAAGAATTAATATTCATATTCATGAAAATATTCCAAAAAAAATTGATATTCAAAACCTCAGGCTCATTTCCCTCCTCTCCCCAAAAATAAAAGTATTTGCAAAAAATTCAGCATAGCCCTGTAAAAAAAACAACATCAAACTTGTGCTGAAAAGTCACACAAAATATCAGGTCAAATACCCAAATAAAAAATGTCRTTCTTTCCTGTGAGTAGATATTCACAGCTTCACTAATGAGTTTCTGACAAGTTYCAAAGGATTAAAGGTATGTGACTGGCTGCTCAAAGAGACTTCAAATTTTTTAAAACCATYTGTCAGCCTGCATAATGAGCTATTCTTTGCTGACAAAAACATCATGTAGTTGAAACTCAAGGCAGGTATTTCCCAGCTTCCCTTACCTTCCTTGGTAATGGTACTCTTTTGAGAGGGTGCTTAAGTACTGTGAAAATCACAGTATCCATCATCCTTGGCTAATCTACCACTTTATCAAGCCTTGGAGCACAAAAGAAATTTACTTCTTATATATGAACTCAAAATCCAGGCWTTAGAGTGAATAACAGATTTGATCAATTAGATGAGCACAAACACACACTTTTCCTCCAGGAGACTGCAAAGCCTCAAAACTTGCAGTAACAGAACCCTCCAGATTGCTTAGAGCGACTTAAACAAAAGAGCTGCAATGGTCAGTCCTAATGGTGACATACTGACAGGTAACCATGAAAGCTGGAAAACATGAAGGCAACTTCCAAACACAGCAGAGAGCTCTAAGTGTGCTTCCCTTCCAGTTTGGGAGAAAGCGCTGACCATTACAAGATAATAACCCAATGAAATCTCCTAGCACGGCAGTGGCAGGAAATCTCTCTTTGAGTACAGTTTGCACGAGTATTTACAGGACTCAAAATTTAAAAACTGGGACTGCTCCGCTGCTCACATGTCAGTATCAGAGCTATTTTTTACACACGGACAAGCAATAAGAACAGTTTTCATATAATCACAACTCATACAGTAAAAGGTACGCAATGATGAATTTTACCTTCTTACTAGCAATGTGTAAAATTAATTTGCTGACCTATTTTTTCATGTTAGGAGACAGGACTGCTAAATAATCTTTTTCTTTTTGCACTTAATTACGCACAGTAATATCAAGTCAGGCYAAATAAAAAGAATACCCATTTAGTTAGTTTCTAATGCACCACAAAGAAGAGCAAATGAATTGGCTCGTTTGGGTACTGTTAGTTCCACACAGTTAGGCATTATTGTCTGATAAATGCTGGCTGCTGCACCAAGGCACAGAACAGCAAGACTGATCAAGTCAGGAGGTAGCCAGTAATCCTCCAGGCACATACAGGCTTCATTCACTCTTGCCTCACAAAATAGGCTAAGACTAATGCCTTCCCCCTGCCTTTCTGTATGCCCAACAGCACACACTTATACACCAACTCATCTAGCAATGACAGCAAGAGCTGTTTTACTTCTTACTGTACTCCTCAGCAGTTTACTCTTAACATCTTAACCAGGTATATAAGGAGTTATCTCCCACGAAGGTAACCATTAACAGTTTTGCTGTTATCTTCCACAATGCTAATCGAAGATCCAATGCTGGTTACTTGGCTCTGTAGCACGGAAGCACATGTGTCAAACAACAACAGTATTTTAYCATAACATGATGTAAATCTGCTGTGAGCTGTAGGGCACTGTAAAGAGGTGGGATTATTTATGTAATTATTTCAAGTAAGTTCCTCCTACAGCACTGACATACTAAATACAACCCCAAACAAGCTGAGTCACCCAGATATAAAATTCTGGTTCAAAAAAAAGTATTAAGGTCTAATTAGCTCCAAATCTTCTTCAGAAGGAACTGAAACACTCTTACTGAAAAATCATAAAGACAACATGCCAAACACTGTCAAAGTCCTCAGTTAAGCAAAACATCACATTATTTTGGCTTTCATACTGATACAAGTTTACATTTTGTCGTCTACCAAGTTAAATTTTACTAGCATTTTAAAATTTCTGGCACAAGTAAAGCCTTTTCTTTCATTATTCTTTATATTTCTGCTCCAAATGCAGATAATTACAAGTTCTTCTTTGCCAATAAGCAAAGTAGTACTTTTTTAATTTGGAGAGGGAGCAGAGAAAATTTCTCACAACTTATTAATATTAAGTTCTATTGGTATATTAAGCATTCATAAAAAAACCTGTTAACTCATTCACACCTTTTCAGCATARCTAAGGATGTAATAGCCAAGTTACGACTTCATGGAGCCAATATCTGTGTTGGTTGATGGAAAATATATTTTACTTACAGGACTGCAGTCATATTTCTTCAGAGGGCAGATGTACCACCACTTACCTATGTGATATGCCTAATAAAGAACTAACAACAATTTCATCTTGTACTACAGGATCATTTAAACTATTTAATACAAGAAAAGTCATATTTTCATATATTTTCATCATATTTTCATATACAAGCCAATATTGGCAACATGTACTAGACAGAGGAACTCTTCCCTTTTCTATTTGTCTATTTTTAGTCAAGATACTCAGTCTTGTGTTGTGTACTGCAGACTAGGGATGGCTATAGGACACACCATTTCAGGACCTGGTGTGCTTAAAATCCTCCTCATTAAGGGTTCATGTGTTCTCCCTTCCATATATAAAACTCAACCTCTCTGTATGTCTCCCTCCAATGGCACAGTACAATTCTGTCAGAAATAAGAGCTGATATGAGATACAAGCCCAATTACTTAACATTTCCTAATTATTCACCTTACTTTCTGTTTCCAGAAAGACTTTGATACTGAATTGTCAGGTTTTACTCTAAATAAGTTGAGCTAAACATACTCTAGTGATCCTCCTTTTTTTTATGAAAAATACTTTCTACTGTTACTTTTCCCTAACAAAATCCCATTTTCATTTTTAAAATTCTTTGAGCTGGTCTTCTGTGATCAGGAAAGAATCATGCTGGAAGAATGACTAAATTACAGTTTTCTAATGGAAAAACACAGCAGGCTCTGAAATTGAAATGAAAAATAAAAATTGAGCTTTTATAAACTTTTGCCACAGTAACTATTTTTATTTACTGATAATGTATATAAACACATATTTTATGGATTAGTCCAGATTGCAGAGACTTGTATGACTATTTTGCCAACTAAGTAAAAGACTTCATGAGGTGTGATGTATTGCAGATTTTAGATCTACACTTGTTTCATAGATATGAGTCTTGAACTTGACATGCATATGCTATTTTCTCCTCCCAAGAAATTCCTCTGGTTTTGTAGGTGGATGTTGCTGTATTAAGGTCACACTGACCTATGCAAAAGCTCTTTTTTGCCAGTGCTCCATGTGCAGTTGATTTGTCCTTTAGACTTTATATATAATATGGTTATGCCCAAACTCATTTTTAAGTGTAGTGACATAGCTATRCTGAGGATGATGGGGTGGCACAAGGGTCACTGATATCAGAATCCTACTTTGAGAATTAAAGTTCTGTATTTCATCAAGGTTTTGTTTGTTTGTTTGTTTTTTGAGACAATAGCCCCACAGCATCTGTTGTTGCAACTGATGCAAGTAARTGCCTTGTGAAATGATCAAAATGGGGGCTCTGTACACATAAAGACTTTTTCACATGGTCAGTGGTATTAGCTAATTTTAAATACTTTTTAAACACTTTTTTTAAAAAAATTAAAATTTAAAATATTTAAAGATCCTTTTAAACAGGCCTGAAGTCTGAATGTCCAGCAAGTTTTTGAAATTCAGTGACCTTTAAATGGCATTGAATTGGAGATCTAAAGGAAGGAGTCTCATAATCATGTGCCTTCACCTACATTACTAATATCATCTGTAGCTGTGTCCTGGAGGATACTAAGTATTGTGCAAACATAAGGGAAAATTTGAATATATTTATCATTTCTCAAGGAACAGAAATAAATCACTAGGAAAATGATATGTTAATTAATAGATTAATATACTTATTCCTGAGCTCAGCTGGATGAGTATATTCCTGAGGAGTGACAGATTGCATCAATTTGTGCATCCAGAGGATAACATCTGCAATTGCTAAATGGTAGCACTCTAAAAAGACCGGTCTCCAAAACAACTCTGAGCACAGACCTCACAAGCTGCCTGCTACCTCCCAGGCATTTTGCAGATAGGCCAGTGTCAACTTTTCCCGTGTAGCAGTAACATGCTGGGCACATTAGGTACGCACCAAGGTGGGATTCCCTGTGAGTTCCATCTCAATGATGGCCTCATGAGAGCCCTTGGTACAAAGCAGGCACCCACTGTAAATCTTTATTCCATCCCTGACTACAAAGACAGCTTTTAGCAGAATGTTTGGTCTGATATATTGATATGACTATTTCATACACTGGGAGACTCTTGTAGCTAACCAAAAGAATGCTGAGAGGGGATCTTATCAATATGTATAAATACTTGAGGAATGACTGTAGGGAGGAGAGGGCTAATCTGTTCTCAGCAGTGGCCAGTGATAGGACAAGGGGTAATGGTTTCAAATTGAAATCCAGGCAGTTCCATGTCCATGTGAGGGTGACAGAGCCCTGGAACAGGCTGCCCAGAGAGGCTGTGGAGTCTCCTTCTCTGAAGATCTTCCAAACCCACCTGGATGCCACGCTCTAGATGATCTCTAGAAGTACCTTCCAACCTTAACCATTCTGTGATTCAAATTAGGAAGATGAATCAACAGAGAGAATCACAAGTCTACAATGCATAAGAAATACCAGACAGGATGAAAGCTTGTTTTCTGCTTTAACAATATGATCAGAGATTAGCTGCTTGAGCAGGAATTAAATGGTACCAGCAAAATGTGTATTTATGGTTTTTTTTCTTTCAAAATTAGATTTTAGTAACACAAATGTTAAGAAACTAAAAATAAGAGGACTTGAAAACAGAAAAATCCATTCTGTCTATAGTAGTCTTTCTTCCTCTACCATAATACTGGAACTAAGCTCAATACAAACCTGTAACACTGCATAAAGGAGGTTATAGTTGTTATTATGAAATAATTTAGATATAATTACAGACAAAGTAAAGCAGAAACGGGATGCTTTAAATAGCAGGTGACTGCAAAGAACTGCCAGTGTCAGACATCCCAAAGCAACAGGTGATCATTATATCAAACGTGCAGCAAACTCTGGTCACCTGGCATGTCTCCCAGCTCATGAACTGGCTAGAGGAACCTGCTAAAAGGCATGCACAAAGGAACAGAGCAACTAATGAATGAGAGACCATCAACTGTGAAGAGATGTTGAAATTGCAAGGGGGAGCAAAGGAGTTCTAAAAGAATCACTGCATTTTTCCTCAAGGATTAAAAGGTTTTACTATTAAGTATATAAAAAGACCTACCGTGGCTTGTGTAGCACAAAAGTTAAATAACAGTTGACTATTAAGAGATTTCACACAAAGAGATGTGCATCTGAGTGCTTTATCTTTTAATTCTTAATTGGTCTCTACAAGCTGTGAGGAAAGATACATTCCCAAAATAGAAATTTTTTCAAAAAAACCCTAACTTTACAACTATCAAAAATATAACTTGTAAATGAAATGAGATGTTTTGGTAATCCATTTTATACTCATGTCTTTTAACAAATGAAAAGTGTAAAAGAAAATTAAGCCATTTCCTCAAGATCCTCTAAAGATATATTGTTAATGAGAAACTAATTAAAGTTAGTATATACGATTTTACCTTTTATGCTACTTCAATAGGAAAAGCAGCCTATTGCATTTTCATGAAGCAGAACAAAATGGAAACTCAGATATCCTGCTTTCTTTGTTGTTAAAGCCCTTACTCTTTAGTATTACATTCTCCTTTTAAGTGTTCCTTCTCTTTTCTTTTTGAATCAAGCTGTTGTGCTTGTGTTTTTATATAAATCGCTCCAAGTAATATATGTTGAGTTTTTAGAGACCATTTGGTTAGAGCCTAATAGTCTCTCCCGGGAGCTGACACCAACTTCCAGCAGCAGGTCCAACACTGCAGATTAGAATAATAAAACACATGCTGCTGCAGCTTCCAAAAAAATGCAAGTSTGTCTGTATCAAGACAAAGAATGATGTTTTGAGATTGCACAGATGCCTTGTCCCCTAGATACAGCTTTCTTTCCTTTGCTTTATATAAACAAATACATTCAGTAACAACTTTTCCCTCCTCTCTCCTAAACAGATACAATATACCATTACAAAGACAGATCCGGATACCACATCTCTTCTTGTCCTTTCAACAATGCAATGTTTCTTATTTAACTAAATTAGAAAGTTAGTGTTTTAAATTTTTTTATTGAACTAAAGTATGTTTATTTACACCATGCATAATTTTTTCCTGTTTTGAATTTTTTWAAAAAAATCGTTTTTTTCTACGTGTCAGCTTCTTCAGATTATTTGTGTAGACTATATAAATACAGTGAAATTTACGTATAGAAAAACACAGACTTAGAAAGAGGCTGATATTTATTCAAAAAATTAGCATTGTGTTAGGGTATCTGTCAAATGTAAGAATAATTACATATTTCCCCCTTGTAATTCAAGATTCTTTATAATTGTGTTCCAAATATGAACCTCAGGTGAATTAAGACTTGCTACATTTGACTTCTTTGGCAATCTATTGCATGTTTTTTTATGCTACTATGAAAAAGGAACAGTTCCTGTTAGTATTTGTGTACGAGGAATAAAAGTCTCCTATTTCTTTCCCTGACATTCAACAACACTATCCCCTGCAGAAAGAAAACCTACAGTTTTATTAATTTATAAGCACCATGCAGACCCAAGCAGACTAGAAAGAAATATTTCTACAAGTTGGGGGGAAAAAAAAAAAAAAAGGCAGCACATAAGATAGCTTCCACAAGGATTTTCGTTAATTCTGAGAAAAAAAAAAAAAAAATAAATAAAGGTGAAGATTTAAAATATTCCCAATACTCACTGAAAGCAGCGACTGCAAGAGCCAGTGTGACAATAATGGAGACCCAGGAAACCCATAACGCCTTCTTTCTGTAGCTTTGAGCTTCATGAGGTTTTAGCCTTGTACTGCTTTCTAGCAAACCTGACAAGCAATAAGCAAAGAAGTATGAACAATACATTGTTTCTTTTGAAAACAGGGCTTTTTTAGTTCAGACTTAGATCAGATGTCTACATTCTGCACTACATATAGAATTTACAGACTCAAATCCCACTCGCATTATTAAGGCTGTATAAACGCAGCTATCAGGAACAGGTCAGTAGGCAAGGAGAGCATACTCAGAAAGTAAAACCTGCACCTCTGTCACSTAGAAGAGCATTGCAAATGCAGGGCAACTATGGAAACATACATTACTAAAATTTTCCACCTATATATCCACACAAGAAAGGGCTCATTGTCACACTCACTGTTCTCCATAGTAAAACTCATAAGTATATTTMAGGATTTCAGGATCCTGGAACAAAACTAGCATTGGAGTAAAACTTTGTTAGTAATTGGCAAGAAATTTCTAGTACACGTACTGTGCACATATAAAGAATCAAAGTAGATACAGGCATACTTGAGAATCAAAACTATCACAGATGGAAGAACCTGTTGAGGTTCGTGTACATCACCGTCAGGAAGTTGTATTGGAAAGTAACTGAAGAACTAATCATCATTACTACAAAAGCCTATTTAACACAAGGGAATCAAGACTGTTTTTTTTTTTTTCTTCAGTGTTTTCAATCTGTAGAAGCAGTTTCTCCATCAAACTTAAGTTTGATCCAAGTCAAAAATAAGGAAGACAGTGATATTCTTTGGTTCCCATTCTCTCACTCTTGAGCCTTAAGTCATCTTTGAAAATATACTCGTAATTTAATCACCCTTTTTTCATCATATACATATTCCTTTGTTAAGACAGTCATTAAAACATAAAAATACATTTTTTTCATCAGCAATATCTAACTCAAATCTTTATAACTAGAGAGAGAAGGCTCAATGGTTTTTAACTTTGTTAACAAATTACTCCAGAAACCAAACCATGGATGGTTCATCTTAGATAATTATCACTTTTCAGAAGACAACTTGCCTTCTCTAAATGCATAAAACTGGGGCATTGGTTCAATAGTATAATCTTTCAGTAGCTGTAGACATTTGTCTAATGTCTTAGACAAACAGTTGAGAACAAGAACTCTGGCAGACTGTCAGCTGCAAATTAAAACATAACATATGAAGCTGTTACCATCCTCACCTTCCCCAGTCTTCTCTCTAACCTCACAAGTAGTAACTTGACAGTAGAGGGGTAAGCATCTCAGGGTGGTATCAATATGACCAACACTTTATTCTGCCCCTTCCAGGCTATCAGAATCATTTATGCCCAGCATAACCAGTAGGATTAATTCTCTTGGAAACAATCTTTTCACCACAATTTCTTCACCTGTAGATCTTTATAATAAATTGAAAAGCTGCAATGAGAATATAATGCCTGTAGTGTTTATGTATATTATGTAACTTTTGTGCTACATCTCTTCATGAATGTAAAAGAACTTGCACACTTGCATGCCAGTGAATTACTAAACCATATATTAAAATGATGCCTGTTTCTTAATATGTGCATTTCTCTGATATGTTTAATGCATGAAAACCATCAGATTGACAGCTTTGAAGCCTCCAAATTCTTCACTTAACTATTGCAGAGACGTTTCTCACATAATCTGCCTTCATTTGTGTACAGAAATATATATTCATTCAATGCTTAGCCTGTCTTCTGCCACTACCTATAACTGTGCATAGTTTAACTGATGTCTGGAGGAAAATATCTAACAATAGATCAAGAAACAGGGCATCGATTTCTAGTGATATAACCAAGAAGAAAATACATCTCATGTTTTGTGCATTTTCTTCCTCCACCCTTCCCCCTCATCCCAAGGGTGTTAAATTATTCCCAAATCCTACTGGAATGTAAAGGAAAGCAGGTTTCCTTAGGATATTTTGATCTTTAAGACTTCAAAACTGATACAAACATGGAAAAGAATAACAGCCATTTCTGGGTTTTTTTTTTTTCTTTAAAGACATCACACAAATAATTCATGGCTACTGCTCCTAGCTCACTGTTCCCTAGAAAGACCAACAGAGACAACTGATACTTACAAATCAAATAATATCCTAATTAAGAGAAGAATAATAAGCCGTACAGCTAGCCATGCACTGCTAATTACTATTCACATGTCAAGCACAGGTCCAGTAGGACAGAGATCATTATAAAACTGCCCTGCAATCCTTATAAAACCAAATCACTTCTGCTCTGTGTGTGTGCGTGCGCATGTGCGCGCATGCACATGCGCATCTCGCTCTCTCGCTCTCAAAATGGCTGGCATATTCTACTTATCAGAAATGTGATTCCTCCCTCCTTTTAAAAAGTAATTCCAATATATTTTCTGTAATTACAGTTTTCACCCCTGAGATCATAATATTTTTAGGAAAGTCCTAAGAGGCAGCTCACAAAAATACAAACTCACTCATAACTATCATACCCACAGCATGAAAAATTTTAGAAGCAACATCAGCACAATAATTTGCATGCAACAACACAAATCACAAGATAAGCCTCTATATTTATCCACTGACCATAACAAAACACATTTTAAGCATCTATAAAGGCTGAAAGATAATCTTTCAGTACAACCTGCATTGGTCATTGGTACAAAAATGAAAAGCTATTTTATCCTGGTAAAATCTCTTTGTCCCCGAAGTAACATACCTTATTACCAATAATTTGATTTAACAATTAGATATCCTTAAGTTAAAGGAAAAAAAATCGTTATGAATTCATTAAATCCACTGAGTTTTTACTTCATATACCTTCATATATTAACAGATTTTCTTAAAAAAGGAAAAAAAAAAAAAGCTTAGCAGAACACAAGCTGGGCACATTTGTGAAGTGATTCTAGGATATTCTTTACCATATGCTGACTTACTAGAATTATTTTTCTATTTGGCTTAGAGATCATTTTAAAATGTCAAGTTAGAATTTGTGGAAGAGGTGGGGCCAAATGCTCAACTGAGATGTTAATTAAAGGGCCTAGGGGAAAAAAAAAAAAAAAAAACACACTCTTTTTGGACTTGATTCTTAAAGAGTAAATATCTTCTTCCAAAATTTATTTCAGGGTTTTTTTTTAATCTCTCTAACTGTATCTGTTATGATTCATTGGAAGTGATCACAAGGAAAAGTACAAGCAAAAAGGACAACCTTTTAAAATGAGATAGAACAGTATTATCACTGGGAACAACCTGCAAAAAACATACCGGAACTGCTTCTGGAAGGATTTGGAAATATCATGGTAGATGGRTTTTAAGACAGAAACTGTTACCAAACAAATGTGGAAAGGCTAAAAGAAAGGTACTGCAATGGTCCTAAAGAAATGTGAAGCAGGGAAGGCAATGGGAATCAGTAGCCTTAGTGCCTTCTCCCTCCTAGGAAGAGGAACATCACACGTTCTTTCTATGGAATTAACTTTAGTACCCCACTGGCCRACTTTGAACTTAAGCTCTATCACATTGGGCAAAATTAAAAATTCCGGTAATCAAATTTCYATATGATGACCATAGTCAAAATTCTTGGTTCCAATTATATAAAATAGAACTTAAGCTGTAAATTTTCCTCAGCCAAGGTGTCTGACATTTGCCATTGGCTGTAACAGTAATGATAATCTTGGTAAATGGGACAGCCCCAATCCCAACCTGATTCAAACCTATCAGGAAAAATAGTGGCTGTTCTTCCCTCTCCATTTTCTAGGATTTCTAGGTTTTCTAGTATTCCTTCTCCATCATGTCTAGGATTTGTGACAAAACACAGGAATATAGGAAGCTGCAGGATACAAAGGATAGAATGGAAACTGAAAAGGGACTGAGGGCACTCAGGTGCTGAAGACAATGTGAGGAACAAATTGTAATAGAGGGGAAGAAAAAACACAAAAGGAGACAAGCGCATGGAACAGGATCCCAGAGGCATTATGAAGGAGACAGGACAATGAGGAAGGATAAAATGGCAGCTGGCTTTATCCACAGATAAGGGCTTGGCAAGAAGTGCCTTCCACACTTAAATAGGTGTGCTTAAGACTTAAGATTTTTTACAGTATTAAAGCAGGCACCTTTCCACTTCCCAGACTGACATTTAGGCAAATAAAATAATGATCTAAAGTGCATTATACAGTATGGAAAGTGAGACAGGGGTCATGCAGGTGTCCTGATTTTACTGCCTGTAGATGGCAAGATGGGGTKTGTGGCAGCAACGAGATGCCCCGGTTGCGCTCTGGTACCACATAACGCGGCTGCGAGGGGCTCGGCCCGCCCAGAGCGACAGGTAAACTTAGATTTCACCACTTGCTTCAGCTTTTTTCTGGAGTCCGTCTGGGGCTCCAAGAAGCCGATATTGCTCCTGCACAGCCCGGCCCAGGCTCCGTCTATGCCCCGCAGCAGCGCCATGTGCCGCCTGCCGGCGCTCGCTCATCGCCGAGAAGAGCAAGTTTCTGGCCGAGGTGGGAACAGCCGCGGAGAGAGTTTTATGAAAATATTTTAGAAGTGTTGCGGGGTGCTCGCACATGAGCTAAARAGGGAAAGCCGCGGGGCGGGGAGCCGTTAAGCGAGCGCTAGCGTAGGGGAGCAGCGGCGCGGGCTGAGGTGCAGCCGAGGGCATGGGGCAGTTTGTGGGGGGCAGTTAGGAGGGTAGGAATTAAGTGAGGGGACGGACAAGCGCTAAATTGGAGCAGGCGAGAAGGGCCGCTGGGGAAGAGAGAGGAGGAAGGAAGATAGGTAGGGCTGCAGGAGGGAAAGACGTGAGGGAGCTGCACGGATGATGCAGGGAAAACTAAGCGGGGTGGGATAGAGGAGGAGGATTGTTAGCTGCCTAGGGRCGGAGGACAGGCAATGGGAATGGCACAGTAGAGGAGCATGGGGGGCAAGGGACGGGCTGGCGCTCACCTCTGTCCTCCAGCCCTTCGCTGAACTGCCTGCTGTCGTCGATCCGCAGCTGCTCCTGCTGCTGCTGCTGCTGTTCCCGCTCCCGGGAGGGCAGCGGCGGGCTGGTCCCAGGGGGCTGCACGATAGCGGGGTCCGGAGTGCTGTCCAGGGCGGCTGCGGGCGGCTCCATGTCTCGCGAAGCGGCAGGAAGCGGCTGGCGGCGGCAAGCGGAGCGAGCGGAGCATCCAGCCCGGGTGCGAGCCCGGRGAGAGGAGGAGACTCGCCTCAGAGCATCAGGGAGACGGGCACAGGCGGCAAACAAACTCCGCCGGCAGCTCCCCGCTGCCAGCCGCTCCTGGCCGCCGCCTCATCACTAACCTCGCAGCTGCCGGGGAGGGAGGGCAGGTGGGAGCGCRGAGCCGCCTCCTCCGCGCTGCCCTTCCCTTAGCTTCTCCTCCCCGCCCCGCCAGGAGGCACCTCTGCCGGCGGGCCGCTCGGCCCCACGAGGAGGAGCGGGGGCGAGGGGAAGCCCCTATGGGAGCTGCTTTGCCCGTCCCGCCGCTGCGGGGCTCGGAGAGCTCGGGAAGGTGTCGGGGAACCCCCCGGCTGTGCGGGCGCTGGCCAGCGACGAGCTACCCTSGCCTCAGGCGCGAGCGGGTGGCCGTTGACCGCAGCCGTTGACCGTTGGCCCCGGCCGCACGTGCCCCCCTCCACCCCGAGGAGCAGGCGGCTCCCGAGGGCGCTGAGGTGCAACAAGGCCCGGTCCACCGCACACAGGTAGAGATCCTGCAGGATTTGCTCACGCTCATCCCAGTGTAACTGTTTCCTGGAGTCCCCACACCCCCAACGCTGACATTTGGTTGTGCTGACCACTGGTTTGACCCCGATTTGCCTGAAGCACTGCCTGAAAACGTGTAGCCATCTCCTGCTCACCATGGGGTTGGAGATGGCGACTTCCCCATGTTCAATGACGGTCTCACTTTGTAAGTCTACCATTACCAGCGCTGGCTGAAATACAGGAAAAATAAAAGGAGAACAAACAGGAAAATTTTACCTGGACACAGTARCTCTGTGCCAGAACTCTCTTGTTTTTTTGCCACAGATTTCTAATGGCCAGAGCTGCAAATATAAARCTTTGCCTATGAATCAGCCTCCCAGTTGCATGCTCCCTGCCATGTAGATAATATTGCAAAATCTGCACCGTGTTTTGACTTAAGAGAAATTATCAAAAGACAATTGAGGTCCTCAAATAATACAGAAGGGGTTGTATATACGTATAAAAATCCTCATTTACATTATCTAAAAATCAAGCTGCCTTTCTACAACAAATTATCACATTTGGGAACTATGGAAAGGCCAGTTGGAAATGAATATTTATGCATATATTATAGGATTTTATTAGCTACTGGAGTCTTGCTGATGTCAGCCTAGCAGAGAAAAGCCTGTAGTGGTTCAGTAATACCTATTTGGGAATGTTTAGTGAAACATTACTATCAAAATGGCCTAAACTTAAAAATACTTATTAATCCTGCGTACTAATCTTCAAAATCTTTTCAGTCATATTTTAAAATGTTGACTTTAAATAAAGTTTTAAAATGTTAACTACATTGGGAAGATAAAACATGAGTAAACATTAAGGTCTGTAGCATTAACTAACATTTTGGAGACTGATTGGCATTCTGGTAATCTTATAGATCAAGATAGGTATTGTGATGGGAAAATGTTTTCACCTGAATTAGCGGAATAGCGGGTTATATTTCATACACATCATAAACAAAACCAAACCAAACCAACAACAAAAAAMCTGCCTTTTTCTGGTAACAAAATACTACATATGTCACTGGCATTGTAATGAAGTATCAGGAGTGCTGGTGCAAGCCAGGATGCTTTGTTAATTTGGTTTATCAGTGACTTTGTGCTGACATTTAGAAGATGTTCGCTTCTTTCTTTCATGGGAAGCAGGAGGTAATGCACAGCCACAGAAGACACACATCTGAAACACACAGCCTCAGAAGACACACATCTGAAACAGGCACTAAGCACCAGTCCAATTCCAAATGCATAGGCAGACAACCAGCCTGTAAAGATCACTGCTCTAGGTAATATTAGCTAATAAAAGAGCTTGACCTATACAGTATGAAAAATGTAAGTTTGTATATTTGACCTGATGCACCAAAAATAATTAAAAAAATTAGAAGTCGAGTTGTAATGCCTATCTTGAAGGCAAGGTTATCATGAGAAAATGGTCCAGTTGCATTTAAATATGAGAATTTTATAGATTAGAAAAAGAGATTTAATGTGTTTCAGAGGTAACAGCAGCCAGTCCATAGGTACTTGCTCTCCCAGTCTTTCAAACTGTAGCTTACAAATTGAATTAAATTTTTATTCCTTGACATTTAGTGTCATCAGCAAAAGAAAAGAATGTATCTTATTTCCCATACTATATTTTTTTTTCTCAAAAGACTTGTATAGAAGGAGGGAATGACTTTTTTTATTAATCTAAAGCAAACTAATGATACTATTGCTTGCACTTTCCTGGTAAATAAAGATTTCACAGCTTGCTTTTGCTTTTAGTTGTCTCATAAACTGCCTGATATGAGCATATTACGTATTGTTTTGAATAGTTAATCCACCTTGATAACAACTTAGATAAAAATGTGTCCTTACTGTTACCCTTTYGTTACTCCAGTTAAATTATAACTATTAAACTGTCCATTCTTACTTAAATGTTTTACTAGGATGATTATATTTGGAAATATTTGAAATAGAATGAAATTCTTTAGTTACTGCTTGTTTTCAGATTAATTGGGTTGAGCAAAATAAAGTCAGTAGCATAATAAACAATCTAATATATATCTCTTTTTTTGGTCTTTTTTTTTCCTTGTAATATATTTATTGTTTCTCATTCTCTCAGGCAAAAGTTTCAGTAGACAATGAGAAAAATAGAATCACAATCCTTTTAGTAATTTTAAGATAGTGAATCAGATTTATTAACTGTGTTACTGCATTCTCTTGTAAGAAGAAATGGGAGCCATTGTTTTTTGGAATTCAAAACCAATTTTTTCTGCTCTGTTATAGTTAAGCTTTTGTCCGTGTGAAGCATTGGCGTAAGCAACAGATCTTTGTTTGATCTGGTGTGATGAAATACACAGTGCATATTGACATTTTCCTATCCATAGTGAATACTCYCTGGATTTATATAAGCTGACAGAGCAATTGTTTGATAAGTCTACTAAAACATTTATATTACATTTAGCACATGGATAGTTAGATTTTCTAATTTTACAAGGAAGAGGAGCATCTTAAATATGCTGACAGCTGTTCAGAAGAATGTGAGAGAAAGAAGCAATGGGGAAAGGCAATAAGCTTTTTAATTTAAGCTTTGACGAATTAGTATGGTCTGGATATAAAAGGCCTGGAAATTACAATTTCAGTTCTAAAATATTATAAAAGTCCTCCATTTTTTTTTCAGGTGGAAGAGGCAACCCATTTCTCTTCCTGGGGCAACCTACACAACTTCTTCTGTCAGCTTGTATAWGTCAGAGGCTTTTAGTGCTTGAGCACAGGTGCTATTTAGTTAGAGATCTGGCTTTTTGTCTCTTGGCTTTGCATGTAGTCTTTTCTAACTTTGCTCCACACCATTACCATCTTGTATCACTTATTTGAGYTTTGCATGAAAACTGAGAATTTGGWCATACACAGTACATGCACACAAGTTATGCTTCTTCCGTCACTCTGCTGTCTAAAATAAGGCTTACCTCTTCATACATTGCTTGTCCTTTCTTTGCTCTCTGAAGAAACATCTTGGTATCCTTTCCAAAACTTAAGGGGAAAACTAAGCACCATTGGAAGAATGAATAGCCTGAATAGCCACTAGCTATGTCTTGAGAGGTTCAGGTAGAACATTTGGGAAGTAGTTCTCATTCTGAAGCAGTGAAGTGGTACAGCAGTGAGCAGGTTTTGTAGGAAGGTGTGGAATCTTCTTGGAGAATTTCTAGATTCAAATAGAAAAAAGCCAACGTAGTATAGTGGTGGCAATAGTCCCACTCCTAGCAGAGAGTTGAAATAAATGATCTTTGTAGGTTCCTTCAGGTTCACATTTCTGTGATTCAGCAAATATATATACACCAGGAGTAACTAATTGTAAGGTTTTGTCTAGTAAATCATAAGTCAACTGATATCCAAGTAGGTTGACACAAATCTGTAGAAGTTTAGAGTCTGTGTTAATTCAGTCTGAAGAGGGGATTAGCTCAAGAGCAAAGGTCACATATTGTATTTTTATAAAGGATAATGTTCTGTTGTACCTTTCCTGTTGATTTTAGAAGGACTATTAWTGGAGCATCTTGGACCTTTATTTTACTCTGATGTTTTTATGTTTTGTAATTTTGATTTTAGGCTCTTTTTAGAGAGTCTTCCTTCTGATTATTTTTTGTTTATGGACATAGAAAAGAGACCTCATAGTTCTAAAGCTGAAGGTCACTCATTCTGAAACTTCCCAGAATTGCAGGTAGTTCTAGATGATACATCAGTAAACTTCTTTGAATTGCCTTCAATGTCAGCTTGAAATTTGTGGTACTCGATGATCAAAGAAATTCAAAGAGATTTTTTCAAAGAAATCTCTAATTACAATAGAAAAAATATCAAGAAACTTTTGAGCTCTGTTTCATAACCTGCAGTTAACACAAGTTCACTGAGATGCAGATTTGCATATCTTAACAGTGAGGATACAATGTTTTTGGGATATATTTAAATTTTGTGAAGATCTTTTATAATGAAGTTTTTTCTGAACAAGTTAATTTAGTTCTTTTGCTATAAATTTAATTCAATAGTGAAACTGGTTGCAACGCTCATTAAATTAATTGCATGGAACGTCTATATAGACTTGTTGCATCTGTATTTGACATCAATTGTGCCACTAGATGGCATTATGCATTAACTGCAAGATAATTTGTGAGTTTCATCATAATTTAACATGCTAAAGATTAAAGAAATAAAAAATGATCTATTTTGCTTGCTCTTGATGTATCCCAGAGTGAAAGAACAATGGCTGAAAAATCACTTGACCTACTTCTGCCTAACAGTAACCCAATCCATCCTTAATGCATCAAATATGGATTTACTCAAAGCAATAAAGGAAGTCAGCCATAGCAACAATATCTGATTCTGTGTGCAATGCACTTCTCTCTTCCATCTTTTACTGCTTCTAAGGTTTAAAGTGTGACTGCACTGCAGAATATTTCTTTTATGGCTGCATGTCTTCCAAAAAAGTAATAAGAATGGTCCTCAGTAAAGCCATATTTCTGAAGATTGATTTTAAATGAAAAGCTTCATATGAGAGGTTTCTTTGTATTTATTTTTAGCTGGTACCTACTTCAGGATACTTATGGACATGTTGTTGTTTCCTCCACCCTAGTTGGACCTAAAAATAGGCATCCAACAATCTACACAATATGATTTTCTGGTATCCAAAGGGCAAGCAATAGTTGCTGTGCACATGACTTTTGCTTTAGATTAAAAAAAAAAAAAAAAGGAAAAAAGAAAACATGCAAGAATTAAAAATGAAGTCTCCATGGAAACACAGCAGAGGGCCCATACTGCTGTGGCAGCCCTCCTTCTTGAGCGTTCTACATGTCACGCTAGCAAACAGGTGTCTTCAAATGAGCCAGTGCATGCACAATACAGCAATGCAGCTGAGAATGAAAGAATGCTGAGATTTTGAGTCAACTTTATGGAACCACATAAAAGCAGACTAATTTGAGAAGTGATTTGACTGTATTTCCATTGCATTATTGAAGCACCTACAAAAATCCCAGCTGTGGACTAGAACCCACTAGATCTGTGGAAATTATTTCCTATTACCACTTGGGAATTAGGTAATTAAATGCAGATTGTAGCTTGTTAATAGCATTGGAAATTAATTATTTGCATTTTTATCATTTGTTTATTTTTATAAGTGCACAAATTTTTGTATCTGGAAATCTGAGAGATTCACAAWACACATCAGATATTATGAGATTTTTCAATGAAGAACTTCCTTTTTTTGGTGAATGGAAAGCATATGTTGGAAATTCACATATAAAACCTGATGTTTGAAGTGATCAAAATGGAGCATTCCAAACTCCCAAGAGATTTTTAATGTATCCAGTTGTTTAAGAACATATGATGAATATGAGCAAAGAGAAGGATGAATATTTAGAAGTACAATCTTCTTTTGTGTTCCTAAAATGACATCCCTAGAGACAAGGGAAATTGAACAATTCACTGATCAAATTTAGAAATGTATAAAACATTCATCGCAAATCCACACTTCAGCCCAGTTGTGCTTTATCACTACACCTTCAGTCACAGAATGTGACAGCACTAGCTTGCGTCACTTACCACAGGCAAAATCTATTTCACTCAATACAAAATAAGTGGTGAATGTGTATATTGAATTCACTATTTGGTGCTGCAGTCAATGCTTCAGAAATTGCAGCCTGTACCATTCGCACTAAGTTGTGTGAGTATTATCAGTAAATTTATGATTATCAAGCATCTTTCTTTTTTTGAAGTTTTATACCGATGCTTGTACCAGGTATAATCCAGAACTGGAGCTCTGAACTACCCTTGTACAGATGGAATCAAAATGACTCCTTGCAGAGCGATCCCTCTGTTAGTGGTCTGGACTCCATCCACAATGCTTTCTGCAAGATATTTTGAAGCTATTTTTTCTGTGCTCTGTTTGAGTGCACCTAATTCTTAGTTTGGCTTGTTGCATGTAAATATCAGGATGTTTTAATGCAAAAGTAACAGAGCAATCCATGTTTGCCTAGCATAGTAGTGCTACTAATTCCAGTGGTCCTACAGTGTTTTAAAGTTATACATCTWTTACTGAATATGACTCAAGCATTTGTTTCCATTTGGAATGGAACCCTTCCCAGGAAAGGCAAAATGAAATTAACTTATTGGGGAAGGGAAAAGATCTTTAATTAAAATCCACTTAAGTGATATTGTTGTACTTGTTAAAAATGTTAATAAACAGACTTCTGAAAAAAAAAAAAAGTTCAACAGGTAATTTTATGTCCTATTCTACTTGTTGAAATTCACAAAAGTCAGCAAGAAAGTATGTAATGCAGAGCTGAACAGTAGGCTAAATTCAGTCATGGGGTAAGCATACCAAACTCAGTGAATTTTCAAGTCAGTGATGAATTTAGCCATGGGATGTTAAATTAATTTGTTATATAGCTATTTTAAGAATAAGCAGGATTTGCAGTACTGTTTCTTTTAGTTGATGCATTATTTCTAGAGGTATTGCTATGTGATTAATATAGTTTTATGTTGTCTGGAATGATTGGTTTTACAAAGTTATTTATTTAAGTCTTAGCAACTGTTATGCTAGGACTGCGGTAAATGGGAACATCTACCCCATACACTGTCAAAACTACACTTAGTTATCCACTCTGTCAAAGTCTAGCTACGTATTTCTAAATGACTTGATCATTCAAGAGCAAGTTGAAAAGCTTAGTCCCATTGCATATATTCAGAAGTCAAAGCATTTGTCATTCTAGCCAAACAGTAAAGAAGTTACCTGAAAAGCTGTAGAGAAATACAGATACCAATTTGCTATTTAGCTAACACTTATTAATTAAATTGCTAGGGAGCATTTTYTACCAGGAAATAGAGTCTATCCTTCCTTTCTTGTGCTAAACAGTTGCTTGTTAAGCTACTCTAATATAAGGAACTGCTATTAGAAAATTCTGAAATCCTTCACTGACTGTTAAATTTACAAGAATTTGACTGCTACTCATTCTTTTAAGAATCCAATTTACTGCTTCAATTTTAGAGGTATTTTATTCTATTAGAGATTTAGATTTGAAATCCCCAAAAGCCTTTCACTGAAATGAGTGCATAGCACCATCATAGCAAAAGCCATAACACAGAAATGTAGGACTCCAATGATGCTTTATTTGAAAGATGGTCATATATCTCTGTTCTGATTTAGAATACTGCTTAGGTTTCTAATATTCAGGATTTTTTTAGAAGATCCAAAATAAATAAGGGTTCATAAACTCCCAACATGGCACAGAGCATGTGAATTGTCAGGAACTTGGCATGCAACCCGTTGTTTGCTTTCATCCCTCTGTGGTTCAGCTGGACCCTGCCAGGACAGCAATGACAGAGCAGTGCAAAATGCTGCCAGGGGAGCCCATGGTCTTGGCCATTTTTACACTCTAAATTTTAGTGGCGTAACTGCAGCAGTACTGGCAACTCTGACAGAGTGTCGTGGAGAGGCCACCAGCTGAGCAGAAGTTAGAGCTTGTGCATCCTTGCAGCGTCACCACAAAAATGTAAAAATGGAAACATCAGAGCTGCATCAGTCAGCATCACAGCTCGGCTTAAAAGCTGAACCTCRCTGCAGGGCAAAACTGGCTTGGGTATAGGCAAGTACCAGCTCTAATACAACACAGATACTCTTCCAGGTATTTGTTTCTGCAAAGAGTTTTGACTAACAACCTGAAAAATGTATTTTACTTATCTTCATATGATGGAAAGAAAATATTTAATGAGCATTATATCTGCACTGCTCTGGTCTTGAGCAAATGTAGTTGACACTAGAGTGGAGATCTATATATCCCTCTATATATCCCTTCTGCTGCGTTCTGTAGATACATCTAAAACACAGTCACCCCAATCCAAGTAGCTACACAATCTGCGTGGTGGATAGACAGCCTGGCATTTTGGAATGGGGAATATCAATGCTCTAAAGAGTGACATTCGGACCTAGGCACTTTACTGGTGACTGTAATGTGACATTCTTTTGGGGTAGATATGCTAATACTAATATTTTCCCTTCCAGGATGACAAYAGTGACTTTGTAAAGAGCTTTGGGATTCAACAGATGGGAAGCGCTACATGGGAACTGCATTTTATTTTTTATTCCCCAGTAAAAGGGAAATCTACTATATTCTGTCTTCTCTGGAGGTCTGGAAGAAGATTCAATTCTGTGAACAACAGTCAATTTTATAGGAAAAGTTTAATTATTTGAAGCTATGCAAAAACAGAATTACAGACTTGTATCCTATTGCATTGACATGTTTAGGATGGGCTCATTGCAGAGCCTCAGGAGCTGTGCTCTGTAATGGCAGTCCCAAAGGACCAGCATAGTCACYCGCATAGCCAAAGGACAACCAGTTGCTAAGCAACCAATATAAGCATTCAGCTCAACATTTATTTCATTTGTAAAAGGAGATATTATATACATTCTTAGCTACTGAATGCACAGTTTTCCGTTTTTTCTCATCCTGTGTATATGTGTAAACAGCCATTTTTAACATGCAAAAGTGCAATTTAAAACATGTGCCTGAGGAGGATATGCAAGTCTGAAAGTGCTGAAAGACAGGCACAAGCATATTAGCACTTTCAAATATCAGCATCCAAAATTTGCCTCTTGTTTCTATGTTACTTCTGCTACATATGTTACATATGTTACATATGTTACATATGTTACATATGTTACATATGTTCCTACTCCTATGTTACATCTAAATTTACCTCTTGAAGTTGCTCCACCAAAATGTAAATTTAAGCCTATTATTTATTATTAACACAAAGATGCAGTGCAGCAGCTCACTGGCCAGGGCAGCATGGAATTAAGATTCTTGTACTGTATCTGAGAAGGAGAAATGGACCTGAGCTAGAAATGTGGGAAGAGCCCAGGGATCAAGCACTGCTTCCAAATGTTTGCTGTGACTTCAGCACTCCTTTGTTCTACATTTGCAGAAATCATTGTCAAAAATAATTTAAAGATCTATGTGTAGGATCCCAAACTTAGAATTTCAAAAATGAATTGCAGTTCAAATTCACTGTAATTTAACAATGAATACTCTTCCTCAGAAGAAATTATCAGTATTGCTGAAGAAAGAGTGAAGATTGGTCTGTTTTAACTACTGCAATTATCAGAAAAATTATTTTAAAATTAGGTCACCAGATCACCAAACTAAAACCAGTACAAATTTTTGATTAAATCAAAATTCTCTCCAAAACGAATTATGATATCTAAAAATATATTAAAATTTGGTAATAACACATTGTGAATGGGTGGTCTGGATTTCTCACTTCTTTTTCCCTTGCAGTCCTTAGACTGTATGAACAGATGGCACGCTGCGTACATCCGATTCTTCAGGAATGCCACCAATTTCCTGGAAAGTCTGTGCATTTTAGTTCAACTCTATAGGAGACATAGCAAGTAGAGTCATTGGCTGATCTCCATATTATACTTTCTGACCAACTTTGTGGTCTCATCTCATCCAAATGCTATAGAATATAAGTTCTGTGGGTAGCTCAAGGGTGGGTACAGTTTGGAGACTGGTACCTAACCTTTTTTGTATGAGTCCACAAAGTATAAATTCTATCTTTCTGTTGCCCGAGCCATTCTGCATGTGAAAGTTCCCATCTGCTCACAACCTCCCGCTCGACAGCCAACAGGCTAACACTGTAGTGCTAGATCTTAAAATGTAGCTCTCACATTGGGAGCAAGAGGGCAAATCTGCGGCTTAACCAGACAGGTTTGAAATGGTACTGACTGCTGTTTAAGTCTCTTGTAGTTCATCTGTAAAAGTAAATTCCTGGCTGTCCACCTGGTTTTGAGTAGTATTGTCCCAAACTTTCTGCTTCCTATTTCTTTTAAACATTCAGTTCTCAGTGAGCTCATGTCCTAGACAGATACAACATCATGCAGCTAATCAACTCTATCACAAGTTGACTGAAGAGTGACTTCAGGTAGTTAAACTGACCACATCAAAAGCAGACATRTTGATGAATGAACAACCAGGGATATAAGACATTGCAGGATATTTTTAAAATCAAACAAAATAATAAGACAGAAAAAAGATGACATAAAATCAGCCATTTGTTTTTCAGTCTCCATGAAAAATGTTTCACTGAAAGATTGGCTGAACTACAACAGCATTTAGCTTTGAAAAATCAGCATTTTTCATTAAAAGCAGGTTAATTAAGAAATGGTTAACCAGCTTTGGCAGTCATGAGGGAAGCAAGAGTTGAAACAAAACTACAGAGAAAATAAGTTACAGATCAAAAAAAAAAAAAAAAAAGCAAAAGTAAAAGGCAAGGCTATCTTGAGGAATGATATGTAATGCCCAAGGACAAAAAGTGCAGTGTAGGGAGAGATAAATCTAAGCTAACTCCAGTTAAATTTAATTTAGCACATATGAACTGTGTACCACATTAAGCATATGACATAGATGCCACACTAGCACTAATTATTATGATTCTTAAGTAATATGGACCAGTTTGGGAGACTGAGCAGTAGTGTCCACTAGTGCTATTTACACTGTGTAAATATCCTAMAGAGACTAATAATCAGAAAGGGAGATTAAACTGCAGAAAACACACTTGGCCACAGTTCAATATTAATCTTTTTGAAGTAACTTTGAATAAAACATAAGGGAAGAAGGCATAACTTTTTACAAGGGTATGTTATAGCCTCTTTCCAGATCATTTCGGAATCAAAAAGAAAGTGAAAGAAGRAAATTCAGATTATGTTGGGCTGTAAACCAGCTTGTGTTTTAGAATCCAGATAACAAAAAAATCCCTTCATATTACTGCTATAAACATGCATTTTCTCTTTTCTCTCAGATGCAGTTTACGCATTAACAGAAACTTTCTACTTCTAGAAGCTTTTGTTCTTTCCCAGAGCCACTCCTCTGGGATTTTGGCTCCCTGGTTGGTTACTATATGTGGTTGCCCTGATAAGATAGCAGGTAGATCTGAACAGCAGTCTAAGTTATTGACCCGCTGAGCCAGGGACAGGAAGGTTAGTAGCAGTTACGTAGAAAACATTTCCTTTGAAAGCGTAGTTCTCCTTTGATACTTCAAAAATGAAAATTGATGTTCATAGCCACATTCTTCCTAAGGAATGGCCTGATCTAAAAAAGGTAATAAGACTTCAGATAATCAGTGAATTTGACTTATTTTATCAGAAACCATTGCTATTGATGTAGTTCTTGGAAAATTAGTGAATGAAAGGTTCTGTAATAAATATCTATTTTCAGTAGGTTTTTGTTTAATTTGATTTTTTTTTCAGATATAAGATATTTGTGTTACATTATTTTGCAAAGCAAAAATTCCTGTAAGAAAGGTATGGAAAACTTGACTCTGTTCATTGTCAAATGATGAGGTATAAATTCCATTTGGTTGGTGAAACCATTGACAGGGGATAYCTTCTTAACTATCAAGGGTTCTCAGGTGTCCAAATGGTATTCACTATTTTAACAACCAAATATAAAATGAGAAATAAACAAATGTTAAATAAGATTACTATTGCTTAAGAGTAGTAGTTCATATCTTACAGCCACAGGCATGACAGTCCTTAACCTCTGTGGATATTGGGTCACTTTAAGTATGGCTAATTRATGATGACAGTGGACTATGTTACTGATATCTTTTTCCTATTATTTTTTCAGTTGCTGGAAGGATGTAGCATATTGCATTATGAATACAAAATCTCATTTACTTGGATTCAGTACTGGCCAGAACACAGAAACTAAAGTCAGACTGTCTTAACTTTGAATCTTTGCATGACATTATTTTTATAGTTCAATGATATAAATTCAGTCCTGTAAAAAGTAATTTTCCAGGTCATGTGAAAAAGTATTTGAGAATAGGAAGTTCTATTTAGATTTTCATGTAATAAATCTAATGCCTTTAGGTTTTCATGTAATAAATCTAATGCCTGTCTTATTTCACATCATCAAAAGTCATATAATCATCTGGTTCTGAGTTAGTTTTTAGACTTACATCTGGATAATTATAAACAAAATTATATTTAAAAATATCTGATCACTTTTTGACTCCTAAGGGATCATGTATTCAATGCTACAGAGGGTTCTGAAAAAGTAATTTTAAAAAGATCACATAATATTTCTGTCTTTCATATACATAATTATTGCATTTAAAAATTGGTTTCCCAATTCCAGTACAGCTATTTTATTCAAACTCCTTAGTGTTTCCATTCATGTTAAAGAATCAGGCTAGAAAAGATAAGACCTCTGCTGATGCCTTTAAATATTCCCTTATTGAAATTCTGTATTGGCAGCATTTGAATGAACATTCCCTGGGTTTATCTGTTGTATGGAATCATGTGATTTCATTGTGCTTACCTTTGACATCAGAAGAATACCATCATTTCAGCCTTGCCCTTTGGCACCTGACATACTACATTAAACTCCAACTTTACATTGTATATCCTGTCACTTTGCTATTTTGGGGGTTCTTTTTTTTGCTTTGATAGCAAAATCTTGGATAGATGTTTCAAATGTGTTAGCCTTGTGTTTCTGTGACCATAAAAAAAAAAAAAAAAAAAAAAAAAAAAAAAAGAGTCTGGTATCAAGTCAATGTTAGCCAGAGAACAGCTGGAAAATGTAAAGATTTTATTAGGAAAAAAAATGTGAGAAAGCCTGGAGTTAAAAACATACATGGGTGATTTCTTCATTGGTTCTCAGAAATAACATTATTATGCATTAAACTTCCTGAATAGGAAGTTTGGCTTCTTCTTTCCCTATGAAGTGCTTTTAAAATATCTTTCTATATATAAGAACTCATCAATGGAAAAGCATGGAAACACTGGCTAATGTAGGTTAAATGATACATTTTTTAAAAAACTATTATGTCTGGTTTGAGTAGATAGGAGTTTAAATATCCATCCCATGGATACAGGGTACTCTTGCTTATTCCAGATTTTGTCATCCTTGTTTGTGCAAAATTCCTATTAAAATAAAAATCCCTTCATGCTGATGGTGTAAAGAAGCTATATTTTGTCTGTATATTCTTTAAAAGGGCACTGAATTTACCAGGACAAAATCAACTCAAGTATCCTTTCATCTTTATTTACATGAAGGATGAATTCGCCATTAGTCATGCTCTTCAACTATAGACCAATGTTGCACTTCTTTAAACAGTAATTAAAGAGGTTAATAAGACTTTTTTATTTTATTTCTACCTGCCAGTTTTAACAATCAGAGTCTTTTATTCTAAAGTTTCAGTGGTTCACAGATTTAGTGGATTCAGAGTAGAGAATACTTCTCAGAACTCCCTAGATTCCTCTGAACGCTCAGGGTATGATTAACATAGTTCTCTACATCTTATGCAGGGAAAAAAAGACAGAGAAATAAAGGAAAAGTGGAGAGGGCTGAAATTCAGTATGCTTGCCAAAATAACAAATGAATGAACTAAATGAACTGAATACTTGGCTCTGATTTCTTCCAGAGATGATGATATGCAGGGCAAAATGTAAAGCAATAAAAGCTATTCTTAGGCACTATTTTTATAATAATATTTTATTCCTAGCATACACACATACTGCTAAGCTTTTGATGTTGTTGTTTTTATTATAATCTTTTTAACCTTGTAAATATCAAATCTTGAATCTATGAGTAGAAATTTCTATTTTAAAGACATTTATTTAAGAACTTAGGAATCCGTAATATGTATAAAAATAATAAAAATTAATTACATGCTTCAGGAATAACTATCAATGCATCCAACTAATAACTGAGGGAGAAATATAAAATTAATTCAGAAACAGACCAACAGGCTTCTAAATTGCCTAAATAGATGGCCTTTAAAGTGCTTATTTTCCACATTTATTACGGAGCTAATTAAAATTTAAAACTTAAGATCTTCATTAGATAACACTCCCACATCTTCCCTACATTTAAATGTTGTTCCTTATTTTTATCTCTCTATATATACATTTATAAATTTTAAGAAATTATACATAGCCACTATTAACATCTCTGATTGGCCGAAATTAGAAGGCTTGGTCCTGCACTCCCACTTTGGAACAGCCCATAATGGCATTAGGTAATGATTTGCTGTCATAGCAAATTCAAATTCTTTACACTTCAGTGTAGGAAATCCCTGTTTTTACAGTTTCCWTTGAAATGTTTATTTTAAAAAATGAGAATTCTGGGCATTTTTTTTATTCATTCTACTCTCTTATTTCAAGATTTCCTTTATTTCTAAGATATGAAAATAAAAGGAAATCATTGTCTGTTTTGGTTTTTTTTAAAAAAACCAAAACTATTAATCTCTCCAAAAGAATCGGTGAGCATCTAAGCTTCTCCTTTAAGCTGTTCTGGGTTGTTTAAATATTAATAGACAAGAGACAATGACCTTCAGTTCTGCTGCTGAATCATGGAAGCTGAAAATTGGAATCAATACTTCTCTGTGCTAATGATTAACTGATTGCAGTTTGTTAGGATCAGGAAATGTGTCAATTCAATGTTCGCATTGCTAAATGTCTGACTTGAACCAAATTCCAATAATGAACTTCAATAATACCTAAAACATTTTGAAATCAGTTTTAAGACTTATTTTTAAATGTTGTTGAACTGAGAACTAACAGCATAGTTCTGCAAATACTGTTAGGCCAGTCCAGCGAATCCTCAGCAATTCTGCTGAAGTCAAAGGAGCTACTCAGAGTTTCAAAACTGAGCATATGCCTAAAAAWTTCTCCTGAAAAAGGTAAAGCTTGATTGTAAGAACTGAGGTTCTGATTATTATTGTAGAATGCTAACTAGTCACCAGCTTTTCCTTTTTTCTTTCACAGAGATATGGATATGGTGGATGGGTGCAGCTGGATCATCACTGCAAGGTTTGTGCTGTCTGGTCCTCTGAGATAGTTTTGTGCTGTGATCAGGAACAGGCATTCACAGCTAACTAGCAATAAGATTGACTATATCTTTGACAGAAATGTCTTTAAAGGTCTGTCTTCAAGAAGCAATTATTACTCAGTAGATCTTGTTGCTTAAGAGGTGATACTCAGTATACAGTCAATTGACTTTCTCTTATATAAACTAGCATCTAGTTTTCCTCATAACTATATGTTATGAGTTATATATGTTATATACAGTTATATATAGTTATATATATTACTATAACTRTATTCAGAATTGATATCTCTAAAGAATTATTTTTAATAAGGTGCACTAATCTAAAACACATTATATATTGAACTTTTATATGTAGTTGTCTGTATGAGAAACAGACAAAATTGAGTGATAGTTTAATAAAACATAAAGACRTAGGACATGACAGTGTCTTCAAAGAGAAAGAATAACTTCTTTCCTTGTCAATATCTTCTTGACAAGGAAAGAGTGGTTTCAATATCAAAGAACGATAGGGACAATACACAGGTTTGGGGACCATACTGTAGAAGAGTAGGAGCCTGAGGATTTTTGGCTAGTGAAAGGCAGATTGTATGCAAATTTTCTATATCACCATTCACGCTTTACCAAGACACTTCTGAGTTCATAAGAATACCTGGAACAAAGTATCTGCAAATGCCATGAGGTGATGCCGAAAATGCATCTGCATTCAGAATCCAGGCCTGCTGCTAGTGCAGTTAGGAGAATACATTTAATCAGTCTGATGGTAGCAAAATAGGTTTCTTAAAGGCTTGATTCTGATTTCACYCCCAGTAGAATAAATCAGCAGTAATTACAGTGACATTTACAGTGACACAATAATATAAAACTGGTATAAGCAAGATCAGTAGTGCCTCTTGTCTTTTAAGTTGATTGACATTAAAAAATAATCAGTATGTTGTTTTTTCTTAGGAGGGCAAGACTAGTATGGCAAAAGAATGTACTTTGTATATTACCACGTAGTTGAATTTCATAACCTAGTTTTAAAGATAACACCTTTATTACCTTGTAATAACTTTGACAGATATCACTATATAGCTCAAACACTGTTACAGAAAGCCAGTTTTCTCCTATGACCTGTCAGCTCCCTATACTGTGGTAAGCCTGTCCATGTGAATGGTTTCAGGCCCAAAAGCAGCAAAGTTGTCCCTCCATCAGCCTGCCAGCATCAGGGCAGGATGGTGGAGGTCCCGGATTTATTAACATAGAGGTCCCAGATTTATTAATATAGTTATTTTGTAGTGCATAAATATGCTTAACATTTTCTACATATGAAAAATATACTCTTTTCCATTATAACAGTTAYAGGKGAATAATGCAAGGTAAGTAGACTCAAAGAGAAAAAGCAAGCTCAAGTGAAGGTCCTGCTCTAATTATGGGAGATTGGAAATTTTCCATTAGATTTAGTCAATACTGGACCTGGGCTCAGGATTTCCTTTAGGATGGGAAGATAAAAGGCATTTTATGAAAGAGGTTTCAGACCTGAGTTCACTTCCCACCTCTCATCCCATGTACATGTCCTAATTTGAGAAATTCCATCTGTTATTTGCCTACCTCAGGAGCATTGTGATCTGTCCAGATACTGAAGAGTAAAGGCAATGCAAGGCATTAGCCAGATAATTAAAGAAAAAAAGAAAATAAGGAAGGGGTGGATAAGAACTACCTGGTGATAGTAAGCTGCAAGACAAAAGATGCAAAGATGAAGAGCTTAACAAAGAGTGTCAGCACATACCCTACYTGATTCTAAAGTGTGCAATAAAATAACTGGCCAAACCCAGCTGTGTTCTGTAATGGCCAGCTGCACGTGTAGTGTGTTTAACAAGGATCTCTGTAGAGATCTAATATTTATCTATTTATTTATTTGCTTATTTATCTTGAAAGACCAAGACATATATTCCAGATAAACAGTGTATCTAAGCATATAGTTTCTGGTAATTTTAATGGAACTAGACCATCCCCTTGCCACTTTGGAAAATCACTTTTTTTGGTGATCAAATGTATGCATATGGTAACTAAAAAGAAGCTGATAAAATGGATACAACATTGTGTATATTTATTCCAAGCTGATGGCATACATACTGATGTCATTCTACAATATGCAAGTTTGTGCTGTCACATGCCTATCAGCTATTTATGAAGCAAGAATGAAGCTTGGGACCAAGATTGAGGARTAAACAGTTTATGATGAAATTCTAGATTTCATCAGTTTTGTTCAACTTTAATTCTAAGCAGGACTGGGCGGAGAAAAGAAGCCACCTGCGAAGCAGCAGTTTGGATGGCACATCTTCCGAGATAGATGACAGATGCAAGAAAGAGAGAGACTTGCAGACATTTTCAGCAGCTGAGCTGTTTGGTAGAGGCCTGGTGCTGAAATTCTTTGCTAAAAATAGTCTGCAAAGGAACTTTGTGGCAAGGCGATAATAGCCTTACATGCTCTGCAGAGTTCTCTCCAACCTACTTCTGTCTACATGAAAGAAGTGTATGATAGAGAATAAAATCCTGTGTAAATATGTGGGGCAGAGGAAGTTAACTCCCAAGATAAAAAAAAATGAAAAAGGAAAACCTTCACTTACTCAGCTAAGAAGCATCACGGTCTGAACTTGGGCTGTAACTGAGTAGTTTAGTAATGGAACAAATTCAAATGTAGCTTGCTGAACTAAATCAACCTGGTGTATTTCTTCTTTAACCTCTTAAAGCTCTCTCTTAATTTCTGCATAAACTCTTTAAGACATTAAAAATCACATGACATTAAAAAAAAGAATTCTTCAGCCATGCCCTTAGAAAATGGTGTTGCATTGCATTCCATTGCAAGTAAAGATCTTAGGTCTTTTATGCAGACTTCAGCCTTGCACTCATTGCTTTGGAACCTATAAACATTCTTCTTGATCAGAGTGTATTTTATTATTTAAAAAAATTGTTTTCCAATTAAGGTGTTTAAAAAATGACAGGTGCAGATTAGTGGCAGTGTCTACAGCCTATAGTAATACGACTGATTTTCCAGGCCCAGTGCTGTTGGAGGCAGCAGATCTTTCTATCCCTCCATACATGAATAATCCCACTGATCCACGTGGATTTATTCAGATGAGCACATTATGCTTTCCTGCATAACCAACTTTGCTGTTGTCTGCACACAAAGCTGTGAGTTTAGGCATGACCTGCAGCATGTTCATGATCACAAAGAATCAGCTAATGCAAATGAAAACAACAAATCATTTAACTAATTATTTAATGAGAACAGTACATGTCTTGTTAGAAATCCTTCCTATTCATGATGGCTGTTATGGCATTCAGTGACATGCTGTTCATCTCAGCATTTATGTATGAGCACTGTCAAGGTTGCTGGTAGAATTACTGCCTGCCTAACGTTGTTTGCAGCATTAGCAGAAGAAAATAAATGTAAGCAGTTTGGCTGCTCTGCCTTTGCTATATCTGAGGAAGTTGCCTGTGTTCACAGAAATACTCCCAGTAGTAACCTAATAAAGGCCACATGATCTGCTTGTGTGTGACATAATGCTCAGTTCTACTGTATCTTTTCCCATGCTCACACTCCAAATTCTTTTCTATTAGGCTATGTGGGAAAAAAAAAGTATGGGAGCATTTGGCTAGTGCACACCTTTCTGTCAGGTTGGAAAATCAGTTTTATCAAAACCTGAGGTATTTTGCTAGAGGATAAGAGCAATGTAGTTGCTATGACTGTAATATTTCAAGTAATTTTTTGATATTGTGAAATACCTACCAACTTGGCAGTTTGCTAAAGCAGCACTGTTAGAGATGTGGAAGAGATCTTTAAAATATTCATTAGGCAGTGTATTTGTGAATGATGTATGAAGCTAATAACAAATTCAAGGTTAAGAACAGTCTGACTTCTCAGAAAAAGAAAACACAGAACAAGCTTTTCAATAAGCAGTGAAATTGTATTAATTCTCTGTTGGAGAATACTAGCAAGAAATACTCTAATTTTTATATATCAAGATAGACAGATGTCATGTGATTCCTAACTGAACTGATTTAATAAATTAGCGTTTGGAAGACATAATTCCCTTCCCTAGGTCAGAAAACTTCAGTGCACTTAGCTTCTGTTTACCTATCCCATAGACACATCTCCCATAGTGTAAGGGTTGTGTGGATGATCTGACTTTCATGTTTTTCCAGTTACACCCGAAGCAGCTTAGAGCAATCAATACTCAAGAGTTTGCAAATGTTGGTGAATTGCATGTCTTCAGTACGCCTAAGCTAACCAAAATACTACTGTCAGTTGTCTGTCTTTTAGTATTGAATTGCTAATTCTAATTACAAGTCCATAGATATATGTGACTGCATACAACTTTAACAAATATTTTTCATCAAAAATTAACAAACATTTCAATTTTAATAATTAAGGGATTGTTATCAAACTTGATGACCGTAATAATGTTTTGAACTTTGTAATCAGGTAATAAGTTTATTCTAGGAAGGTGTTACACTAATTTATCACTCTATACTGTGTTTATATTTTTCTTGGGTCTTTTTTGACTCAAATACAGAATCTTCCACATTTATTTTCTTTCAGCCCCAAGGAGAGAAGGTAATCTAAGGACAAACATAACAGCTCTCATTTTGTCTCTCTTTCACAGGTGATCTGAAACAACTGGAATGAATTTAACAGCTACATAATGTTTTTTTAGTTATTGCATTCATTTTGATGCTATTGACTTTAAAAGAACACACGCATTCCCAAGGGCAGCATTTAGCTCATATTTAATTTGAACACAGATTTGAGGTCAAATTTTGGTTTGAGGATAAACCTTGATTAAGATACCTGATAGCTTTCTCAAACAAACATGGGGAGATAAATATTGCAATACAAAGGAGATCTTTTTATTATGAAAAAATATATATTTATCCATATAAATTTATGTCATCTTAACTATAAATGGTATTCTAACATAGTCTTTGATTAAGTAATATCCACTGAATGTATCTTAAAGAACTATATTCTGTCCCTGAATATATTTAGGGAGCATAATAAGCAACTCTATAATTTAGCATGTACTAATTTGTCATATATATTAAATATGAAAATGTCATTTCACAGGGACAGGCAAAGATGATGAAGGATGGAAAGGTTTTTAGAGTTATTCAAGAAAATTGCTGGGATCCAGAAATACGGATTAAAGAGATGGACCTATCAGGTAATTTCATAAAGGAAATGAAATCATTGTATCTTATGCAAGATAATAACAACTTCTCTGTTAGTGCATCTCAAAGGAAAAAACAATCTGCTTACTCCTAGAATTTTCTGCATACATATTTCCCCTTTTCTAGCATTTTTTTCTATTTAGATGTTGCAACATCATTCTGTTTTTGATAAAGGAATCTGAGCCTAGATAACCAGTACAATTACTTTGTCATGAAAGAGAGTTTTCCTGATTGCGAAAGAAACCAAGCTTAGCAAATTTATTTTCCACAGGCCTTTGATATACTGTTAAACATAGTTTGTAAGATAGGAGATTGAGAGAAGGAATTTTTAGTCTAACTGATGGGATTTTTTTGGTGTTGATTAATACCATTCCTATGGTATTCCAAATAAATTTTGTGAGAGTAATATGGAACTATTAAAGAAAATATATTTTCTTTAACCCTGGAATAATTCCCTACATCAGTTCTTCAACAGACACAACTTGAGCAGATTTTCCAACTTTTCAAAAAGAAAACATACATCTGAATTCTTYTGAAGAGCACATATTTTAAAAAATAGTGTATTTGCGATTATTGTATTTGTGATAGCATGTTAGGAAACACTCCTGGTCATTCTCCCAATTGAGCTTTAGTCTGCAATATCTAAGGTAGAGGATGATGGGCATTTATGTAAACACAACTTGGAAAAATTAAAAATTACGTCATTTGCAAACTGGAGAAATAGTATTTCAAACTTTAACCATTCAACATTTCATGTGAAACACCTAGAATGCCTATGCAACATCTCTAAAATTTGTCCAGCCCTGACAAGATTTTAATAATTCCTGGAATTAACTGTGTTACATCCAATTAGGGTATATTTACACAAAATGCAATCACATTTTGGGACTAGCCATTCTTTTTCTCAACCACAATCATGATTAGCCCCTTGGCATCTTTTCCTTTCAAATATGCTTTTCTAATGGCAAGTTTTTACAAAACAATTCTGCCCTGTCTAATTCCTCTACATAAAGAGAAAACACAAAGGGAATTTTCTCAACTTATTGCAACAGCTCTCCCAAAATGTTTCATAAAACTAATACAGAATATTCTTCCACAGACTACATAGAACAATGCTCATTTGTTAAGAAAAAAAGATCTAAAACTGTGTCTTACAGCACCATCTGCTGGCTTTTCCCCATTAAAAAAACCCCTCTTTYTTGCAGAAAAAACTCTAGAAAACTCTAGAAAAACTGCCATCAGCCAATTAAATATAAAACCAAAGATCTTACAGAGCTTTTCCTTCTTATCATCCTTCTAATGATAACAAATATAGGCCATGTTTTATTCTTTTTCTCTTCACAAAGGTGTACCTGCTTACTTCAAAGACAACTTGGTGTAACAAAAAGCAAGGTAGATTATACCCAAAATATTAACCCCCAAACATATCATAATTATGGAACAAAGATATGGGAAGTTTCCTATTCTCTGTGTCATCGCAGTAGTAATGTTATTAATTTCATGCCTGACATTATGGCATATCGTCACTAATCAGACTGCACAGCGAAGACTCTGAAAGCTAAGGGAACATATTTCTTAAAAACACTTTTTTCTGTGCTAGTTCATATTTTTCCTAAATATACTGTCTGAGAATGTTCAGGATAGAAATCTACTCTTAAGATTCATGTTAAATTTGTTTTGYAATTAGTCTTTCAAAAAGCAATGACAATATGATGTTAAGAAGATCCCTCTACCAAGTATGCTAGGCAGAAATATGGATTATAGAAATGATTCCATGACTCAAAAATCTGAWACCAGTCCTTTTAAGCTAAGGATCATTCTGTTTTACTTCAAAAATCAGAACACTGAGGCTCCTAAATGCTGATTTTGCTGCCTATCAGTCACAAGAAGAAATAAGTAACAACAGGGATAGGGACTACTAAATAGTCTAGGTTCAATTTCAATCAATTAATATAGAAGAATACTTGGACATCTCTCTCATATCTTCAGGACAAGCTGATCAACAACTCGTATTAAAAGAAATGAACTTGCATGAAAAAGAATTCAAGTAATTTGGTCCAAAGGAAGTCAAGTAGATTCTTACCACTAAAGACTCCTAGGAAAATGGGAAAGAGAAATGSAAGAGAGAGCTAGAAACAAATAGTTTGATAAACAGGAACATATATAGAGAGACTTATTACTATTAAAGCAGTCTGAGGTCAAATGCAATGTTCATACATATCAACACAGGAATCAGTAATGCCACTATAGAAAAAGAATTGATCACTGTCCTAAGTCATACATGTTACAACTTACAAGTTAAATTGCTATTCACTTCATACCAAAGTCCTTTCTTACTTTTATCTTTTTTTTAAAAAAAGTATGTAAATTAATAACTGCTTGTTTTCTTTCACAGGTGTCACAGTCCAAGTTCTTTCTACAGTCCCTGTAATGTTCAGTTACTGGGTAGGTAGCATAGTCTGTGATTTATAAATATTACAAATTATTTTAAAAGTAGAGTGCAAACTCCTGTGAATTAGGTGACTGAAGTAATAATTAGATCACTGAAGTAAAGAGAGAGCTATTGTGCTGTAAAAAAAACCAAAAGAGAAAATAGTCCAATTACAGAAAGAGCCAGCAGGAAGTCCTGGAAGAGCTCCACCCTGGAGTATACTCAGTAAAAAAAAATAAGAGGACAACAGGATATCTGCTGGAGATTTTATCAGAAGTAGCTGCAAGCACAGAGAGAGAACCTACAAAGCATGAACCCATTATGTAGCAGGAAAATGTAGATGGGTTGATTCTTTGGAAGTTAGATATCAATCTCTATTTTTTTTCATGAAAAGAACAAGTAAAATATATATTTGTAGCCTAATCTCTCTTTCTTTTAAACGTGCTATGGGAGGAGAACTCACTGACTTAGAATATTCTGAATCTTAAAATTCAGACACAAATTTATATACATTCTATGTATAGTGATCTTGAACACACCAAAGAAATAAAAAGTCTGAGAAGATAAATCATAGCAAATGGTGATTCAAAATATATTCTCAATCTGACTATTTAGTTGCTTGTAGAAATCAAACTGTGTTGTGCAAACAGGTACTCTACACTAAAAAACATCATGGTAAGCCCATATATAAGTAGCACCACTAATTTTCAGAATTCCTTTATGCATTACATATCTTAAAATTTTGTTCTGATTTTTCTGGAAGTTTTTGTCCTTTAATAAATTCTATCAAAAAAGAAAAATAAAAGCCAGGAAACTAATTAATCTTATGGATTTTGCCATTCCCTCATTAGAAATATGACTATCTCTTGCTAAACACTAGAGAGCTTTGCTCAAAATTTCTCTACAAAATTCTCATGCTCCAGCATCCCACATCTCCTGTTTTCCCTCTTTCTGACTCCAGAAATAAGGGAGTAAATTCTCATTGGTATACTTAAAAAAGATACGCTCAGCTTTTTGCATTTCTATAAACAAAATCAGAGGATCAGTTGACACAAAAAGACCACATACTCAAGCACATCCCCAAGCTGGGCTAGATTACATTGATCCTAAGCATTAAATAGAAAAAGCAGCTGATATTCTATTCCAGACAAAAAGAACTCTACCCAAAAGATTTATAGTGAGGCAGAATTTAGTCCTACTGGTTTTCATTTTGCCATAATGTAAAATTTCAAATTCAAGACTTCTCTCTATACTGTGTGCAGTGACATTTACCCAGTATCTTCCAAAGGTGCTAACATTTGAAAACTTTATTTTAATGTATTATTCTGCTTAATATCATACCAGGCTAAACCTCAGGACACTTTAGATCTATCTCAGATATTAAATAATGACTTAGCTGCTACAGTAAAAAAGTACCCCAAGAGGTTTATTGGCTTGGGTACATTACCTTTGCAAGCTCCAGACCTGGCTGTGAAGGAAATGCATCGTTGTGTGAATGAACTTGGATTTCCTGGAGTACAAATAGGATCTCATGTCAATGAATGGGACCTGAATGCACCAGAAATGTATGACATCTATGCTGTGAGTAAATGTTTCATTCTTTGGTTGGGGGAATTCTATGACATGGAATTTTATCTAAAAATACCTTATACCATATTCAGTCATCAGTTAAATTGATAGGTCCATTAAAATAACTGATCTTTCCAATGGGTTTAGTGTAAATGAAGGGTATTTACAAAACAGCCTCACTAATTTTCATTAATAACTGAGACTACTCTAATAAGAATATTATTTAAAATTGTTTTTTTCTTTTGGTAGATTCATTGATCCAGACCCATTTCAACCAATGAAAAAGCATCAAGTTCATAGAACTCTGTTTGACCCCAAATTTCTTGTTCAGTCAAGTGAAATCACTGAGTTTTGAGGTGCAAAATATGGAAAATTCTTGAGGCACAATCCCATTTGCACCCCATGAAGTTACACCTGACTGATCTTTGGTGATGACAGAATTTAGGTTTTAATTATACATGGTAGTTCATTACAGGTTATAATGACAATAATAGGAACTAAAACACTGTGAAGCATACTTTATAAAATAAGTAATAAAATATTTTTATGAGTTTTCACTGTAAAAAGCTGCCATCTTGGTTTCTGAGAATAATGTGTTTGCTTTTGCATTCAAGTTGTTATTATCCATTCTTACTAATTGAAAAAAAAAATCTTTGAGATTTTCAGAGATGGTCAGATACCTAGAGAGACAAAGTACCACACAGACTTATGCAAATGGGACCAAAAACTTTAAAACTGATTGTATTAATGGTAAGATGAGTTCATAGATTGCATTTCTTAAGCAGCCTGAGATCCAGATGGGGACTCTCATTCGTTTAAATTATGGGATTTAATCAATGCACATTCTGTATCCGTTTCAGAGGTTATTTTAGCTGTCACCTTGAAATTGATTCATAGAGGATATTTCTCAAAAGTCTCAATTTATTGAAGAATTCTGTTAGCACAGCATCTGGACAATTTATTTGGTAACCCCATGTATCAACTTTACTTTTGGAGATGCACACTCTCTTTGGCTTATGTTTAACAGATACAGGAAGTAATCTCTATCACTTTTAGAAACATATTTGGAAAACAGAGATTGTGAAATAAACCCATATTTGATAATGAACTTTATCATTCCACCAAGACAGTTACAGAATTGCTAGCTTTAGTTTACAAATCTAAATGACAATTACTTCCTAGAGTCCACCAGTTACAGCTTTATTTATGCATTTAATGGTAAATAAGTCCAAGTTTTTCAACCTTGTGACAATCTCCTTAGCAACAAGAGGAGGTCCAGAAATACATCTGACAAAATGAAGCTGTTAAAACCTGGTTAAGCATTTGAATGGCTCTGACCACTGTATACTTAAATTTAAGCACATAGCTAAATACCTCAATCAGGGACACGTAATTGCTTGAGTGGAGATGGTTTATTGATCAGAGTGCAACCAGGTCTCTGGCTGTTAAGTGGGTTAGAAAAGGTTTTAATATTTTTTTAAGTCAGGCAGTAGGCCAAAGGGGACGATAGTGGTATGATGGCAATGGAAATTCCTGAATGCAGCTGAACACTTCTGTAAGGCAATTCTATCTAGAAAATATTCTGAGAATTCACCTCCTCATATGAAATGAAACCAAACCAAAGCTCTTTTGAACTAAGTTTTATACTGCAGAGTGTGTGTGGCATACACACAGCTGGAAAAAAAGATAAGAAAAAAGCATTTTTCTACCACATTAATTTGAGAGGCACTTTAACTTAATAATAAAATTTTATCATCTGTATTTCAAAAACAGTAGTCTCAAAAGGAACTTTGAACGTGAGTGAAAACTTCAGGATGTAGAGCAGAGGACTAAATATAAGTCAATAATAATATAATAATATAATATAATATTGGCTCTGGTTTTCACTTTTAGGCCTCATTTCATCGCTAATAATTGATTTCAGTACAATTTTGCAAGTAGTACATTTTGGTATGATTGTCAACATCAATATTTTTTCTCTTTGTTGAAGGCTGCTGAACAACTGAATTGCTGTCTCTTTGTGCATCCCTGGGACATGCAGGTAGATGGACGGATGTCCAAGTACTGGCTTCCCTGGCTGGTAGGTGAGTGTATTTCTTGATTTGTGTTTACAAACTGTCACTGAATTATGCCCAGGAGATTTTTGCAAAGGTGCTAGTACAGAAGAATTAAGCCTGTTGTGAAAATATAACTGTCTCTTTTTTTTTTTTCTTTTAAGCCTGTAGGCTTTGCTTAATCTTTTATATTGAGACCTAAAATGAATAAAACTAACAAGASAATCTCATATTCTCTTGTCTCCTAAATACAAAAAGAGTGGATTACCAGGAAAAAGTCAACTGTCTCTGAAACAAGAATGCTTCCAAAAAAAGAATTTGAGCAAAAGAGGAGAGAATGTAGACAAAACCAAAATTATTTCCYGGCATTTTTTAAGCTATTTCTTGGAAAATCATTAATCAGGAAGCATATGGAATTTAAATTCACTTGAACTATTGTAGCTCAAAGAATATTTTACTTTGGAAGCTCCCCCAGAGTTGCAGTCAAAAAGGAATTACATGGTTTCTATTTTTCCCTGATATGCTAGAYAAGTCAGAATAACACTGAATGATTCTTCTAACACAGAAATGCTACTCAGAAAAATTTAGGCCAGAATCTGCTCTCATTTACTTTGTTTTGCATGGTGTAATTCCTCCAACTCCAGTAGAGATATTCTGAACAGAACTGAGATTTTTATGCAATATAAACTGGAAAATATAAGTGTTCCTGTCACCACTGTGTTATTTTAAAACAGCTGTTTTTAATCAGAACAGGCTCAAGAGTACAGACTTCAAAGGAGATTAAAGTCATTACATTTACTTAAAAAACTGCAAAAATCTAAAAGAAGATTTTCCTAGTAGGTCTATAAGTCTTTCCATCTCAGGGGGTTGTACAAACATTAATCAAAGTCATCCTGTTGAGCTGGATAGATACTGTTACTTCCACGTAAGAGGTGAACTGAGATAGCTCGTAATTTCCAAGATGGGTGTCAAAGTTAGACATTTGAATGACGTGATACTCTAAATGCTTTAGGTATATTCAGAAATTGAAGCCTGATATAGGAAMCTTAAGAACTATTTGGTTCCTAACTCCAGGCACACAAAGATACATACATACATAAATATATATATGTGTGTGTATATATATATATACACAAACATATAAATATATATATTTCTTAGTCATATAGGATAAAAACTGGGCTTTTGAATTCATAAAATGTTAGCTTCTAGTCCTATGTTCTCATTAAAGTTAATTAATACTCATTTTAGTGTTCCTCTAATGGAAATAGTACAGCACAGTAATGTCATTTTTGCACTAGGTTCAAGGCCTATTGAGGATAACATAACTCAATCTTTGTCCATATATGATAACACTCTTTGTGTTCATAGGCATGCCAACAGAAACAACCATAGCCATTTGCTCCATGATTATGGGAGGAATTTTTGAAAAATTTCCTAAGCTGAAAGTCTGTTTCGCACATGGTGGTAAGTAATATACCTGCCAAAACTGTAGCAGAGCATGGTGTAGTTTTAATTTCTGATATGCCAGCTAATGGGGTTAATGGTCTAAGCCTGACACCAAGTAATGCGTATCTTTTTTTCTCTTGAGCTTTTTTAGCCACTGTTATTAAAAATTTCTCCTTGCAGGTGGATCTTTTCCATATACAGTGGGGCGAATCTCCCACGGATTCAACATGCGCCCTGATTTGTGTGCAGTGGATAACAAGGTTGATCCAAGAAAGTACCTTGGTTCATTTTATACAGACTCTCTTGTCCATGATCATGGTGCACTGAGGCTACTAACAAGTGTAATAGGAGAGGTGAGTTTTAATGCTTCCAAGGGCAGGTCAATCCTTCTATATTTAATTTGTTTAATTTGTAAGGAAAGGCAAAACAAGAAAAAAGAGCAGAAAGAAGACAGCATATTCACTCAGTAAAATCATGCACTGTGAACATCACTTCAGTGAGGCTAGTTCCTCATATAAAGTTGGTTAGCATGGGACTGCAAGCAAAGGCAGTCTTATTTGGAACCTTGTTTTCAAATGGCTTAAATTTCAAATTCCAGTGTATACTTGAGGAAAGCGAGTATTATTTCTACTTGAGAAGTTGTAGTCAGAAAAAAATAGCAATAAAGAGAATTTTGGGCAGATTCTCTATAACATGTTAAATATCATGGTTTGGAAAATATTTTAGGTATAGTACGGAGTGAGTAAATCTTAATAGTTTATAAACCTGTTTAAATCAGATACAGTGTGGGACAGAAACATCCAAAACAATTGTCGTAATGTTTCAGATCATCCACTTCCCACTTAACAGATCAGCTTGTGAAATACCACTTTTGCTTAAATATCCACCTATATGTCTATTTGGCTTTTAACAGAGTTAAAACTGAACACATTTGTGCTTGTCCACATGATACTAATCATCTCTGACAAGAACAGCATTGCCAGGGACAAGGAATTACTGAAGGAAAATAGAAAGGTTAAAAAGCCAAAAAATATCCTGTTTGGTACAGTTATTTTACATTAAGTGTATTTTTACAGGTACACAGTCTGTGCTTGCACTTTTGTTTTTAATGACCTCACTCATCCTTTGTCCCTTAATCACCTGCGTATCTTTGAGATAAGATAGCACTTAGAACRGCAAAATAACCTCTACATTCTCTGAAGCATTTTGGCTTTCATGCTTGCTTTTCTTTCCAGTATCAATCTGGCATTTATATTTTTATACAGTATCAAGAAATAATGTAAACATATTGTAATGTACAGTCCTTTTACAACCATTTGCCCCTTTGTTTAGCCTGTAACTTCGGGGAAAAAAGATTCTCCTTAATGATATTCAATTCATGATGGCTCAATCATCTCCCTAGTCCTCTGCCAGGGAACCTTCCTAGTTAACACTGGTCTTTAGAAGATACTTTTCCTGTAAGTAGTAATTTGACATYTGACCTCAGCATCATCTTTTGGGTGAAATATTGTTATCCTTAGAATGCAGAATGCAGAATGCACATTAATACAAACAGCATAATACAAACAGAACAAATGCAGCCATCCTGTACTGGAAAGTGAGAAGAATTTAACAGTATTGGGTAACTGACCCCAGAAAACTCCAAGACCAGAAAAAYAACTTATAGCCTGTTTTATCCACATGAGCTGTTAAATCCTAACAGTGACATGAYGTTATATTTGAGTGAGTCATGTGCTGGTAAAACAATTAGCCATGTCAGTTTTACACTATTTTAATATTCTCCTGCTCAAAGGACACCTTATCCATAATAGCACTCATAAGACAAAGTGGGAACAGAATTATGGGCTTTTTCAGAAAAATTGGGAAAAAACAGCAGATTAAAATTCAGGTTTTACTCCATTCCAAGTTCCTCAGAGAACTTGAAAGTTTGTAGAATCAGTTAAATATATAAACTACAGAAAATATTCCAGGTAGGGAACATGCTGAGCATGTATATTTTATTATTTTAATTACAAAAAAAAAAATGTCAAGAAGCACTTGGAGGTAGTTTTTCAGTAATGACAGATTTGTCAAAAAAGAAGGAGGTCCCATTCCAGGGAGAACAGTCAGTAATTTGGAATGATATCTTGCTTTATAAATAGTCCAATTGTAATGAGCACCTTTCTGCTTCTTATAAGGGAAGGGATAACAGAGATGTATGTCTCTAAATAAACATCAAATTAGGCTGTTTGCTGTGATATTCGCCAGTCACAGTGCTGAAAAGTCATGAGTCAGATCCCCAAAACATAAATGCTTTTAATCCTCAAAAAAAAAAAAAAAAAAANAAAAAAAAAAAAAAAAAAAAAGGAAAAAGAAAACCAGTACATTCTGGGTCCTTTTTCACAGCCTAAGGCATCTTATCCTTGAAAAAATAAAAAGCATTCGAATCATATTTTCATGCTTTCCTGTATAACCAGGGGGAGTAGAAGATTGCTTTGTTTTCCGCAGAAAGTTAACACTCCCACATAACACATTTCCAAAGGTCAAGGACTTAGAAAAGCACTAAGTACCACAATATTTCAATGAAATCATGAGTGTTGGCAGAATAATAAACATAGGATGAATCAATACTGGGCTAAAAACAGTGTTGTTGCGTCTTATGGATGACACTGTAACTTTACCAGCTGAGGTTGGAAATAGGATAGGTCTCTAGAGGATGAATAGCTCAGAGGTGAGCAGGAAGGGCATCAGGTATATGTAAAGATGTGCATAAACATGGCTTAAAATCCTTAGGGATCAGCCATTACCTGACATCAGAGTGTGATGAGTTGGCTTTGAACTTATGAATATTAAAATCCAGTGACGGTTCTTATGAGTCATGTACCTTTAACTTCATCTTTTCCTCATTTTGGGTGCAGGCTAATTTGTAGCCCAGAACCTATTCCAGATAAAGGAAGCAGAAATATACATTTTCTGAGAAAAAAAAAWGTATGGCTGCAAAATTACTGCAGTCCTTCCCCTCCTCCATAAGGCAACAACTATGGCTTATATGGTGAATACAACTATGACTTATATGGTTATAAAGAGGGAAGAACTGGGCTGACAGGGTATTAAATGATTCAGTGTATCTCTACAAAAAGTTCTCCATGGTTATTCCTCCAGAACCTTGGTCAGAATGTAAAACATGCTCTGACCAGAAATCAGAGCTGATTGTGCTACAGCAATTTGGCTTTTCTTAAAGTGTGTCCTGATGGTAGGAAAGAAGATAACACTGAACACAAATCATAGTGTAAACAGAATAACTCTCATCACTGAATATGAGATTCTCTTTAAGATTTAGGTGTCGATTTTTGTGGAAAAAAAAGAATGTTCTATAGTTCTGTTGATTAGATGGGACCACTGAGGTTGGTCACTGTAAGTACAAATCTTTCTAAAAGAAGTAGTGAATTATTAAGATATCAGACTATAAGTCTTCTATGGAAAACAGACTTTGTGGTACCCTTTGGAATAATATGCTGATAACTAATACATTAGCAGTATTAATCTACAGAGACCTCACAATGTCTGAGGCTGTTCTTAAAGACAGATATTGCAATCCCCACTTTATAGATGGGTGTAAAACTGAAGCTCAGAGWGTTTCAATTAGCATCCTAATATCATTTGCAGCAAAACAACAATTCCATTTCTAGATTTTCTCATTAATTTACAGCTCTTAATTTTATTGCTAATGACTGGAACAAGATTAGCTGTGAAATGCTTTAAAGGAAAGATAATGTRTACAGATTATTCTAAAAAGGGGGTTCCATTTTTTTCTACTCTAATACATGGGAAAATGTAAACAAGAGTGTGAGAACCTTCCTGCCTTAGTTAACCTTGACTAATAACCACCTAGGAAGGCACTCAATTTCTATTCCTTTACCAAGAAATCCATTTGCTATAACACAGCTAGTATTTTTTCTTTTTTTTTTATTCTTTTGTCTCAGGCATACATTTGTTTTACATACATGCAGAAAACATCTTGGTATCAAGTAGAATATTACAAATAAAGAATGTATTTATTTGCCTAAACATATGCACAACCAAATAAACTATAGGTCTAATCTATAATCAGAACTTGATCTACTAGACAAAGGAATATAAATTATGCTACTTTTATTTAATGAGAAGAMTTCTATAATAAATTATGTCACAGCAATGTAGGACAGAACAACAGAATTTGTATCTTCTGCTGAGTTTTCCTATACAATCTTAGACAGGTTATTTCAGAAACTCTTGGATGGCATCTACTAGAAATAAAATAATAATAAAAAAACCTAGTCAAATATAATTTTTTTTAATATAGATTTCCCAAAAGTACAAATTTTTGTAAATGAAAATTTTGATYGCAATAACTGAAGCTGAATACTAGTTAAATTAAATAGATTATTTGTACTTAAATTTATTTAGTAATTCTACATTGTCCAATGGTTGAAGTAACTTCAGGATGCAGAAAACACACACAAAAGACATATATTCTCTGGCTATATTTTTTTATGAAYGTATAACTCAGAATTTCATATTTAAGAATCCAAATCCAAGTGTCTTACCTGAGTTTGCTGAAGAACTTCCTGAGTTTCATAAAGAAATGTGCCATTAATTCTCTTATGTCAGACCTATAGCAAGGTTGGGTCTTSAAGAAAAATGGTTTAGCTCAAATGATATTTACACACTGGAATTAGTYATTTATGTACGAGGCTGTCCGGAATGACATCCTACTGTCAGTCAATGAATGCAATGTAAAATATAAGATTTTTTTCTGGCCTGCTTTTGCAGGTCACATGACAATCTATAGAGAAGATCAGAGTCATGATTTTTGTGTTTTTCGGACTGCACAGAACAGTGCAGCGCATGCAAGTAACCTTGAACATGAACAAGAACCAAAAAGTAAGTTAATAAACATAAGGAAGAAGCCTATGTTCTCTTTATCAGTCACTTAATTGTGGGACTACATAGCCATGGAACTACAGGTGGAACAGCAGAACAATAAAGTCCTTAACTTTGGCATTTCAAAGCCACACCATGTTACAGAAAATCAATCTATCAAGGGGAATGCCATTTGTATCATCGTCATCCAAGCAATATACACGCTTTCCACGTGCCTGGGATTTGCATTTTGAACTTTCTGTGCATCAAAATAAAAACATAAAAATATACCAAAGTTTAGTTAAGACATTACATAAGCATTAACAAACACAGTACTCCTCTCAAACTTCACCCAAACTTCACCCAATATTGCTTGTTTAAAATAAAGAAAACTCTGAGTCCTTCTTTTCACTGTTTATGGTTTTTCTTAACAAAAACTGTAATCCAAAGATTATTTTCTCATCTTCTTTTGTAATTAATCAGTTCAATACACATAATTTCTTGTGCTTTATTGTATTTAATTATGTTATTTAACATTACTACAAGATATACAACATGTTTCCTTACTACCAGGACAAAGTTATTTTGGGGACAGATTATCCTTTTCCACTGGGGGAACTGGAACCTGGAAAATTGATCGATTCAATGGAAGAATTTGACAATAAACTGAAGGTATAATCTTTACATTTGTTATTTTTCCATTTTATGCCTCTGGTTTTAACCTCTTGATAAAATGTGGGAAAATCAGTGGATTACACTGACTTCAAATATTGCAAGAGGCCCTTTAGTCTGATTACAGGSCTTCACCAGAACATGAGTAAAATCACTTGAATATGATTTCATCTCATATAATTACATAAATATATACAAACACATGTGTATACTTTGTTTTTTGCAGGACAAGCTCAAGGCTGGCAATGCTCTGGAATTCTTGGGCCTTAGCAGAAAGCAATTTGAATAATTATGAAGATATTAAAGAGACCAAACTTTGGAAACAATATTGAATCATTCTGAGGTACTATACTGATGAAAAAGATTGACAAGTATATTACAGTCTAACGGTATTTCCRAAAGCATGTACTGGAAATGTGTATGCACAGGCATTTCTTTGTATTTARGTTCTCTTTACACAATTTTGAAATTCTGGCTTTCATACAAAATGGAACATTTCATATTTTGCAGATTCTCACTCAGTACCTCTGAATGAGAATCAATRCCAGAACATTAGAACTTGATTCTTTGAAATAAAGAATTGAGAAAATTATAACTTGTCTCCATTAAATTTCAGTCTTTGTTATTTCTAATGCCAAATAAACAAAATTTAAAAGGCAGTATTTGTCTTTATCCAGTGATTGAAATTGTAGAAAACTGCACTTTAACCTAGCACTTCAAGTGTATACACTGACACTCTAAATATATTGTTAAAGCATGAAAAAGGTCTCTAGACTTCTGCTGTACTGTCAAAATAAATACTAGTATTTAACAATAGCATGGTTTAATGTTCTGTTAAAATTATTTCCTAAAAATAAGACTGGATACTTTATAGTTGTAGGTGCAGAAATAATGTGTTTGTGTTGACAAACCTTTGTGTGTCCCTGTACTGTCAAAATAAATACTAGTATTTAATATTAGCATGCTTTAATGTTCTGTTCTTTTAAAATTATTTCCTAAAAATATGGGTGGATACTTTAAATATGTTAAYATTCACACAGCTCAAACTCTACTTTGAGCGTCACTATGCAGATGGAAGACAGTTTTGCAAGCTACTAATGGGCAGAATGAAACAGGTTTTCATGATGACCAGGTGAGACAATGGGATCCTCTTCCTGAGAGGATTTTACACTGGTCAGAAAAATGTTGATGCTGAGATGTTTGCTGAGCTATCTGCAGCTCCAAGGTTAAGGCCCTGTGAGTACCAGGGAGTCATATAAGAGGAAAAGAAGCACCAAGTGAAAGAGTTTTAACAGTATTAATTGTCCTAGAATTTGCTGGCTTCTGCTGACATTTATTAAGTACTTCTAAGTGCGTGAAATACTCAGTGACTTGTACATATGGCAAGTTTCCCACCAAATTGTTTTAMTCAAATTTCAAAGTAGAAGAAAAGCAACTTTGTTCTCATATGATTTAATAATACTCTCTTCCTTAAGTATTTTTATTTTTCACAGATGTTTAAGTGCATTTAAGARGCAATTGATTAAAATGTACTAGAATGATCGTAATACCTTTTTTGTTTTTCTGAACAAAACCTCTTAAGTCGGTGAGAGCTGAACATTTGCATCTTCAGGGATCAAGCTCTGGACGCAATTCCGTCCCCAAAACACCATGGGAAGGGTAACCTGCTAGAGTTCATTTACAAGGCTACCTCCTCTCACCCCRTGGAGGTCCCTCCCTTATCGACAGGACAACTCTTGTCTTTGTGAACCGCTACAAGGCAGTAAATAGGACCGACACAATTAAGGTTAAATATATATAAAATGGGTTTAAACCAGCACCTCAGAGCACCAAGCTGCTTCCACGGACGCTCGAACGCCTCCTTTCCTCACGCGCTCCCGCCACCTATCCTCGTCGCGCCCCCGGCCGGCCGCGCTGCAGCCAATCAGCTTCGCCGGCCCGCCGCGCCGCAGCCAGTCAGCGCGGGCAGGCAGCCCATGACGAGGCGCCGCGAGGCGCCACTTGCGTATTTCGGACGCGTTCAGCGCAGCTGGTGCCGATGCCTTGGCACTCGCGGGTCGCGCGTTGCGTAGTTGCTATGGCCACCGCTCWTTGCCTGGCGGCCACCTCCTGTCCTTTCCCCCTCCCCCGCGCGTCACGTGCCTTGGCTCTTTACCAAGAGAGCGGCAGCCGCCGTGCAGACCACGTGACCCTCCCGCCGGGACGCGGCGCTCTAGCTTCGCTGCCCAGAGCCTCTATGGTAGCCGGCGGGTAGTCGCGGCGGCGCCGGCATTTCTCGCGAGAGCGGCGCCAAGGGCGGGCCCGGGCGCGGCGGCGGCGGCGGGCGGGGCCGCAGGGGTGTCATGGCGGCGGCGGGCGGCGGCGCGGGCCTGGCGGCGCGCGGCGGCTCCGCGGCGGCCGCGTCGCGCTGGTTCTTCAGCCGCGAGCAGCTGGAGAACACGCCGTCCCGCCGCTGCGGCGTGGAGGCCGACAAGGAGCTCTCGTACCGGCAGCAGGCGGCCAACCTCATTCAAGACATGGGCCAGCGCCTCAACGTGTATCCGAGCGAGCCTGGGCGGGAAGGGCCGCGCCGGGTGGGGGAGGGCGCGGGCCTGGCGGCTCCCGGCGCGTTTAGGGACGCCCCGGGGGGCGGCGGAGCCTCCTGCGGGGCTTTGTCGGCGGCTGCGGCTCTCTCGTGTTCGGGTTGGGTGTTGAGGAGCGTCCGCCGCCGGCTCCGTGGCCCTGGTTGTGCCGGCGGCTTCTCCGCCCGGCGCCCGGCCSTGGCTCTCCGCAGACCCCCTCCCCCCCCATTATCTATATACACACATATATATTTATTTGTATGTTAATATCACGCAAGCTCCCCTACAGGGTCACACCGTTAATTCTTCTTTCAGCTGAAGAAAACAGTACATTGAAAGTAAGGATGTGGGAAGCACGTTGCATTCAGTTCTTTGTTATTTACGGCATTTCCTTGATTGAGTCTTGCAGCTCCCAGCTCACGATAAACACTGCGATTGTTTACATGCACAGGTTTTATATGCACCATTCTTTCACAAAGTTTAATCGGAATGTAAGTATGCAGTGACGATGCGCCGTGCGGCCCCGTGTTGGTGGTGGAAGTGGTAGTGTCCCCTAGCCTCTGGCTGCGTTGTGGGCTTTGGTGCTTGTGGGCATTTTGGCTTCTCATCAGCCCCTTAGAAGCAATAGTGATACTTCCACTTCAACTTGGGATTGTTTTAACTCATAGTAGTTGGATTTTGTCTTCTGCCATAGAAATAAATGCATAAAACACTCTCTCTAAGCATGTTTTAGGTAGTGGAGGGTACATTTATCTTTTTGGCAGATAGTTTGTATTATATGCTCTGGTTTGAAAGTTTGGCACATAGGAAGAAATAATGAAATCAGTGGTCATCCTACCGTGGCTTAGTTATAATATGATTATGTTTGTTTATGTACACATATTTGCTCTTCAAGGCTAACGTAAGTTTATTTAGGTACAACTTTAAGGCAACTTGGAAGTGGAGTTAGATGAGAAAAATCTTTTAAATTTCATAAGCTAATGAATGCGCTGAACCTGAATGGTGGCTGTTGCAGTAAAGGTACTAGTTGTAACTGGATGACTTTTACAGAGTGTAGGATTGCAGGTGCCAACTTGAAGACTTTTAAATCTTTTTTTTTTTTTTAATTTCAAGCATGGTTCATGTAAAGGTAAGGCAAATGCCAGTCTAATATTTTAGGTGTTCTTTTGTGAAAATATGTAGTTTTAAACTCCCTTTTTTTTTTTTTCTTACTAACTTTGCAAAGAACAATTAACATTAGTAGTGGTGTATTTTGGGATGATGAGGATGAATTTTCTTAGGTGGTGGCTTTTTATGATAAAATAAGCAAAGGCTACTGTGAAAGATGACTGTGGTCTAGACTAGAAATAGATCCTGGTCTATCAAAGGGTGGAACTTTGCAGTTCCTGAAATTTGGCCATGTAGTGATCACAGTGGGTTACAGGGGAGTTACCAGATCCTCCTTGGTGTCAAGTTTATTTTCATCATTGTTGGCTAAGCAAATAGGCATCTGTTTCTTGCGTGATAAGCATTAGTTTGCAGGCACACTTCAGAAGCCTGTTTATCATTGTGGCTGCAATGCAAGGGAAATTCAAAATTCAGACTTTTTACCAAAACTTATATGACTGTGTAATAATGCCTAGGTGATTAAGTAAAAATAAGATGAGCCTACATCAACATGAAACACTTGGAACAGGAAAAAGAAACATCAGTTTTGTTTATCTGGTGATAGAGGGTTAGGTGCTGACCTGAARTGCACCTAAATCAAGATCTGTTTTCCTAAAACAATTTTTTAGTTCTGACAATCTAACAGTAATCTGTGGAGGAGGAGCTGGCGAAGCATCCAAAGTTTTCTGTGGCTGTTTATAGCATTTGTATACTAGGCAGAGTGGTTTAGGAGAGRTTTCTCCGTGTAGTGCTACCATAGCCCAGATTTCTGTCCTGATGCATCATTCTCTAGATCAGTGTTTATATTCTATCTAGTAATCAAAGATAGATTTTAAGTAGCAAGAAGCTTTGGCTGTGCTGCTCTGATTTTCAATGCTACTCACTTGAAACTGGTAGTCAAGCAGTATTTAGTTATCTAGTACCTCTGCTGTCAACACTAAGCCTTAAGTTATGCCTGTGAATCTTAAATGTCACAAGTTATTCAGTGGCTGAATGCCATGAAAACAGCTATTACAGGGAAAAAATGTATTGTTAGATTAAGTCTCAAATGTATACTATTCAAATAAAGGTTAAAACAAGTACACTGCAAGGTGGTGCTCAGTGATATTGATTCCTGTTGAGTCTCTTGAGTTCTTAGTGACTACAAGGATGAAGGTAGCTTTATGTGTATGATGATGAATGGGCAAAGGCCACTGCCCTGCTCTTTTCCCCATTCTTTTTGGGTGAAGGGGGTGGTCTCAAAGGGAATGTGAGTCACTTCTTAAATTCTTATTCCCGAACCATCTGGCAGGTTTTCTGTAGAGAAAGCAAAAGCCAAGGACTGTAATAAATGCTAATATCAAATCACTGGAGCACTTGGCAAGTGGGAAAATGTGGTAATACTCATTTGCTACAAGAAGCAATTAATCCTTAAAGAAGTTAAGTAATAAGGTATTGGCAATGTTGAAACTAAGACCTAGCAAAATTTTTCTATCATATGAGTATGTTTCTAATATTTCTTTGTGTGTGTGTATACTGATGYTTATCCATGGGGGAAAAAAGGGAATCTGAAGACTGTCAGACTTTTAAGAATGAACTTAGAACATGGACTGTAATCAGCAACAGAGCTTCAAGTCTGTAGGGCCATATGGGTGGCACACATTAGATAGCTGCATTTTGAATGTATCAGTTTTTGACCTTAATGACCAAATATTTAGTATAGTATTTAGTATATTATTGTAGGCTAGCAAGTCCCTTTTGAATGACTATATGTTTTCTACAAGCTATGTACTTTTAGTTGCAAAGAGGATTGTGCTAGCTGTTTTATTTTTGCACCTGAAATGGGTTAAGACCTTGCACAGTTGCTTTGCTCCAGTACAGGAGTGACAGCCTGCCTAAACCAGGTAACAGATTTGATGCCCAGACAAATACTATCTTCTCCAGCCATGAAAATTGTATTTTAGGAACTCCCTACTTAGGAACTTTACTACTCAGCAGTAGTGCAATTTTTTTTTCTGTATTAGGGTAACTGTGGTTTGCTGAGTATAAAGTTAGTCAGTGCTAATATTTGTGAGGGAGGAGAGTTGTGGGGTTTTTCTAGGGCATGCAGTGACATGGGGATTGTGACAGCAATACTTTAACGTAACTCAAAAATTCTTCTGGAAATAATGCTTCCATAGCATTTAATATATCTGACAGAAGGTATTATATAAAAACCCACAATTTTTAGAAGCTTATTCGTTGGTAAAATGTGATCAGAACAAGTGTGTGGGAGGGGCAAGAGCAGGGAAAAGGTCTTTGATATATTGAAGATAAGACAAAAGGCATCCAAATCTAGCTGCACTATTAATCCTTAGAATTATCATGTGGAATACCAAAGAACCAGTTGAAAATGTTCTTGGTGGTGTTGATATTAGTTGTGTGATGTGCAGGGGAACTTAGGAAAGTGCTACAAGAGGAATTTTTTCCTGAAGTGCAAGGCAGGTGAGTGGAGTCAGGGGGATGCCTGTTTCTTTCCTTGTCTGTATCCCTTCCTGTCCATTGCACCCCATCCAAATTCAACTTCAGAGAGTTGAGCTTCCTCATTTGGTGCAACAGCTTTGAGAAGTTGCACAACTTCAGAGAGGGTGTTTTGGCCATTGGAGTTCTGTTTTTTTATCTTAAAATTTAATATGTTTGCTGTTTTTATGTAATGTAAGCTGCTGGTTATAATAAAATACATGCAGCTCTTTGTGTTCACTCTTAAAAAGATTCTGTCCTAGAGGATCATCACTTAGCAGTAAGCTGCCTTACATTAAGTATAATAACAAATGAAAATTAGAATTAAGAAGGATGTTCTGAGCAAAAGATGATCATTTCTAAAATTATTCCAAGTGTCTTTAATGTAGATGAGAAACAGGACTTGTGCTGCTGCTTTTGCTGTAAGATGACAATCCAAGGGCATAACACTTGTGTTTTTATTTTCTTCTTTACTTCAGTGTAACTTGTTCTCAAAGAGTCTCAGCTAATAGAAAAGTGGGATTTTGAGTTCATAAACCACATGTATTCTTCTGAAGATGTTTCTCAGCCTTCTTGAAGAATATTTTGGTTGCATTGTAGATAACTTCTTTACATTGGTTTGTTTATATCCAGTGAAGTTGTTCATGTAAAAGAAGCTTACAACTTTGTCTAGTCTGTCTCTTTAATTTTGCTAGGAAATTCTTAAAATCATTAGAACCTTCAATGACAGCATTGATATGGACTTACAGCACTTGATCTATATCTCTCTTTCTTTAATTAGTTGTAAGTCTCAAGTTGCGTGGTTTTGTAAACACACAAAAGTAAAATAATTCTTTTGTCTCAGTTGCAGAAGAATTTGTTCCCTGTGATTTGATTTTTATGGAGACTGTTCGGTTTCCTACTCRCACATTCCATCCAAGAAAGGTTATTGCCTTTCCAGGGTGTCAGTTTTCCTTGCCAGTCTACCAACTTAAAAGTTTCCTCGGGATCCAAGTGCGCATTTCATGATGCAAGGAGCTTTCGAAAGTTTTGAGGGAGTGCTTTTTGCATTCTTAAATGAGATTGTCAGTCATTTAAGTGTCTGTTACTCATTAGCCAATTGCGGTTTCTCAAATTTTGAGAAATTCTTATAGAAAGACCTAATTTTGGCATAACAAAGATATTATTATTTACCGATGAGAGAAAGCCCTTTGGGGGAAGCACGGCTGCTTCAGTTCACTGAGTCTAGCTCTACTTGGGCATTAAATGAGAAATCTGATAGCAGCCCTCTTTGTGGCATGCTTTAATTAAACATTCAACAAGCAGCTGTTCCTGGCTCTGAAGAAACTCTCTATATTGCGTTACTTTTGACCAATTTAATCTGTTTAATGTCTACATGAAGATTTCTACTGTTATTCTAATTAATGTTTGAAATGAACAGCTTTTGCATAGGAAGAGGGCCCTTGTTTGTGTGGTTAACAGTGTAGCATTTATGGACTTATCAGTCGTTTTAGCGGACAACCGAGCATCAAAGCTTTACTTCATAGTTAACCCTTGGGCTATATTGAACTGCAGGTACATGCTTTGCTGCCAGTTTATGGCAGCTGCAGTGTTACAAATTTTTCTTTTTTTTTTTTTAAGCTTAGTTTGTAGCCGTTACTACTCTTTGACACAGCTGGTGTTTTGTGAACTTCTGGGTGTGTAGTAAAGTTCCTGTGAGCTTTTCTGTTCACTCAATTCACTCAGTGTCTCTGCCATGATCTTGCACTACTATGCTTATATTTTCTAGCAGTGAGTTGCTTTTCTTAAAGTTTTCTGCAAATGTTGCTTATAAAAGTTGCTTAGGAGATTGAAATGCTAGCAGAACCTGCAGGCATCAGGTGTTTTGAATTTGGTGGAAAAGGTGTTGTAGTGGCTCACTGCTGTGCTAGAACTTGGGTGAACTTTCACATGAAGTATCATTTATCTTAAAGTCCTCTTCTAGCACAAGTAAAACTCCTGCACCAAATATCTCCTTTCTATATTGCAGTAAAATTAGCTCTGCCTCAAACATTTTACTCATGAGTGTAATTTAGTGATTATTTTTACATTGAACCGTTTAAAAATTGAAGCCGCTTAATCCTTTTTTACTTATCAATTTATGTTGTCCATAAAAAAAATCCTACTCGTAAAAAAGTTTCTATTTTAGAATGTGTGTGTATATATGTATGTATATATATATATGTATCCATGTTTCTCTTCTTCAGATAATATCTCCTACAGCTCTGTTCTTAGCAGCGAAAGTGGAAGAACAGCCTCGGAAGCTGGAGCATGTTATTAAAGTAGTAAATGCCTGTCTTCACCCACAAGAGCCACAACTGGAAACAAAAAGTGATGTAGGTGGAAATCATGTTTTTAACAATAGTTGGAATTGAAGCTAAAGATGACACTTCATCTGGTGAATCGTTACATTGTCTTGCCTGAGTTATTTCTATCTTTGAGCTAGAAAAAAGGTTTTGGTCTTAATTTAAATCCTTTGTAGTACTTAACTAATAAATGACTTAAGTATTTGCGTTATGGCACCAAAAGAGAAATTGCTACAGCATACGCCTGCGTTATTTTAAAGACTTAAACATGTATAGTTTAAAGACATGTAAAGTTGATAGACATCTCATGCTTGGTTCCATAAGTGCCAGGCTCAGTATAGAAAGGAATTTGGACGCTGTTTCTCAACCAGAAGCTCGCTGTGTGCCATGTATGTGTCCTGGTTTTAAGGATGCTCTTCAGTTGTCAGCTGCACTGTGTATTTGTTGATGTGTTTGTGCCTTTGCCAGAATGTACTGCTTCCTCTTGCTTTATAGTTCACACTGCCTTTTCCCATTTCCCTCCCCAAGATTTCCTGAAATGGAATGTTTTGGAAAGCATGGTGGAGATGCACCAGACTAGTTCTGCTTGAAGGTCAGGTTGAGCTGGTTATACCCTGCTGGACCTGACCTGGCATGCAGAACTGCTTGAGTGCCTCTGCTGTGCTTCCAGTTCTACAAACACCACGTAAAGATATTCAGCATATGTTAATGCCAGCCTGCATTTGTGTTTTTGTGCATATATATGTCTGTATATGTATATATGTGTGTATATGTATATATGTGTGTACATATATATATATGAGTTTGAGCCCACAGACTTAAGCTAGCTTTACAAAGGCCAACTGGATATTCACAGCTGCAGCCCAAATTATTTTTGAAACAAGTAATCTGCACAGAGATAAATGAGTTGATTTGCACTGGCAAAACTTTCTAATGCTTATAATATTCCCCATGTTCTCACAGAAGTACTTTGATGCAATAGATTATATCAGATCCAGACTAAATAAATCTGATTATGAAAGATATTTGGGCTGGTATAAAAACTGAATTTGTAGTAAGAGTTTTTATGATTAAAACGTATACATAACTAATTCTTGAATTGCCAAYGCTAACTGCCATGGAGAGTGGCCTTAATTTGTGCTGATATTACCAATACTTAGGCAAGAATTGCATGAATGAAAATTTTAGACAATGGTTACTGAAGTCTTGACTTGCTTGTTAATTTGTTTCAGGCTTACCTTCAGCAAGCTCAAGAGCTGGTTATACTTGAAACAATAATGCTTCAAACTTTAGGTATGTTTTTTAATATCTTTTTGTTTATTCAGCTTGCCATAGATCGATAATTGGAGTCCAATAACTGAGTATTTTGATACATTGTTGGTACAGTCAAATTTTACTATTTTTTGTGTACAAATTCTAGCGTATTTAGGTTTAGTTTCATGTTGCTGTTGTGCTTATTTTTGAGAAAAGAGGAAGAAATATTTATGAAACAGGGCTTTCTGATGTAGTTTGAGGTAGAAGTATGTGCCCTTCCAAATACATTTTATTCTAAATACCAAAGCATTCAGAATAGACTAGCAGAGCTGTATGTGTATTCTGAAGCAGTTGGTAAAAGTCTTACACCAAACGCTCTTCCTCTGTTCTACCTTTTAATGTTAGAATAGTGTGTAATTGAGGAAGGGTTAATGCCTCTGAATGCCACAAATTGTAATGTAACCATTTAATTTGTTCAGGTAATTCCAGAATTTGAAATACAGTGTTCCACTAAACTTGTCTGGCTTCAAACATGAAGAGAGACAATTATAACTAGTGAGCCGGAGAACACTGACCTAGGCAGATATTCTTAAATACCATTTGGAAGAAGTTGTTTACAAAGCTATTAAGAATTAGGTCACTTTTTTTTTCCTCAACAAACAAAGTAGCTGAAATGACTGACCTGTGAATTGACTTCTAATTACATAAATGCAGTGTGTTTGAGTCCCAGAAATGACCGGATAAAGCAAATATGCACGTACTTCAGTGCATATATAGTGAAGTTTTACTGAATTAAAGTGTTAAACTGTTTACATTTGTTCACTTCTAAGAACACAATTATTTTTCTTCATAGATCTATGGAACTTTAGAATACATTGGGATATCTTACTAAACAGGTCTTGAAATAACTATATCTTTTATCGTCCAGAAAAAGGTGCAGATTAAAAAGCAGTTAAAATACTATTCCCTGATCAGCAGTACAAAGACTTTGTACATGTTAGGCCTGTGGGAAGGAAAGATTTTTTTTAATGGAATTTCATTATAGTTTTAAAACATGTTTTTAACTCTTCAGGTTTTGAGATTACCATTGAACATCCGCACACAGATGTTGTGAAATGTACGCAATTAGTGAGAGGTCAGTGACTTTCAAGCCCTTCTTTAAGGGCTTTTTTACCCTTCCAGTAAAATTTAAAGGTGGTATGATTTGTCTAATATGATTCTTCTTCCGTGAGTAAATAGCATAGATGAACTTTCTTTGCTAGCTATGTATACCCAAAGAGTGTTTTTAAATCTAATTGCTAAAAATTTAATCCTAAACTCGAGCATCTGAAGAGTTCMAATTTTTGTCCTTTGTAACCATTTTTGTTCTTTTTTTGGTTTTTTTTTCTTTTTCTTATGTATTAGCTTTGCTTGACTAACGTCTGTTCCATGTTTTCTCAAAAAGCGCAGGAGCAGTTAGTAATTGAAAACTAAACAGCAGCTTCCCCATGCATTTCAAAGTTGACTATTTTCACCCTGTAGTTGTATCACCAAGTAGGGCAGCCTWGGCTGTGTGTTGGCTCATGGCTAATCTAGCTTTCTACCTTAGTAAATCTTTTTATGTAATGAACTGCAGGATATAAAGAGCACATAGCAGGTCTGTCATCATATCAAACTCAAATACTTMAAGATGTCTAGACCTGCAAGCTCTTATTTGGATTGGATGGTAGCAAAAAATAATAATAAAAAGTATTTTGTTAAATAGACTTTCTCTCTAACCTATATGCAGTTCATTAGCGTGACTGGTTAGAAGTCTGCCTTGTTCTTTGCATCTTTTGGATTTTGATTCACCTTTAGTTCTTAAATTGTTTTCTTTCTGAATCGTTTAAATAAATTCTTTATAGTTGGGGTTGGAAAAACTAGGGGTTGGTGGTAAGTGGGTTTTTTTTTCCCATATTCTAAAACTAAGATGTGTTTGGAAATAACTACTCAGTAGCTTTTGTTCTTGGAGCTAAATATTCAAAAATCATGTGCTTCAAATGAGTTTTTTTCCCTGTATAAAATACAGGAGGGTTAAATGCTGACTGTCCAGCTACCCATGCTAACCACTTTATACTAACTACACAATTAAAGCTGTTCTTTGGAAAAAGACTATCTCTCCTTTCTCACTTTAATGTAGCACAGTGATGTAAAATGTCCCGTGTTCCCAAGTTTTGCCCTTCTAAATATAATAGGCAGTTTGAAAATGGGTTGCAAGTTTCCAGAAAAAAACAGGACTGCCAGTCAAGCCTGCGTCCCCATTACAATGTAGATTTGTATCCTTAGAATGTGATTTGAAGTAGAACTGGTGCCATGTGTAGTTTGTCTGCATAAAAAGTAGCTTTATTGCTGCTGTTACCATAATAAAGAGACTTGCTTCTTGCTTTCTGCCTGGATTTGATTGTGACTGGATGCACAAGTCAGTGCCCCAAGTATCTCAGTAGTCTCCRTCAGTGGCGATGGAGTTTTTCCTTGGATATGCTCCCCTAGTTGTTGACCAATATAAATGTGAGCWCTTGTTGAGGTGGGAAAGAGCAACTGCATGCTCCATGATTTCCACAGTAGCATGTGTAGCTGACAGGAGCTTAAGAGAAGGCATATGGCTACGCTAGTCCCTTTGGTCAAAGGTAGTTAAGTCCCTTTGGTCGAAGGTAGTTACTGCTCTAATATAGTTCGGCTTTTTCTTGTGTTGTTTTTTACTACTTTTCTCTCTGTAGTAACAGAGTTCTTATGTCGAAGCTATGCGACACTTGTTTTTTTTTTTTTTTTTAAAAACATTTTAAAGCTAATGTTTAATGTCAGTGCAGTTTAACAAATGCTTAAAATCCAAAATTGTATCCAGTCTGAAGTGTGGAGACTCCAGCAAGAGCTGAAAATCCATGTATCCAAAGAGTAGGTGCAATGTAAACTTAACCTGTTATCTGACCCTTGTAAACCTGCTGATGGGARCAGGCAAGCTCCTTGGTGTTTGCGGAAGCAAAAGGAATTATATCTGTGTATCCCCCTACTAGGGCTGACTGAACACAAGACTTTAGTRCCTTATATTTAAAAATAAATCAATAAATTAAAAACATTGGGCATGAAGTGTGTAGTTATGCATACCAATGGAAAATAACTACCATGRAACTAAATTAGTCTGTAGTGAGAGAATAGATCGATTTGAGTGTAGTGATGTGTCTTTAAAGCTACTGTGGTGTGATTTTTAATTCTTTATCTCCTAATGCTTATTGTTCTTTGTTGTTCTAATAAGAATAGGTTTAGATAATTCAAAGATTTTAACRTAAATCTGAAACTGTTATTGTTGATAAGTGCTTAGTGCTAAAGAGGCTGGATGACTGAGAGGCTCAGGAAGCGCAGGGCTCCTGTGCAGCAGCAGATCCAGAAAGCATTTGGATCACCCTTTATTAAGAGTGACTGTGATTAARACCTTCACCTGATGTTTGGTGGGAGAAGGAGGAAAGCTTGTGTAGCCGAGTGTTTTAGTATCAAAGACAGAGGCTGCACGGTGAGCTGAGGTGTGCAGCTGTGCTTGAGAGTTTCTTGGCRTGGCTTGTGAGCACTGGGAGTTGTCATGTAGTGTGAGCCCYGGCCCCTCAAACTTAATTAAGTGGYTAAGAGGATGGCTGATTCCCTGTGCCACTTTTTGCTGTCTTGCATACAGGGTAGTGCTGCATGCTCTCTCTGTTGCCTACATTAAACCTGAAGCTATTTTAAAAAAATTAGATAATGTTGTTGGGATTCAAAGTTGTGGCAAAGTTCATTTTGTCAGGAGACTGTCCAGTTTTGCAGGGACATACCAGCATGAATTGCTGGAAGCTAACAGTGAATTAATAAATGAGTATTGATGCAAATAAACATAATCTTCATCATATAAGGGGAAAAATTGAATTCTTTTTCTCCGTTCCAACTAAGATCAAAAGCCTTCTGCAAGAAGTATTGCAAATTTTTGCACTAATCAGTCTCCCAGATGAAGGATGGCTGAGTAGATAGAAAATGACTTGTGGAATGCGGACAACAGGCATCTAATTATTCCCTCTGGTGTGCAGAGTTTTGTGGGTTCATGGAATTGTTCCATCTTTGCAGCTTGGTCAGCTTAGTCACCACGAGGATGATGGTGTGGGCTCAGTCTTCTCTCTGCCTCGTTCTTCCACAGTGTCAAGAAACTGAGGAGACAGGAGCACCGTTCCTTAGGATCCCACAGGTCCCCTAAGGAATTTGAAGGCAGTGGATCTCACCAAGGGTCTCTCACCAAGCTTCAGTGCCCATTCCAAGGATGTGGAAATGCTGGTGGGATGGGGGGAAAGCTGTTCCTGGTGCCAGACTGTCCCTTTTAAGTTCTGGTGCAAAACTGGTCTGTCTTTAGCCTGCTCTTGTGGAACCTGGAAAGGGCTGTGCATCCWCATCCACATCTTGGGAAGCCTTCCCTCATTCCTTTTCCTGGGGCAGTACACAGCCTCCTTTGGGAACTGCAGGTGGCATCTCAAGGATTTACAGGATTGCTCTGGCTACTCTGTGGATTATCTGGAATCTTTAATATCTGTGTTCCCTATTAATTTTCTGTGGGGATTGCATTGTCAAATTATACAAACAGCATAGCATCTGTATGAACTGCTACTGTGGGTTGAATCAGGCTGAGAAAGATACCGGCTGCAGAAGAGATGAATCTGAATGAATCTGCTTTTTCAGAGGGCATCTGATGAGGATAATCTCAATCTTGGCACTGAGCGGTGCAGGCTCTTGCACAGCAGCTGTACTTGGCATCCTAATGCTGAATCTCAGCCTTTCACAGGCCTGTTTCCAAGGTGGAAATGCTTGGAAGAAAGTAGAGCTGCCAGGACTGCTCAGACCTGAATTGCTACACCAGGGCCTTGCCCAGCCCTTCCCGGATACAGAGCTCTGCTGTCGGAAGCTCTGGCTCTTTGCCTGTTGCACAGAAGGATTTCAGCAGTGTTTCAGCCTTCTGGTGCTAAAGGGCTTGTTCTGCATTCTGCTCTTCCAGGGTTTGGTTGCTCASCTTCTGGAGGCTCTAGTCAGAGCCAACCTCTGCTCCCCTAAGGGTCCTTGGCAAATGTTGTATTTTGTGATTATATCAAGATCTAAGATAACCTAGTGTTTAAGCAAAGACTAGGACTATCTTGGAAYTGCATCAGTTGAACTGCATGGCTGTGTCCAATGTAAGGATTTCGGTGTCTTGGCAGGAATTTCGGGGAGAGAGTGATCTTCTGGAAGGTGCAACAGATGTGGGAAACCTGCCTCTCAATCTTGATTACTACTTTAGCCTTTGCCTTATGGTTGTTCTGCAGCAGTAAGTCAGAGTGGGTGTTTTAAGTCTCTCCTGAATGGTAAAATATAAAGCTGATTATTTATGGCTAAAATCAGTGTCATTTTTCCTGTGATAAGTGTTTAGCTCAGCTGGCTTGCTTCAACCTTTGTACTTTAAGGGATTACTTATTTTTGTAGATATATTTTCCACTACTTCTCTCTACAGAAAAAAACACAGTAAAATAAATCTTGAAGAAACAAAAATGGATTTCTTTTAGTGGTTCTACTCCACCAAGGCTRTCCTAAACGTAAGAGACATTTAGGACATTTGTTTCAAGTTGTCCTGTTAACATAAGCTTTAGTTGGGAACTGAAGTTTCTTGCTGGTTTTGGCAGGTTTTTGATTATTTAGCTGTAAATACCTTGAAACAGATGATGATTTTTGTAGTRTAGGTAAAGTACTTATCACGGCTTTCTACTGATGCTGAAATACAGGGAGACTGTGAGATGATTCTTTTCTTCCMAGTGTGTGTTTTGATTTATTTCAATTTTAAGCTCATAGTAACTAGAAGGAAGTAACTACTTTTTTTTCCTCTTCAAAGTAATGCTTCAGTCGGAGTAGGGAGATTCTTTGGTTCTCTAATTCAAATGTCATAACTTTGCAGAATGTAGAAACCATTGAAGAGCCTTGTTATATTATTTTGATGAAAACTGAAGACCAAGATATCCATTTCTGTCTTAACTATTTTTTCTCTTGTTYTATTACAGTTTAATTTCACATTTTCAGTAATACTGCCTTACATTTTTTGATGGAGGGGAGGGGGAAAAGTTCAACTCCATGGTTATCTGGCATACAATTACCACTTTGGTTTGCAAACCAAACATAATGGTCACGTTGACAATTCACCTTTAGGTTATTGCATACTAGCAGAACGTGTGCGTGGGAATGGAWCCTGTTACCTGGCTACTTCATTATTCTTTTCAGGTTTTGGCACTGCCCTGCTGTGTAGCAGGAAGAAAAAAAACGGGTTTATACTCTCTGGCAGTCATAAGTGGAATTAAGTCACTAAAACTTTGCAAGGGCTTGTAAAGGTTATAGGCCTTCTTCACGTCTTATGGAAAGCTGATTTTTAAGWTTGAGGCTTGTACCAGTGTTTCTTCTGACGTGACATTCAGCAGTGCACTTTGTGCAGGTAGCACTGGACTCRAGTGCTGGTGTCACAGCAAGAACCCCATGGGGCTTTGTCTAATTTTCAGTTATGGCCGTGCCATTCCACACCTGGCACCGTAGGCTCTCTTATTCGCATGAGGAGCACAGGGTTTTGCTAGTTAGGGCGGTGCTGGAGGACTGTCACAGTCCGAGTCATTAGCTCTTCACTTCTGCTATGATGCATTCTTGTTTTCTTTCTCCTAGCCATAATTAATACTACATTTATTTGTTTTCCACATCAGAAGCTCTGACATAGATTTGGCAAAAATGTGGAACAAGYGTTTTGAGTATTTCACTGTTGATGAGCAGAAGCAATTCCATCTCAGGTTGTCTTAATTTTCATGCCGCTTGGGCAGATGCGTGGCTAACCTCTCCTGTCCTCCATCTCTTTTGTCAGGTTCCTCTCCAAGAGCAGTCAGTGCTCTGGTGCTCTATAAATCGAGTTTTAACGACTGCCTTCCCAAAGTCCAAGGGCTGGGTTATTCCAGGACATCATCTGTAAATAGGGGAAAAGGGTGTCCATAGTAGAGGGGACTCCCTGGGATGAGGTTTGGAGGRGTAGGTGGCCAAGAGGGAGATGTTGTCCAGGGGAGGGCTGAGGAACTGAACTGATTGGGGGTTTGTGTCCAGCTACTGAAGGCAGAGGGTTTTGCTGTGTTTGGGCAAGGATTATTTTAAAGGCTAGTTAGTTAAATTACTCAGGTCTGTGGAGATACCAGGTGGTGCTTTGGAAGGTAAAAGTGCTTGAGCTTTGGAATGAGCCTAACAAGTCAATAGAAATAGTTAATCTTTCTGTTTTTCTTTTCTTACAGCAAGCAAGGATTTGGCACAGACATCCTATTTCATGGCTACCAACAGGTTGTTATCCTGAACCTCTTTGTTGCACTGTTGTAGCACACTATAGCTTCCTGTACTGCAGGGCCCCCTCCACGTGTCCTGCCCTTGTTGCGACAGGAGACTGGGCCATCTCCCGTGGTGGTACCTTCCTGCTCGCAGTGCGGTGTATTGTACAAGGGCCTCGTGGCACAAAGGGGTTAAATGCACAATGAGAAGTGTAGTGGTGCTTTCTGATGACATTTTCTCGATTGTGAGTGCATAAGTCTAAAATTGGTAGCCTGAATAGCAGCTAAAGATTACAAAGAGCTAAACTTAACCTAGAAATTCGAGCATCTTGGTAAGTACAAAACTATTTTTAGTTTACACTTGTAGTTAATGGCAGTTTTCTCTTAATTGTAAATATATTGATCTAGTTTTAATTTATAAAATTGTAGTGGACCTAAGATCTTTTGGCTGATTTTTTTTGCAGATAGACTACAAGTAGTTCTGTGGTGTTCTTCTCAGAAACTGCTCTTTAATCTTAATGTGCAGTTTTAGAACTTAAGTACTTGTGTAAATTTAAAGTTACAGCATCCCAAGGGAGAATTATTAATTTTGTGCAGATAATCTCTTGTGGAAAGATGGAATTTGAGAGTAGATTTTTAGTCTTGATTTCTCCATCACTTGAGTTTGTTTCTTGCAAAATCATCTTGAGTTTTATTTGCTAAGATATATAACGTATAATGAGATTTTAAGCAATATCTAATATTATATTGGACTACTTAACATCTTTGGTGGTCCCTGGATGGGCTCTGTGCTTGAAACAGTTCTTAAGAAAAGCTGTGCTAGAGCAGTGAAACTTGTCCTGCTGCCAGCTGTTAACTGGGGCTGAGTTCATGTGTATTAGCAATCCGGGCCGAGTGGAAGCTAAGCACACGACTAACCCACTTGGCCTGTGTGCAGTTTTGGGGTATCTACATCAGATAATCTAATTCCAAGACTGCATAATGAGCTGTATATTTCTGTTGTAGTTAGAGTTTTATTTACCATATTGTACTCTTCCTTGTTAGTACTTAAACATAGTAGAATAACTGGTAAATATCTCTATTGTTCATTACACTTGCCATAGCAAAAGCAAATTAAACTTTCTACCAGATAAATGTCCTGCCCTTTGTTTACTAGAGGCAGTAAGATATCATAAAAATTTAATCAAAAAAAAAAGAATGTTCTGTAAGCTCATGTTTAACTGCTGTTGTTTGACAAACGATCTCCTTCYGTAGGTTAATGGTCGACTTGTTTGGTGTTTTTTTTGTTTTACATGTTTGATTTCCTTTGGTTCCTCATTACGAAACTTGTGCATCAGTCTTCACCTTACTACGTTCTGTCTTCAGTACAAGCCCACAGTCATAGCATGTGTGTGCATTCACTTGGCCTGCAAGTGGTCCAACTGGGAGATTCCAGTATCCACTGATGGGAAGCACTGGTGGGAATATGTGGATCCTTCAGTCACTCTGGAGTTGCTGGATGGTAAGGAATATTGTTAATGTAGAAGGCTGCCTGCTTTGCTGAGCTCACTTGGCCCTCTTTTCTCCTGCACTGGCCATGTGCTACCCTTTACTACTGTGCTTGCACTCTAAGGTCCAGAAGGCAGGAACTGGGGCTTTACAGTTAAGGCCCATCTACATGACTGCAAGAGAGAATTTCGGGGCCTTTCAGTCCTATTTTGGACCGGCTTGTAATTGTAGAATAAAAAAACGTATATTTTAGAGTGGCTGTGAAAGCCTTAGGGCTGTGTGTCCCAGCATAAGTCTTTCCTGCAGAGCTTTTTATCTCTTGGACAGCAACTGCAGAGTCAGAGGGAGTTTGAAATTGCACAGTCAAATATCTCTGTCTTTCTACTCTCGAAGTTGTGTCTGTAGGTTCCCATCCCATCGTGCCTTCTCACGTGGTGGGTGTTGGCATGGCGTGGTTGGTGGGTATGCACCATTTAAGGTTCATGGATGCAGAGTGCTGCCTAGTTCTCCAGCAAGTGTTGATGGAATTGCTGCRAGTAGTGAGGGTGCTGGAGCAGGCCCAGGCGCTCAGGAACAGTTCAGCTTGCAGCTCACTCAGGGAACTCTGGAGACACTTGTTCTTCCAGACCTTCTACTGCAGCTCTGCTCTTGCATCCTAGTGCTGGCTAATTAGGGTATAGGGAAAATTAAATTTTGGTGGGAACTTTTATTTGCAACTGACAAGAGACTTACTTAAGTTGCCTTGTGGTTGTATTAATTTCAAGGATCTTCTCCAGTTTCTAATGTAGCCAACTATGCTGCCTTAAACACAGAAAAATCACAAATGTTGTTGCTTGAAACAAAAAGCCTCAAAAGATGTGGTGGCTCATACTCTGGCAGAATTGTTTTCAGTTCTTGTTGAAATTGAGGCAGAACAACTGAAAYATGGCGTAGAGGTTCAGACGTTAAAGTGGACTTGACTTCATACAAGAAATACTCAGGCTGTTTTAGGAGCTGTTGTTGTACAGATCCCTCTAGAAATATCTGGCTTAACAAATAAAGACTTTCTTAAATTCCAAACAGCCTTTCAGAGTGCTTGTAGTGCGTGTGTTTGTTTTTGTTTTATCAAGCATTTAACAGTTTCAGATTATGTGCAACCTGTAGTAAATGCTGCAAAAAACCTGTTTTGTTAATTAACAAAACATAATGCTTAGTTGAAACTGCTTATTACAGAATCAGAGGTATAAAAATGACTCTTTTTTTCTTTTTTTCCCCTACGCAGAGCTAACTCATGAATTTCTGCAAATACTGGAGAAAACACCTAGCAGGTTGAAGAGAATTAGAAATTGGCGGGTAAGAAATCATCCTACAACACAGCCTAGCAAAAGTAATTAATTTCTAGGAGAATTATGAAGGAAATGCTTAAGCTACCTCTTAGTTATTCATTGTTATGGTAGYTGAGTGGGGGAAGGAAGTAAAACCTTAAATCAGCTTTCATTCGACCTTTGAACTGAATTAGAATTTACAAGTATTCTAAGCTGTGTAATTTTTTTCACTTTTTTTTTGTTTTGTTTTGCTCCAGGCTAATCAGGCTGCCAAGAAACCTAAAACTGATGGACAGGTGTCTGAAAACTCGCTTCTTGGTTCATCTTTGGTCCAGAGTTCCATTTTGGTGGATACAGTTACTGGTGTAGCTGCAAACACAAGTTTCCAGAAACCATCAACATCCTTTTCTGCACCAGTACCTCTGACTTCAGGAAGCGTTGCTGTTCCAGACGGTCATGCGCCTGAAAATTTGGCAATACTAACCACAGGAATGCCAAGTACCTCATATAGTTTGGCATCACACCAGGAGTGGCCTCAGCACCAAGAACAAGCAAGGACAGAACAAATATACTCTCAAAAACAGGAGCCATTACCTGCTAGTCAATATAACATGAACTTCCAGCCAGGTACATCTGTACAGATGCATTCTGGAGTACATCACAGAGCTGATAAACTCACTGAGCATTCTGCTGTCAAACAAGAATATCATCACAAGTCAGGAAACAAACACCAYGGACAAATTGCTGCTCCTGTAATAATTCCTCAGAAAATGTCTTTGGATAAATACCGAGAGAAACGCAAGCTGGAAACCCTTGAACTGGACGTAAGAGAACACTACGTAGCTACCCCGGGTGAACACCAACATAAAAAACACACACAGCCCCAGCCAGCCAGCAGYGCTTCTGTAACCTCCCCTATTAAAATGAAAATTCCTGTTGCAAATGCAGAGAAGCCTGAAAAACACTTGTCTGATAAGAAAGAAAAGAGCAGCTCGCTCAAGCTCCGGATCCCAATCCCACCCAACGAAAAGGGTGTCAGTAAGGAGGAGCTGAAAATGAAAATCAAAGTTTCTTCTTCAGAAAGGCATAGCTCATCAGATGAGGGTAGTGGCAAAAGCAAACACTCGAGCCCACATGTTAGCAAAGAACACAAGGAAAAGCACAAGGAGCACTCTTTAAACCGCCACCACAGCCTCGCCCATAAGCACTCCCACCCGCACAGCGGGGGCAGCAGCAGTGGCGGCAGCAGGCACAGCTCTGAGGGAGTAACACCCACTGCCCTGAGGAGTCCTGTGGGCCTCGGTAGTGATGGCAATTCCTCTAGTTCCGGCTCTTCGAGGAAGAAACTGCACAGCAATGATGCTTCTCACAACCACCACTCCAAAATGAGCAAAAGTTCCAAAAGTTCAGGTAGTTCATCTAGTTCTTCCTCTGTTAAGCAGTATGTATCCTCTCACAGCTCTGTTTTTAACCTTCCCTTACCCCCTCCTCCCCCTGTCACATACCAGGTGGGCTACGGACATCTCAGCACCCTCGTGAAACTGGACAAGAAACCAGTGGAGAACGGTCCTGATGCCCATCACCAGTACYGTACAAACAGCCAGCATATGGACTACAAAGATACATTCGACATGCTGGATTCGCTGTTAAGTGCCCAAGGAATGAACATGTAGTCGATTCTTAGGTGGTTTTTCTTTACTTTTTTAATTTAAGAATTGTTAGAATGGAAAACTTCCTAATCTAGCAGTAGCAACACCAGTGGTTGCTGCCATGGTTTCAGTATATGTAAGTGCTGCTTTATCCTTCACTCTGAAAAGAAGAGGTATAGTAAACTTGTCTTTATCTCCACATACAATAGTGTTATAAATACTGTAAGAGCATGGAAGGTGCAAAAAATCTCAGTATTTCTACAACTGCAGCTAAGAACAGTAGAATGAACGTCTGCTTTTAGGTGTATAGGATGCTTCGAGCATTGATTATTTATATTTTTGAATACTGCAGCCACAACTTTTTGTTGCTTAGCTTTTGAATGAGTGTCATTGTTTTCTTGTGTATTTATACTGTATGTATGATTTGCATGTTTCAAAGATAAAGGGATTAAAAACAGTATGCTGACAACTGTTTACAAGAAAGTGGAGAAAAATGTACATACATTTTTGTATGTTTAGATATACCATAAATACTCAGGATTGGAGCTGCTTGTAAGTATAACAAAATACACATAACTTTATTTTATCTTGTCAGAGTCCATCAGTTATCCAGACGGAGATGGCGCTTTGTCATGTTTMTCTTTATACTGTAGGCCTTAGCGGAAGCCGCTTAAAAGGGACACTCACTAGAGAAGGGATCCAGGACTGTGTAGGGTCAGTGTTACCAGTGAGGCAGGGAACTGGGGAGGCTGYTGTTTGCTGATTATGGCCAGACTGATCTCTGAAATGTCCCTACTTTTCTGAAGGAGAAATWAAAAAAAAAAAAGGAATTAAAAGTTTACATAATCTCTTTATGTGAAGTGCATTTAAATGTTTATTGGCTTGGTGCAGTAAAATAGACACAGAGCTGTCAATAATGGTTATGTAGATTAATGTGACTTAACTGCAATTCATAATTCATAACTGTCATTGTGGAAGAATCATCCTTTTTCTTTTTTTTTTTAACTTTGACATCATAATTTATTTTACTAGTAAGCAGGGATCACTGTTTCCATTCCCATTTCAGAATAATGTCCATGTTCTGAAATCCAGAAAATGTACTTGTGTGTGATGCCATATTTCTTTTACAGGTGAATGCAGTCCTCACACTAAATAAGAATAAAACTATTGATATMCCAACAATAAAATAGTTATCATTGATTCTCTGTGCATTGTACTTGTCATTAGTTACCAAATTTGGAAAATCCTTGTCCTGTTTCTTCAGCTCTGTGGAGGGGAAAAAGGAAATTGCTCTCTCAGTATAAGCACTAGCATGCAAGTGTCTGTGTTATGGCTTGCGTCCTGTTTCCACCATGTTCTGCTCTTGAAAACAAATGACAGGCGTGAATGTTCTTGTGCTCTAAAAGCCAATACTGCAACTCAGTCTCCTAGATGGCAGTGAAGTGACTTTCTGGGTTGTTACTCAAAACTATTCATAAGCTATGAAGTACCTCAACATGAACTCAGTGTATAGTAGCAACAGCCAGTTTTTAGTGACTTATTTTAACTTAGAGAACATGATGTGAAGTAAACTTTTGCTAAGCCACCTCAATAACTTAGTGCTTGTGTAATTCTCTAAGTCTCAGACACAAAATCTGAAGCTTAGCCCTTTCAGTTATGTTACTATGGCGTGCTTTAAATGATAAAACTCTTCGATATTTACACGGTTTGTAGTTGCTATGTAATGTAACTACAGGTATATCAATTACTATGTAATACTCTGTTTCCAGTAATGCAAACGCTTGTAATTACTTGAATAAGTTTTATTTGAACTATGAATACTTTTTTACATTTAAGGAATATTTAAATGGAAAACTGGTAGCATCTTCTAAGTCTAAKCTTAAATCCTGGCCCATGTACAAAATCCAAAGCTGTCTTATCCATACTGACTTGGTTACTTTTCTACATTCAGAATGTCCTTAACCTTTGTTACTTTTTCCTGCATTATTGAGCGTTTTCTATCCTTTTATAGTCCATTTCTTTTTTCATCTTGGCTCTACTCTTAGGTCTGATTTTTAACAAATATAATCTGTATTATAAACTGTCCTAACTTAGAGGGCAGATAGGAGATGAAATAGCAGTAAAATGGTCTTATTTTTTTCTTCAAAGCATTACACTACTTTCTTTTCAAATATGTTCAAAAGGTTGTGCCATGAAATGCATCTTATACAGCCACTCTGGATAAGCAATATATTGTACTGTAAATATAGCAATTGCTGTCATAACTTGGAGCTAAAATGTCTGGATGGTAACTAGTGCCTGTCTAATATTAAATTGGAAAAGAGCATAGGTCTTCATCTTATGGTGCTGTTTCAGAGGATATTTTTCCTATTTTGATTCTAGGAAATTGTGAAAACTTGTGGACAATGTTGTTATGCTACACTGAGATGCAAATGGTGTTTTTTGGTTTATCTGTAAAGATGTCCATAAAGCCCATTGTTTTTTGGTTTTCAATGTAACTGTAAATATGTGAAACTGTATTCATGTCATTGCCGTGTCTGACACTAATGTGGGATAGTGGGGGGGCGGGTGGGGGGAGAATATGCAACAAAATACCACTAATTTCCCTAATGGTAACTCACTGCAAATTAGTGAATGGTGTGAATTGCAGCCTGGTTGAAGTGTTTGAATGAAAATTAATGGGATCAGTTACAGCTTCACAAGTAAATGAATAAATGCAATAAAAAGCTAATAGACAACAATATTACTTTGTTCATCACTTTGATTAKTTTTTTTATAAACTTGAAACATTCATTATGTAATTTGTAAAATTAAGCTTAAGTGGAGACCTTGCTACCACACTACTATTTTTTTTCCCTTTTTGTGAGATAAGTTTGTAGAATAGTGAGATTCTTTCATATGTTGAATCCTAATTCTGTTCCTAATGGTGAAAGTGCTGAAGTAATGTCACTGTGATCTAGTACTTCGGAATATGCATAAAATGGCAGTTCTGTGTATCATTTTGGCTAATTGTAAATATAAATGTTTCATATTAGTGTAGTTGAAATTTTGAGGTACAGCCCTTTGTGTGAAATTAGAAACTTTTTTTCTAAGGCTTGTTAAAAAAAAAAAGTATTTTCAATAAAAATCCCTACCTCATATCTSTTTTGCAGAAATTATCCCATTTCCTATGTTTAATTTTCCAGTTTTATCTGTAAACATGAGCTTCCCTATTCAGTTCTTGGCAAGACCCTGCTGCTTCTCAATGAAAGAAATGTTAGATTGTTTAAACGTTAAGTATAATTAGTTTTCTTTGCTGCCTTTCCATGGTAATGAGGCCTGAGCACCCTGGGCAGCTTGCTGGCCTTGGCCTGGGAGCCAGGGCAGAGGCTGCAGTCCCTCATTTCACTGGGCTCAGGGAGGGTGCGAGGGGTGGCTGCAGGGTGAAGGGAAGGGWGGACAGGGCCTGGCCCACCTATCTGAAAGAACCTGAGGGGAAAGTTCTTTTAGCTTGGCTTTGTATAAAGGGTTTAGAGTGTATAAGCTCTTCCTGGGGGTGGTTTTTAACAGGGATGTGAATGTATATTTCCTAATGAGTTCTAAGGGTAAATGTGTTAAAAAGCCTTAAGCTATGTCAAAAAAGCCCTATTTTTTCCCTTAAATACTTAGCTGGTTACATCCTCACTTTAAAGATTATTTTTAAGTGATAATCTTGAAAAGTGATAATAGTAGTTCTCTTAGCTTGTTACAAGGGATGACTGGGGCCCTTCTCCTGAGGGGGACATAGAAAGCCAAATCRACCTTAAGTTCCTCTCTAGTTTTGCACAATCAACTGCGCTGTTTCAAGGATGTTGTTCTTTGACAGCATGTGTAAAAGTGGCTTTTTTGGGGGGCAGGGCATGGGGTGCTGTGGACCTGTCTCCAAGCCTGCTCCCAAACCCCGGTAGGAAGCAGGGCAGGAAGGATGTGCTGCCTGGCACCCTGGAAGTGCCTCCTTGGGAGCTCTCCCAGGCCCTCCCTCCAGCATAACGGGGTTTTGCTGCAGGTTTGACAGGAGGTTACTCAAAGTGACTCCAGCTCCTATTCAACTCTGGAACTGCACAACTGGGCTTTAATTCTGAACCTAAATCACCTCAAATCTATGGGTTTTCTGTGCTGATGTGGATATTCCAAGATAGACATTTTTATTTAGTAGGACTGCTTTTAGTTGCAAGACCAGTGAAAGCAGTTGAGTTGGCATGCTGAAGAAACCCAGCTTCACTTGAGCTATGAACAACAACACAGGGCTTTGAAATTAACTGCACAAAARTAGCCACCGCAAAGACAAAAGGGCAGATACGTTCATATTCCTGACTTGAACCTCCCAAGCATGAGGAAACCCTGTATCACAGTAAAGCACTTGCAGCCTCCTGCTTTGTAATGGTTTCTTGCCTTCTCTTGTACTCCTGGACAGTATAATTTTAGAAATGAAGGAAGGAAGGCTGTGCCTGATTTAAAACAATATATGTAGCAGGGCAAAACTTACTGTACATGCATAAGCATGTGCCTTTTCCATGAACTTCACTGTCACCGAAAAAAATTTTTTTTAAAGAAGTTTCTCACTTTTTTCCCCCCATTATTAAAGACCTATAAATTACCTCAATATTTATGTGAAAATCTGTGTTCTCTTTAATTAAGAACTATGCAAATTTAGACTTGATTTTAGTGTGTTCTGCTATATTAGGCTTAGTCTAGAGACCCAAGGTACCCTAAGGCACTGTATTTCTTGCTTTAGCTATGCCCAGGACAGGACAGGGATGCCACCACACCTCCCCTCACCTCTAGTGTGCTTAAACTGAAAATAAATGTCTTTAAACGCTAGCCTCATTCTGCAAGTCTGGTTAAACAAAAGTAAAAACGTACTCTCAGGTCTCAAAATATGCCCAGGTTAATGTCTTGTAATTCCAATGTTCTTAGCTACAAGGAACATTACCTTTAAATTCTAATTAACTAATAATATTAATATTGGAGAACTCTCAGACTCTGACAACAAAAATATTACTTTTGCTTATAAAACACAAATACACAAGATGTATGTTTTTTATAACTTGGAATAAATTTGGAGTTTTTGCTTGGTTAGCTGCACAACCTAGAACCTTCCCATTCCTACCCCTCCATTTATGATTGTCATCTCATTATMATTTCATGTTAATTAAAAGGTCATATTTGCTTTGCAGCTTATTTAGAGACACAATCCGAAAAGAATTAATAAACATCACAGAATAATGTACATCCCACTTCAGATCTTATGTCAGGGCTCATAACTTTATTCTGCAAGTTACTTTAACATGAAGATGCTCAAGTTCCCATGGATTTTTGGCAAGATCAACCAGTATCTTCATAATGGAACTGAAAACTGTTTGAACTTTGAAAATGACTGTGATGCTGGGATTTCTCTGGTACTGCTGCGATATTCTCTCATTGTTAACATGTGACATTATACCTATAGAAAATACTAATAAAGAATTTTGCCAGAAGTACTGCTTTCACTTTACTTTTTTTTTAAGCTTTAGACCAGACAACTTTCTAAATTCAGCCTGGTGGAATAAAACCTGGACATGATTTAAGCAATTAAAATGTTTAACTTAATGGGGAAAAAAAAAAGAATTAAGACTTTTTGCTGGTGAAGTCTCAGCCCTTGGCAGTTGTAGGATTGAGTCTCACTGCATTCGTTCCTAGACACAACTGCTCGCAGATGCATTCAAAGGTTGAGTGTTTTGATGGTTTGTACAATATCTAAATCTCCTGCAGTCATGAATATGAAAAGTATTGAGGGAAACACCTCATTAGAAAGAGGAGAGTTAAATACTTGTATTACCTAAATCTCTCTCTTTTAAAAAAATTCTAAAATAATTGAAGTCTTCTTTGAGTTTTAGTTTCATGGAGTTAGTAGTAGCAAGATACATGAACTGTAAAATTTATTTTTGCAAGTGCAGATCACAACTATTATGTGCCTAATTGCAGTGCTAATTGAAGTGTTTTTCAAAACAGTTCAAATTCCCTGTTCCGTTCACCTCTAAGATACCCAAAATGACAGCAGACTGTTTAATGATTCAAACAAGGAGTCCAGTGAGAAGCTAGGAAGATGATTACAGGATTGAAGCAGCTGACCTAGGAGGAGAGGCCAAGACTGTTCAGCCTGGAGAAGATAATTTTCAGTGGTGCCCAATGACAGAACAAGACGCAATAAGCACAAATTTAAATACAACAAGCTCCATTTAAATGAATGGAAAAAAAGCCTGTTTTACTGTTAGAACAACTGAGTCGCCCAACAAGGCTGTGGAGTCTCCATCCTTGGAGATACTCAAAGCCCTGCTGAACACAGCCCTGAGCAACCTGCTTTAGTTGACTGTGCTCTCAGCTTGGGCCTTTTGGCACCTGCAATGGTTTCTTGCTGATAGCAAGTGGCATTCCCAATTGTTTTTTTTCATTAACTGGTGGTATTATTTTTTTTACGTATGGTCCTGTGTTCTTTCCTGAAAACCTATGTAAATTTATATATAGTGACTGCTCATCCCGATGAGCATATACTTTGTTGAAATACAAAGTTAGTTCCACCATATTACTGTCTAACACTAGACATCTCATTCACACTTGATCTCTAGTAAGTTATGCTGTCACCTTTCAGTCCAGTTCCATTCATTTTTTTGACAAGTGGAAGCATGGTTTATATGGGAAACATAGACTCATTTGGCAACAGTTTTGAAAAATTCACTGTCTTCCTTTCACAAAGGGATGTTCCAGCAACTGCTGAGCAGAAGGGCGTTCATGTTGATCTCTGTATTAAGGGTTTGAAAAATCAGTACAAGAACATGCATGCCTGTGATGTAACTGTTCATAAAGTCTAAATGCAAGTTTAGCTTTTTTTTTTAAAAACAGGATTTATGAGAAGGAGACTGTTGGCATTTATAAATTAGAAAAGTAAAACAGTTTATTACAGAGATCTTTCTTTGAAATCCTTGTTTCTCTAAATTCCTCCTAAAACCTGCATAATTCAGCTACTGCAGCTATTACAGGTGCACTAAAAATGTCTTTAAGGAGGCTGACAATTACCTTTTTGATCTGGTGTGAGCCTAACCCTTTTTTTTTTCCCTTTGTAATATAGCTGCGGCTGTTCTGTCAGTTTCAATCAACCAAATTCTTCTTAAGGAGCTCATTTGCAGTTACCGTGATGTTAGAACCAAATGTTTGGATGTTTTCAAGCATCAGTTTGGAGAAAACCAAAGAACCTGAGTTTCTTAAATAATAAACTAGTGAGAAAGATGGGATGAAGGATGCACTTATCTTAGGACATGGTGAGATCATATATTAAAAGTTTGTCATGGTATGTGCATCCTGCATTTTTAAAAGATAAATACTTTACTAAGAAAGCTTTATATCTGCATGCAGAAGATAGAGTGATGTCTTAGATTATTTTCTTTAGAACACTGTCCTGAAAACAACATGCAAGATGTAGACTAGATTCAACTAGCAAGAGAGCCTATTTGCAGACCTTTTAGCTGAAATTAACATTTTGTCTAAAACTCAGTGGTGCCATGTGGCTGCCTGAAAACTACAGGGCAAGTTATATGTTGAGTATAAGGCCTAGAAAAACAGAATTGGTGACTTTTGTTCAATAACCATTGTGGATGACAAAACTATTATATGCATACTATTATTTTAAAGCCTTCCTGAAATGTCAAAAAATTTAAACATTTGTAATGGCTTATAGTTGTTCTGCACAGTCAAAGGTACCATATAGGAGGTAAATTAGGCTTCCATCAATAGTCTCCACCATTCAAACTATCTGATTTTTTCCCCTTCCTTTTTCAGATAAAAATCTACATACCTGGTCAGACACATGTGCACGAAATCCGCTGCAGTTCTGGAGAATCGATCGGGCAGGGAAGGCATCAGTCCTCTGTGGGCCCCGATGTAGAACATGGCTGCTATCCTGTCCATGGAAGCCAGCGGCGGTTTTCCCGTTGCCATCTCAAACACAGTGCAGCCCACACTCCAGATGTCTGATTTTCTTCCATACCCAGACTCATTAATAACTTCTGGTGCCATCCAGTATGGAGTGCCATGCACCGACTTCAGGAGCTCGCTGTGAGAGCCACTGAGGCCTGCCCAAGCCAAACGGCGGGCACAGCCAAAGTCAATGAGCTTCACTACACCGTTGGGCATGAGCATTACGTTATTGCCTTTGATATCTCTGTGTACCACACAATTGCCATGCAAGTAGGCAACCCCCTGCAGGATCTGCTTGGTATATTTACAAAGGACAGTTTCTGGCAACGGACCAAAACGATTAATAATGCTAGAAATTGAGCCACCAGGAACAAACTCCATGAAAATGCTGACAGTGCTGTCTTCCAGACAAGTTCCCAAGTAAGTTACAATGTTGATGTGCTTCAACGTCTTCAAAAGATCCACTTCCTCTTGCAACTTCTGATACTCCTTTTCTGTAGTCAGTTGATCTGACGTATCCAAAACAACCTGTTTCACAGCTATTAACTGACCCTGGCTTGTCAGACCACAGTACACCTGCAAAGAAATCAGCACCTATTAAAATGAAATATGAACTATAAAATATATTTACTCTATTTTATGGGGTTTTTAAGTATCTTTGCATTTGTTCAGGCCTCATTTATATAATCCAAATGTTGTTTGTTGAATAGGACAGCAGTCAGTTATAAGGTGAGATAGAGCTCAGGATGACCAATGTGTCTCTTAAAACATTGAGATTTCAACCTACCGTGCCATAGGCTCCTTTTCCAAGCACCTCACCTCTCGTCCACATGATAGGCTCCTCGTGAGTCAAACTATTTTCAGATAATTTAGTAGATTCTTCAAAGTTTAGCAGGCCACTTTGTTCATTTGATGCCAAAAAGGCTTCATTGTAATTCTGCTTGAAAGAGACGAGGACAGTCAGTATGGGGAGAAGGAAGGGAGGAAGGTAAAAGTTTCATATGGCCACACATTCATTACAAGGAAGAATTTTTCTTCCAGCATGACTTTTCCACAAAAAGAAAAAAAAAAGAAAAAAAAAGAAAAAAAAAAAAAAAAGCTAAGGGATTAAGGAGAAGCAATATTGCTAGACAAACACCCTGGTGGGTACTGACAGCTGGGTGGCAATATCTACAAGCCTTCTGATTTTGGACTAGCATCTTTTATCTAAGCAGCTTTAATTTAAGCTTGATTTTTTAGGTACCATAAACTAAATAGAATGTCAGATAAGACAACATTTGCAGTCATATCTAGAACACTATCAAAGACTCAATGAAACTGCCCTTTTAGATACTGGATACTAAAGGCCTATTTACTTTGTATTTTCATAATCCTTAGGGGCCAAAAATCTCAAAGGCTTCTGCCTTGGACCAAAGTCAAAAGCCTTTTTCACATGTGCTCTGGATGAAAGCATTGCCTCTTTTATTCCCTCTTTTTTTTTTTCAGTGGATCTTGATGGCTCCGTTACAAACCAGCCCCTGTCTGGCTAGTGCCTCTGACATGGATATCCTCCAGGGATGCTCAATGGGCAGCTGGAACAGCAAAAAGGAGGCTTGATCATTAATGATCATATACTATTTATTACCACTACCTAATGGCCCACTCTTTTCTTCGTTTAGATTCCTCATCGATCCAAACTTGTGCTATAGGATCACTCAGAGGAAATAGCAAGGTACAAAGAATTACCTTCTCTAGAGCAGAGTTTACAGTCTCACCATCTCCATTCATCTGACTTCCTTCCTCTTTAGGATGTGTATTTTGCACTTTTGGACCTGTATATTTTTCTCTTGAAGAGCTGATGTGTTTTTCATCAAGCACTAGCAGTTCTGCTGCCAGACAATAAAAGAAGTCATCGGTCAGGTCCTCATTATCTGCCCAGGAGGGAATGTTTTGACTAGTCTGGAAAATGGGGCGTGTAACATTTGTTGTCTGAATCACTGATGGCTGAGTCGATTCATTTGGCAAATTACTATTTTGAGGTGGGTGTGTCCAACTTTGATTTAGTGGAGACTGACACTCTGGTCTGTCTGAAAAGGATAATGCTTCACATTTATTTATAGCCTTGCAGGAGTACTGCTTTGAATCCAGGCCTCTGCAGCTATCCATATCTATTCCGCACTGGGGGACACATAAGTTCTGGTCTGTTGTTAATAAATTATTTACAGCAACGATTTCTGAGTCTTCATTATTGAGCTGAGGAAGATTCTGACTACAAGTAGCAAATATTTGACTGCTGGATACACCYTGAATGTCTAGAGAATGCTCCAAAGAGATTTCTTTAATAGTTGGTAAGTTTGAATTTGAAAAACATTTATTTTGTTCAAATGACTGTGAAAGCTCCTCTAAAACTGGAGGTTGAAGGTCTTTGTCTTCATGAGATGGTGCTATGCTCTCTGAAATCTCATGCTTCATGTTGTTAGCACTCAGACCCATATTTTGGTCTTTCAGAATTATGCCTTTCTGCTTTTGTTTAGTGGCAGGAGTAGTCTTTTTTGGCTTAGAATATGTTGCCTTTTGAGCACTTCTTACACTGCTGCTCTCTCTTCCTTTACTGCAGGCAGATTTGCAGGTGTTAGAAGTGCATCTCCCAGGTGGAGCAGAACAAACATCTCTATAAAATGTGTTCTCATGTTGATCAAGTTCACGCATTTGAGCGTAGACAGGAGTTCCAAACATCTCATAAATTCCCGGCCCTTTGTCATTTGAATTTATTTTCCTGAACATGTCACTATATTTCAGATCTACAAAACCTGAAACAGATCGTGCACATGGTAGAGAAATTGGAATGGCAGAGTTCTTTAAAATAATCCTATTTCTGCAACTGCAGGGGAAACCTTGCTTTTTAGACTTCTGTGCTCTCTGAACTGAATGGTATTTATCTACCTGAAGGAGCTTTTTTTGACACTTCTGAGAAGTCTCAGATTCCATGTGTGGCCGTTCTAAACATGGCAAGATCTGACCCTTGACACTCATCTTGTGTGTGTTACATTTTGTGGAACTCTCATCAGAAACAATTAAGTGTTCAGATATGTTGCTTCTTGGTTTAGACTTAGATGAATATTTATTTCTATTTCTATTTATTTTACTTTTGTCATTTTCTTGGCGAGCAAGAATGTTGAAGCTTTGGCTAGCATGAGGAGGCAGACTTCGGATGACACTCCTTTTTCGGGGAGGTTGCTTTGCAATCTGTGGTTCCCTTGCTGGTTCTTGTTCAGAAAGTGTAACATGGACAAGAGGTACAAGTTTACTTCTGGCTTTTGCTGAAGCTGCTTCTGATACTTCTTTTTCTATTTCTAAGAGACGAATGCTATTTTCTGTTTGTTTTCCAGAGGGATTTTGCACCTCTACTCTGGGAATTATTTCAGTTACAGACTGATTTTCTAAGACACGACAAGCATCTGTCACTTCATTTGTACAGGAATAACTGATATTGTGATTGTCAAGCACAAGGTTCACACTCTCAGGATCTTCATCTGGCCTAGAATCCAGTATCATCCTTGCAGCATCTCCTTTTACACCAGTTCTAAGTGAATTCTCCATGAGCTTTTCATTACTTCCATCTCTTAAGGTGTCTGCATTGTTTGATACAGGATATAGGGCTGTAAATAGTTCACAGTTTATCTGAGTGTCACCCAATGTCAAGTAGGGGTAATTATTTCCAAACCTACACGTAACTGAAAGCTGATATCTCATCAGGTCCTTCTTTTCAATATTAGTAGCTATATCAGCTTGCTTCAATTTTATCTTTTTTTCATATTTTTCTTTCTTATCTTGAGGATACTCACAACAGTTGCCCATGCCGAAGGAGTTTCTTGGAGTAAATTTATCAGAAATACTAGTCCTGGTTAGATCTGATGACTTTTGATTGTGCAATAGATTGTCTAACTGATACTGATAAAATTTAGCAGTTGTTTTTATAGGCAGAGGAATAGAATGCACAATATTCAAAATATTTCTGTTGTTGAAGCCTTCTAAAGGAACAAGCTGAACTGTCCTTACTGGTTGAAAATTCACTGGTGGCAGATGAAACTGTAATTTCTGTGAAAATATTAGTAACTTGCTACAAAGCATATACATATAAAAATCTCATACCAARTAGGAAAAAAAATCCCAAAACTATTCTTAAATGCTTTCCCACAGTTAGCCCACTGTRAACCACAATAGTAACACTCTGAAAAAAGATGCAATTTTTCTCACATGTAATTCTTCCTAATCATTCAGTAATAGGGAAAGTGGGTTTCTTGCTATGAAGCACATTTCACTGGTTATGACATACGAATAATAAGCTTTCTACACACATAYGTTTGTTATACATCTCATCTCTTAATACTTTTGAGTTTGTTAAGTGATTTCTGCATGTTTGTTATAAGAATTCAAAGCCTGGTCAGTGATTTTATGTATCAAAATTTCTTTCTTGCTGTGCACTTTCATTGATTGAGAGCCAGTCTTACACTGATGTTTCAAATCACCTCCAAGGGTGTTCGGACACTAGTAATTATATTCCCAATTAAATTAGATTGCACGCAAGCCATTTTTAAATAGTAAAATGACATTACAAGAGAATATCAATACAGATTTTAAAAGATATTATTATAAATCTAGCATACAGACTCCCAGTATGTCCAGCGTAGTCTTTTTAAATTCCATCAATCACACTAGGTGGGTCACAGATCTTGCTCAAGGAGTTGTTTATTGGCAGCAAGCACAGCCTTCACTATACTTTACAAATGAAGTTAAATGGAAAATTATCCAAAGGGAAGTTTTTATAAGACATTAACTGAGAAGTCTGTTTTGGATGCTTTTTTTGTTATTTCTCCCTTCCTCTTTCCCTTTCCTGTAGTTGAAAGGTGTCATATATTTCTGAAACAGAAGACTTGAGAATTTGAATAGTTCATTGTAGTTATTCAGATGACTATGGTAAAAATAATTTTGTATTCTTCATTTATAAGAAAAAATATAAGCCAAAAGAATATACTGTATGCAAAAGAATACAATACAGTAATTACGCTGTCATATGTGTGACATATGTGTATCTATATTCAAAATCAATTTACAATCTACAGGAAATTTTTGTTTGTACCCCAAGGCAAACTGAGGTTTGAAAGTACAAGGAAGTGCAGTGGGGGATGTTTTGAAATTTACAGTTTAGACAGCTTTGACTCATCCGCATGGCTTTAATCTGGACGCTCATTTTATCTCAAATGCTACATCACCTAGAAATCAGCAAATCTTAACATGTGAAACAGAGCTGTATTAAATCATTCTGAGGTCACATAAATCATTTTTCTTAAACATTACCCTCAAGTTGATTTTTTTTTTCTTTCTCATCAAAGATCTTTTATATCAGAACTCACAATATCATTTCTAAGTTCTTGCTTTTTTGCTGGGAATCCTATGTGCATACTGTAACAGGTCTGCTACAATACGCAGATGATTCAGTAACACAAGTCCCTTGTACTAGTGACTTAGAACAGATTCTCTTTTTTTCTAAGTACAATATGTTTGATCTTTTCTAACTTCAGGGCTGACTGGGTGTGAGCAGTGAGTCATGCCAAATTGCTAGTATACTTGAAAGGACAGAAGTAAATACAAAACATGTTTGCCATGGAATCCTACTTATAAGTATTGCAAAGTTTTACATCAAATATGTTTAGTAATTTATAATAGCTTACTTTTTATTTGCTAATACAATAAGTTTCAGCAAACATCTACTATTAATAGTTTTTCATATTCTATTTGACTTCAGTTTTCACTTATGACTCAGTGTATTTTTGTTCAATACATCTAAACCAGACACTTCACACACAGAATGTGTACACCTGAAAACAGTTTATAAACTTACACTTTAAAAGATTTTGACTTTATAAATAACCAACTCCCTACTCCCAAAACTCCTTAAAGTAACACCTGACAAATTTTTGGAAGATTTGCTGATATAACTATATGCAAAAATATATCAGATATTCATCTGTAAAACTGAAAAGCAAGTTGAGGATGCTATCTATAGTTCTTCTATATTGCTTTTTCTAAAGACTTGAAGATACATAATACTTTGAATTTAGTGTTTAGTTTCACACATCTTACCTCAGTTCTTTTACTCCTGTTTTTTAGCACTGTTATATTTAACCCTTAAAAATCAAAACAAATGACATGTTAGATAGATATACTTAACAGACTACAATTTTCATTCATAATTTAATTTCTGAAGGTTGGATTCTGAGGACTGAGTCCTATGACATGTGGTTTCACGGCTAGGCTATAAAGTCGTAAGTTGAAATTTGAGTGACATGTTTAATATATGTATATTTTTAATAGAGCATAGTAATTTTTTTTAATCGATTCTAACAAATTGGAGCATTATTTTCTTCTTAACTTCAGATATTTCCTGGCTTCYGCTCATGGCTAACTAGTTCTGCCAGTATGAGGAAAAAATGTGAAAAGATATGTCATCCTTGTTCCACTCAGTTAATGAGAATTTTACTGTGTATTTTGTGGGTTTGGAGTTTCACCATACTGGCTAATGGCAATGGTGAAGCCCCCTTTTTATACTATGTGTCACCTACCTCTCAGATATACCCACTCACAGGTAAAGAGGAGGGTATAATGTGGATGAAGCCTACTGCATGTGAAGTAATTATATATAAAGAGAATTTAAAATGCAAAGAAAAGGAGCTTCTGAGGTTTTGCCATCTCATTTAACAATAATACATAACTATTTAAAAGTTGAGATTTTTAGAATTGACCTTACTTGGTTGTATTTGTGCTTGTATTGTCTGAAATGCATATAAATCCATACGTGATTCTGAAATGGTGTATTCTGGACATGAAGCCTGTAGCAGAAAGCTGAAGTCAAAGTCACGTCTTAGTTTCTCTTCCTTCTTCAGGAAAAAAGGTAACGTGTGCTGCCTCATCCGCAATGCTAATTTTTTTTCATTTGGTAAATATGTCACTTGCTTTTCTGGCCACAATGTGGAGATTCCCATTACTTGACTAAAAGGGAGAAAAAAATTGTGAAAATAAGTGCAAGGTGGCTACTCAATTTAAACAATCATATGACTGGGGAATAATATGAAAAACAGGCCTGTAAAATCAGTAAAATGTTAATGTAAAATATTGATTTTTTTTCTCCTAATCTATTTGATAAGTTAGGGCACTCTGGCAGCATCCGACTGCACTGCTGGGGAGTGACTACTAATGACAAAAAACACCAGACAAAACAACAACAGGAATTGGAAAATACGTTGCCTACATTGCCCTTCTTGAATTATTGTTTCCAGCATGGAGTTTCTGTGAACCATGAGTAAAATCTGTTAGAAGAGTTGTGAATATGAGACGCTCCCTTTTTTTTACGTATAAAATACTGTATGGCCCACCTGATAGAACAGTTGCTGTGGGGGCCAGGTGTTTTACTGTGGGCCAACTGCTACCTGGTTTCTGAGAAACAAAAATCCCAAAATACAAAAAGATAAAAATTTGATTGAAAAGAAATAGAAAAAAAAAAATAGTCTAAATTGTCCTCAAGGAGTCTGCAAGATGCTTATGCACAATTTTCAATGGAGTCAACAGGAGTCAAACATGAGGCAAATACCACAAGATTTTTCATATTGTACCAAATAATTTGTTCATCTAGTGCAATATCCTGTTTCCAGCAATGATTACTAAGTAATGCTGAGATGGAATAAGCACCATACAAAACATATAGCTTGATATAACATAGAAAACTATGGAAGTTTTATCTCACTTGACTAATTCCTGATTTGCATCCATTTCTGGATATCCAGCTTTACGTTAAATATTAGTTCTACTTACTTGTTCTTTTCCAATGCTTTGTATGATTGATGCATTTCTTTCATAATTTTATCTACATTTTGAAGAGCAACAAAAATTCTACAACCTGCAACAGTACATAATTATTACTACCATAAAAGCAATTTAATCACTGATCAATAGTAGAAGTCAAATGCACTTATTTTCAGCTATTAAAATATTATCATAAAGATATATATGATGTAGCTATCACAAAAATGTTATGAGCATCTCACAAAACTAAGATGCATATTTTCTGCCATAACTTTTAGACATGCATGCATAAATAAAAATTCTTTGTAGATATTTATGTGCATGAAATCAATATATAAGAACAAAGTTAAAGAAATTCCAGCTGTGATCCCTATTACAGTAGAACAGAAATATAAGAAAAATACTTGCAGTAACTTTAAAAATAGGAATGTTACTAAAATCAACCCAAATCTCACAGCTACTCAAAGGTGAAAATTAACCCTAAGTGTGATTTCAAAGTTTTCTGGTGGTTGTTTGATTTTCACAGGTTCAATTTTGATAGTTTGATTTCAAGTTAAAATTGTCCTTTTTCAGATCCTCTATATTCTACCTTATATGTAATAAACTTGGGTTAAACTACCTTCTTTGCTTCTGTTCTTATTTTGTTGGTTGTCAGACATACTGTTCTTCAACATGTCCCCAAACCTGCAAAAATGCTTCATTAATTGATTTCAACGTGTGCACAAATCAGTATTTATATTTCTTTTTCAAGATTGTAAGTAAGAATACATTAACATTTAAGAGGAACTTGACTAGAATGATAAAACTAAATTTAATATCATTTGCCCCATCCTCAAATAGTGTCAACCATGGGAAAAGARAGAGACATGGTGGTAGCTCAAGGAAACAAAGTGCAGAACTTTGTTCCACCTAATCTCTGTGAGGATGTATGAGTTCTTTACACTTAAACGAGAGATTTCCCTCAGGATTTACAGATAATGGCTTGACATTTTGTAGAGTTCAGCTTTACAACCTTGAGTCTTTACATATAGAGATTAACTAATGCACAAACCATTAATTGCATATTCAGAACTACGCTCTTACAGGATTTCTATGTTCAGGCAGAAATACAAGTAAGAATAGTGTTCATTACTTGCATCTTATTTTTCCATTTCAATATAACAGGAAGCTTTTAAAGAAAGCTACCAATAGCAAAGCCAACAACAAATCACTTGAAGAAGTTGCTTCYGGGAAATTAAAACAGAAGAAATCACAAGACAGCAAATTAAAAGGAATAAAAGGAAAAACTATCAGAAATACCAATCAATATCATATCAGGATATTCCCCAGTATAATACTTGATRTAGCTGTTTGTCTTTAGGGAACCATCCCATTACACAGGCTGTGGAAATGAGAGGCTTATGTGGCTTATGTTGTTTAGAAGCAAGAGCATTTTACCATTCGATACTCTATTCAGGAAAAGAGCCAAGCGTTTCCTTCTGATTCCACTAGCAAAAGAATGTAATGGCCTGAAAGCATGCAGCAGCATTCCCAGGAGACCTATTCATTTTCAACAGATCAAATAAAAAATGTTATAACTCTTTCATATGACACTTTTCATMTGAGGAATGTATTTTATAAATGTTAATGCTATGCTATGCCAATCCCAGGATCCAACTGAACTGCAATTCTTATTCTACGGAAGAAAAAACGGGCAAAGAAAAGGTGACTGTTCTGTCTGTCCAAGGTCACGCGATGAACTGTGCAAAGGAAGCAGTGCAAGCCACCAATCTCCCTCTCTCCTCCGTGTGCTAAATGCTACATAATCCACCACAATGTTTATCCACTAAATTGGCCTWCTGGAGTCACGGGCGACTTCTCCAAACTTTGCCTTTTTTTCTTTTCTCTGATTATATAAAGATTAATAAATCACAGTTGAAAAGCTTCCCTAAAACACGGTATAAACAGCATCCTACCTGGTGCTTCAGCAGAGCAGCGTGGAAGGCACACATCAGTCCCGAGGGAACTAACCACGAAGGGTTTTTAGATCAGAGCTGYCTTCCCTCACCGGACAACAACTACCCGCCGTGGGGGTTCCTGGCGCTTTGGCTGGATTTTCCGCCTGTTTTCCGAGGGCTAAGTGCCCGGCTCCTGCCCCTGCAAAACCCTGCAGGCCGCGGCTACCAGGAGGCCCTTTAGTTTACACGATGTCGCCAAGGCAACTCTCCCGCGGGGCGTTTTGCTTGGAGCAGATCAGGGCTACAGCAGAGGGGAGGACCCTCCGCAGCCAAAGCGCAGACGGTTCCTCTCCTGTTCATTTTATAATTTTTTTTTCACTGTCAGTACTATGTCAGTACTAATCAGTCCTATGATTTTCTCTAGTGCATTAAGTCTTCTCATTCTTCTATGCAATTCTCTGTAAGATTTCTTTACCTTCTTTCAGGCGGTTTAACGGTAGCTGTGCTGAGCCATGTTTATTTATACACATATTTTTTAACGTTCTGTTTTGGAGGCGCGGGGGACAGGCTCAATCAAAGCCTTTCGGAGTCGGGCTCTCCCCGAAGGCTGACCTCGCTCGCGCTCCCCGCGCCGCCGCCCAACGGCCGCGAGGTGGCGGCCGCCATGGCGGGCGGGGCCGGGACAGGCACCGTCCTCCCGCCCTGCCGTGCGCGCGGCGGCGCAAGATGGCGGCGGACAGCGAAGTGAGTCATTCAGTTCCTCCTTCTCCATCTTCTTTCTCCCCTGTTTGCCCCTTTTTGAGCCCAGGCTTGGGCTCCCCCGTTCACGGCCTTTGCCGCTCTCTCCCCGCAGCCCGAGTCCGAGGTGTTCGAGATCACGGACTTCACCACCGCCTCCGAGTGGGAGAGGTAGGTGCCACCCGCAGCCCCAACGGCCGCCTCGGGGGCCCCGTCGGGCGTTTCAAGTTAACCTAGGAGGCCCGAGAATATCTAAGAAGGCGCCTGCGTTCTCCRTGTACGATTTTTTATTTGTAATGATCTCCCCTGGGGTGATGCCCGTGACAGGAGGAGGCAGAGGTTGTGAAGTGCTGTATTTCTCACATGGCGTTCGGGTTATAACTGCGTATTTGGGTTGCCCTTCTCTGTAAAGAGTGGGGCCTGTTTTGCTGAAATTAATGTTCTGCAAAACCAGAAGAAAACAAAGAAACAAACAAAGTCCAAACAATTGGTGATCTTGTRTTACTCGAAGCTTACTCATAGTAGTCATTAAAAGTTCTTGTAATACAAGCACAGAAGAGCAGCTTTGTTTGCATAAGGATGTGGCTCGTTTGGCCACTACTTTTAAGTGTTTTGGAAGCTTTCTGCTTCGGGTTGTCCTTCTGTGTTTCAGGAAGGCCTTTGCTTTTCACATAGAAATATGATGTTACAGATAGGAGAGCGTAACATTTCTGTCAGCTCTGTCACCTACCCCAAAGCCTTTTATTTGCATTACTGAATATTGCTTTAAGTGTTTTCACTTGCATGGAAACTATCCAGCTGGAACATTTCTGTGCAACTGCTTGTTGTTGGTTAGAGTTTGCTGTAAGGTATTTGTTGAGCCCTCCTGAATTACAGCACAGGGGAGAAAAGGGACAGGAATTACGGGTCCTACTTGTTACAAAGTACTTATTTTGTGAAGGAGTTTTAAAATCTTAAATTATATAATACTTATTTTGGGGAGGGGGGAATGCCATAGTAGGACAACATACTGCTTGCTTTTTAGAGAGCTGAACTATCATGTAGGCTTAGTGTTTCTGCAGTATTAATGCCTTTTCCCCAACTAGATTTATTTCAAGAATAGAAGAAGTATTGAATGACTGGAAACTTATTGGGATTTCTTCTGGCAAACCTCTAGAAAAGGTCAGTCATTGCTTCGGAATTTTATTTTTGAATTAGTTTTAGTAACTGATAATACATGTTCTCTCTGTATATACACACACACTTTGAATGGCTGTTTTTTTAAGTGTGGTAGAAAATGATTTGCTTTTGAGGAATTTCACTGATAAAAGTGAACATTTGGCCAAAAAAAAAATAAATCTGGAAGCTAATTATTGATGGGTTGCCTGCCAACCTGATAATTTTTCTGGTAAAGTTGTATCTTAGGGTATAGTTTTTTAGTTTTTTTGTTTCTTTTTCTCTCATTCCCAGTTTTCTATCTGGAAACATTAAATTCTCAAGGATTTTCTTTCCTCCTGTCCCACTTCTTCCTGTGCATAGGGTAGAGCTTTGCATAGTATTGTCTTTGACTTAAGACATTTCATAGATGAGAGAGATTTTTTTTTTTTCTTTTTCAAAATCTAAGTAGAGTCTTGGACACTAGTGTTTCTTTAGTCATTTGTGCCACATGGGGAATTACTTATGAAAGTTAACCTAAATGCCTGCAGTCAGATCATACTTTGTTTTCTATGCATTTATACAGGGTGTTTATACTACAGGAGCATGGGAAGAGAAATCGGATGAAATCTCATTTGCAGATTTCAGATTCTCAATTACCCATCACTATCTTGCACAAGGACCCAATGAAAAAGATGCAAAAGAAGAATTGGTAGAAGGTAGCTGTTACATCTCATGTCTGAAAGGTGTAATAAGTTTTATAATAATATGACAAAGGATAATTTACAGTGTTGAATTGACATTAATTTTTTGTTCTCGTAGGAATTTTAGAGGCTCTCTTGCTGTCTTGAAGTGAGAGCTGCATTTCATGCTGTTTAAAATATTAGGAATCTATTTTCTGTTTAGTTAAATTATTTCTACTCATAACACATAAAAATTATTTGCTTCATTAGTTTTTTTCATCAGTTATATTTTGGAAAAATAGGAAATAACACATCTGCAGAGTTCTRTAAAGTTCTTGTAATTTGTGTCATATAAAATTAACGTGTATTTCAAATCTTTGGAAAGCCTAAGTAACCTAGGAGCATTTTGCATTCTTGGTTGCATATTACTGAAGTTGTCAGTTTTGAATAGAAACGTTAAAAAATTACCCATTTCGTTAACTCTGCTGCTTTCCCTCTCTTGGTGACCTTGTGGCTGTATTTGATAGTTTCCAGCAGTATGAAGAATGGTGTTCTGAGTATTGCAGATTTCAGTAGATTTTTGAGGATAAATGAAGGGAAGACTGGGAGTAGTAGCAGCTGGCAGTTACTTTCTAGGTTTTTTTTCTTTACATTATTATGTATTTTTGTGTTTTGCTCTACTTCTTTTAATGGTAAGAAAGTAAACTGAGAGGAAAATTCAATTAAGAAAAGAGTACTTCAAAAAGAATTCATTATAACTTATATATTAGAATATATAATGCAATATTGTACAAAGCTTACATTTGAAATCATGTAAAAGAAGATAAAGCTAGTTAAAACATCTTATTTTTCATTAATTTATGAAAAACTGCAGATATTTTTGAATGGACCTTAATGCTGTTTTGTATCTTTTTTTTTTTTTTTTTTTTTTTTTTTTTTTTTTTTTTTTTTTTTTTTTTTTTTTCTGATTTTTTTTTTTTTTTTAGCAGATACTTTTTTTTTTTTTTTTTTGTCTCTCTTTTTTCTACAGATGCCCTTCCTCTGCCTATGCAGGACTTGCTGTCTATGAACAATGACTTTCCTCCTAGAGCACACTGTCTGGTAAGATGGTATGTACACATGTTGTCTTCCTTAATATGAGAAAACTTAGCAATTGAAAAATCTTCCATGCTGGCATAATCGCTTGTGTATTTTTCATTATTATTTTTGCATCAAGTTAAAGCTTAAATAAATTAATGTTGGAGACATTGGCTAAAGTGTAGATTATATAATGACAGGATTACAAATGAAGCTGAGAAATGTTGGTATCTAAAGTTGTCAATTATCATCAGGCATACTAGTTATTTTCTGCTTATAGTAAAAGGAATTTTCATTATTTTACCCTGTAATGCTCCTTTTAAAATTTATTACAGAAAAAAAATTGAAAAAATATCACATCTTTTAAGATATCACATCTTAAAACATATGATATGCTTGTGATAATTGGTCATTCGGGAAAAACTGCCTATACTGTCTACACATTTAAATGCAGATAGTCAATGTAGGAATGCGCTTTTTCTGGTTTGGAAGCTGTATGACATGACACAGAGACTGCACTAATGTGCCCTACTTRGGATATGGTTTAGAGCAGTATCTTAACTGACCTTATGTCTGCATATCTGTCTTGTTCTCTTAAGGTATGGCTTACGTGAATTTGTGGTTATTGCTCCAGCAAATAATGAAGCTGTTCTTAGTGAATCCAAATGTAACCTTCTACTGAGTTCTGTTTCCATTGCTTTGGGAAACACTGGCTGGTAAGTGAAAGCATAACCTTTTTTTTGTCCAGAAGTGACAGATGTGACATTCYAATGCTAATGCAAATTGTTGTGAGGAAAAAGTATTTAGTAGTTAGGAAAGTACAGTCTAAATTTGTTCTATATGCAACATAGTCTTATTATTAAAAAAAGACTTTTTTTCTTAAAAATCTTCTCATGGAAACTTTAAAAYGTTGATTTAGTTGTTTATACCCACTGTTACTTAAAAACCTCAGAGGTCTTTAAAAGCTATTCCTTTTGGAATAACTAGTACGCAAATATGACATCTAAAAAGCAGATTAATGCTACTTTGCATGTGATAAGCATGAGTGTATATAACATGTTTTGATTGAAAATCAAATGACTAAAGTTATTGATAAGTCTTTATTTATGGCATGACTATTTGTTATGCATGTCATTTAATGGTGGAGTTAGCAGCAGCTCTTGTAATTGATCTTTAAACAGTGTTCCATTGAATGAAAAATTCTGCATTGTGACAATATTTTTCTGCATGTGTTAACAGATATGGAATTACATTAAAATATTTAAGTAGTTTTATTTATATTTTTATTAAGTAGTTTTATTTTATAGTCAGGTACCACTATTTGTGCAAATACATCATAAGTGGCGGCGAATGTATGTTGGAGAGTGCCAAGGTCCAGGAGTGCGAACYGACTTTGAAATGGTTCATCTTCGTAAAGTGCCAAATCAGTATACTCATTTATCAGGTTTACTAGATGTCTTCAAATCCAAGATTGTAAGTGCATCCATATGTATATAATATTAAGAATAGTTCTTTTATTACTTTCTTCCTCAGATAGCTTAAGTTAAAGACTTTTTTTGAGAATGAGACTCAACACTGTTGATGTCAGCAAAGACTTTTTCTAGATACTGTCATTTTTTATCTGACAATAAATAGCAGAAATCAACATGGGTTTTACTACACAGTTTCATCACGTTCTTCCTCCTTCATCCTCTGTGAGCATGTGGAAGAATGTGTTAGCCTGCTTGTAGCAACCTTGTCTTCCTGTCTCCCAGAAATAAACTTTTTGATGCTTAACAACGGAGAGGGATGATGGCTTTTTATTCTAATACTGTATAGCTGCTGCTATAGTTGAATAGAGATAAATATTATAAAGAAATGTAGTAAATAATTTATCTATAGTGAAATGAATTTTAAGCATGAACAACATAATTGAAATCTGAACTTTGTTTATAGAGTGGTGTAGCTAACTAGTATTGATAATCAGCAATCTCAAAAAATGAAAATACTAAAATTTTTAATGCAAACCTAACATTTTGGATTAGAGTTGTCTGTAAATTAGTTACTTGTGAAATGGAGTATGGAAATATCTTATGGACTTTAGTGGAATGGTTAATTCTACATGCAGGTGTCTTGCAGAGCTAACAGGGCTTTCTTGGTAGTTCTAAGCATGTGGCAGTTTTGAGAAACAATTTCTAAAACAACCTATTAAAACTAAGATCTGTACAAGCCCTAAGATCGTTCTGCTGGATTGCAATTTTTTTCCTGTACTATTTATTTTCAAGGGGTGTCCACTGACCCCGCTGCCTCCTGTTAGCATGGCTATTCGGCTTACGTATGTGCTTCAAGACTGGCAACAGTATTTCTGGCCTCAACAGCCACCAGGTAGGAGATTTGTGCCCTCAGAGAAACTTGGCTTGAGGTCAACAGTGAGTGCTAAAGGACATGCTTATGTATCTTGCCAGAAAAATAAAGCTGTTAAGTCGTCTTTACTAAGGAAGGCTCTGATTAGAGCTGAATGTGCTTCTGCTGCCTACGATAAGCCAGCAGCTTGAAAGCTATTCTTTAATCATGTCAGTGATTATGCTTGTGATTGGTGATTCGGTTAGGACCATGTCTAGCAATATGCTTTGCTGTACTGTTTAAAGATGATATGTAGGTAGTGATAGCTGTAGAGCTGTGGAATTAACTCCAAGAGAAACGGACAGCTGTATGTAAGGATTTTGGCCCTGAGCTCCACAGGAAAACCATGGCAGATTCAGGTTTTGTTAAGTCATAGTGCTTTGCACTAGTAGTCAATTATTTCAATGAAATAACCGATTTTTAATACTTCACTATTTATCTGTGTTGGCATTGGGGAAATAAGAAATAATTAGGTAGACTTGACTTGAAGTGAAAATTTGGATTTACTTTTTTTTAGTTTACACAGTGCTAGATAAGCAAAATATTTGATTATTTTGTTTGTGAAAGGAAAATAGTTGTTCAAGTTTTCTATTTTAGGAGTCTTTTATGGTAATCTAGGCAAAAAAAAGTCAGAAATTTGAAGTAATTACAGCAGACTTTGTAAGTTCACACAATGATGGTGTTATTTATAAAGAACTAGGTTAATGTGTCCACTTGGCAATCCCACAACGAGCTCTTGCATACTTGTTTGCTGGTACCACTCTTTCATCTTTGCATGTGAGGATTTAACAAGCCTGTCTATACAGAGGCAGCATAAGGGAATCAATTATAAGCTTGTGTTTCAAAGCTAAACAAATCTATAGGAAAAAGATAAGTGTTCTGTCTTAACATATTCTTTTATTAGTGATTTGGTACTTCATGCACAGGATAGAGTAATTAAAATGCCCAAGTTCTATTCTTGGCTTGGTAGTAGGTTTATCTGACAAGATAAAGGTATTTAGGTCGCACTTAGAAGGATAGATTCTGTATGACCTTGGTCTGGGTACCTAATTATTTGACTTGCATTTGTTATAAAGAAAATAGATATTAGACTAATCAAAATTATGTACTCTAAGAAGTCTGTATAAAAGTTGATACTGTGTGTTTTACRTATAAGGAATGCTGAAAATACATAATATATTAAAGTATTTAATAGATCCTGATCTTCAGAGGGAATAAAAATCAGTGCTTTTCTGGTGGTTATTTCTCCTTGTAGGTAGGTGAGGTTTATGTAAAGAGTTGGGGACACTAGTGTTACAGCTTTTTTCTTTTGCAGCTTTTTTCTTTTGCCTCCCCTCTCCCCCCTCCCCTTACAGATTAACTCTTTGCAGTAGAAGGGTGTAGTATTATTTCCCGTATTTCTTTTTCTATCTTGATATAGTTCTTTGCTAAGCCAGACACCTTGATTTAAAATGAATGAGCTGTGCTACTTGAATGTTTCTTGACTTGAGCAGTTTGGGTAGAGATTGGTTGATTAGTTAGTTGAAGATTCTGGTTAGAGGAGTTAGGAGCTTCATGTATGGCAGAAACTGGAGACAGTAATCTTTTTWACAACTGTGGCTGCATTCAGTTGTAGATTTATGCGGATAGCTAGCCTCAGACTTTACCCTAAATTGACTTTACCCTAATTGACTTTTTTTCAAATGAGACCAAAGAATTTAAATAAGGCTCATATCTTTTCTGAGGAACAAAGTTAGAGAATTGAGGTACTGGCACAGCTGAAGTATTGCCATGAATTAATTATACCGATTACTTTGTAAACAGTTTGCCGGTTGCACTTAAAATTGAGGATGAGATTTTATAATGGCATTATTATGATGGTGTTATGTTACTTCTGTTTAATAAAGACTACATATTAATGGTTTGTATCTTTAAAGGATATAGAATGGGGAGTGGTTGAAGATGCTGGGAAAAGTCTTTAAATGCTTAGGATTTAGAGGACTCTCGCAGGTCATTGGGTTGAGCTTTTTGCTATTGCAGTTGACACATCACACAATTCTTTCCATAAGGTCATCAAGCTTCCCTTTCAAAGTAATTGTTTGTTTTGCACTGATAGAGTTGCTCTTCTGGAGCTGCTTTGCTTTGGACTAAATTTCTGCTTAGGTCTTTTTATGGCCAGTTTGTACTTAGGTGTTCTTGTGTCAACACTGATTCTTTAGACTACCTTCATAGCCACCATTGGTTCCTGCTGCTTACTGTTTTTGTTGTATGTAACATAAGATCTCTGTTAATCTTTTTGTTAGACCAAAAAAGTTCTTTAATGGTTAACTAACTCAACTAACTGAAGTAGTTTTAATAGACTGGCTGTAACAGGTACAGCTCTTCTAGTTGTGTGGTAACTCCCTCTTTCTTCTGGGATAATTACTTTGGCTACATGCTAGAACTGCTTTTTCAAAGCTCTATCACCTTAGCTGTTCTTGAATCAGCTTATGCATTACACTCTTTTGTGCAGTTGGGATGCAGTTAGTTTCTTAATGTATTCCTTAAATTCTGTATGGAAAATGTTTTGATCGTTCTTCAGACATAGATGCTCTGGTTGGAGGAGAAGTTGGAGGCCTTGAATTTGGGAAGTTACCATTTGGTGCCTGTGAGGATCCCATTAGGTAAGAGTTTAGAAAACTAAATATTGTAACTTCTTTAACAGACGACTAAAATACCTTTAAGTAATAGGCTATTGCCTACGGTTATTAGGTAAGGCTTTGCAGAAATGCACTTTAACTAGAGGTAACTTTAAAAAGTGATGTGCCTTTATTCAGGGATTGTTTGTGCTCTCTTTTTTTTAAAAAACATTTAGACTTAAATTGAGAGGATCTCTAAACTGAGTTATTCAGATCTCTCATGTTCTCCTCTGAAAATCCAATCACCACTTGACAAATACAGGAATTGCTTAATGAATTAGACATGTTTTAGTGCTGTAGGCAATTTATGAAAGTTTGTTCTTTGCAATCTACTTGGATACCTAAAATACTGTGTGCAATTTCTCCTTTTGTGGAGAGAAGTTACAAAAAGGTCTTGTATGCTGGATACCAGTGAAGTTTAGTACAATATTGGATGTCATGCTTTAGAATTATCAGTAGAACCAAACAAAAAGAAACTAATTGAAAACATGCAAATTTCTTCAAATTGTTGTTGGAGAAATACCTTTTGATTATTATTCTTGAAACTCTCCTGTCCTGCAAAAACAAAATAACCCCCTGCTAAAATTCCACTCTGAAGAAAGTCACCATAATTCAAAATCTGGTAAAAGCGTGTGAATTTGAAATCAACATTCTCTAGTTAACAGTGTGTTTTTGACATCTTAGAGTTTGATTCAGTGGTTCATTGGACATAGCTGCAGAAAACATAGTGGGAAGTATGAACTGTCATGTGTGCCTTTCACAATCTGAACTGTGCTGGTGAAAGCACTTTCTAGTATCACTCAAAGGTTTAAATCTTGCTTATTTCAGTGAGCTCCATTTGGCTACYACATGGCCTCACCTAACAGAAGGTATAATTGTTGACAATGATGTTTATTCGTAAGTATTTTATCTGAATTGTAAATACCTAGAAGTCTACTTTCTTCATTTGTTAAATGTACTATTTTGTGTGCGACAGAACTCATTTTGATGTGTGATGAAATCGTTTGCGATAATGTCTAATTCGGGAAAACAGCAGCTTCTGAAATGCTTTTTCACTTTCGAGAACGTTAGTTACCGTGTTATGATCTCAACATGCAACATGCCCCACACTGTGAGCGTACTCTCAGGCTAAACTGAAAAGTTTTGTGTATTGTGTGCCTTTCACTGTAGAATGTAAAAAGAATTTCACTTCCACGGAGCATCATCCATATTTTCTGCAAAGTCTCATAAAGTGTTGAACAATGTGTACTGATCTCTTAAAACTTAAAAGAATTTTTTTTAATATTAATGTGTTAATGAATTTTCAGTATTCAATATTTGAGAACAGTTTTTCTCATAGTTCTTGTATGTTTGTCACTCATGTTGTGTGTGTATGTCAAATGATTCTTGCTTCCTTTTCAGAACACTTCACTGTGTCTCTGTGTAATGTCATCCGTGTATGACTTTCATAGCATATCTATGACATTCCAGTTATTAAGAATTTGATACTCATCTCTCATCCTGTCACTATCAGTGTGAAACTTATACTGTTTTATTTTTTTAAGGGACCTTGATCCTGTTCAAGCACCCCAGTGGTCTGTGCGGGTCAGAAAAGCAGATAATCCTCAGTGTCTATTGGGTAAGACATCAGAATTCCTTAGCTTTTCTTACAACTCTTAAGCTGCCAGCATGTGAATGACTGATTCATAACCTTTCTGTCCTGACACTACTGGTTTCTTTGTCTGAGTGGGCTATCTTTTGGATCTCTTTCAAGAGTGCAGTCTTTTCTACCTATATCTCATTCCTAAGTTGAACCTTCCTTATTTCCACCTGTGTCAGTCTAGGAAGATCTGTAGGTGTGGAGGACTGTGCTATTCTCAGTCCTGGCTTGCTAGATTGTTGGGAAGAGGGCTTCAAAATGAAGAAATCACAATGTGCAGGTGATTTTCAACCCACTGTGAGGAAAGAAGTGGATGAAGTTGCATGATGAACTGTGCTAGGGAGAGGTGGCCCATAGCTGTCTAGCTCTGTAGTTACGTGGTTTAGGATGTTTAAAAAAGTATCATGTTCTTTCAGTTTAGAAGATAAACTGGCACTGCTGTCCCTCAGTAATCATCTCAGTAATCATTTTGTGAGTTAATTCAGAGCTTTTTTTTTTTTTTTAATTGAGCAATTATTTACAAACATGATTTCTCTCAGGTGATTTTCTTACGGAGTTCTTCAAGCTTTGTCGGCGGAAAGAGTCAACTGAGGAGATACTTGGAAGATCTGCGTTTGAAGAAGAAGGAAAAGGTAAAACTCTCATCTTGGTAGCTTTCAATAGTTCCACAATTATTTTACCTTCCTTGACTCTACTGCCTTGTATTCCTGACTTCAGTTTGATCATTGTTCTGTAATTGTTAATCTTGGGCATTTTCGGGAGTGATCAGTGCCACATTGTACCATGTCTCATGAATTCTGGGTGTATCTTGGCTCTCAAARGCCCACGGGAAGATTTTGTTACCTATTGGAAAGTGAGACTTTAAATTTGGCACATATTATATTTAGTTGGTTTTGTGCAAATGTATTTCCGCTCTTTCTTCTTTTTAAAGTACTGTATTGTCCATATTTTAACTGCTTAAGAGTAATCTGTTCTGTTCTTGTCTCCATTTTTCATGCATTATTTTATTCCAAGTAGATAAGGAAGAAAAGTATAATAAAGCTAAACCCTAAATTATCTGACAAACTGGTCAAATTGTATCCAAACAATGTAGATATTAACTGACATCTCTTTGTGTCTGTACATTTCTTAATTTCTTTGACTTTTCTTTTTCTGGTGACCATTTTCTTGTTTCTTACCAATTTTTTCCTTCACCTGTGTTCTTTTTTGTTTGTTTTGGTTTTTTTTTTTGTTTTATTTTCCTTCCAAGTGAGGCCTGGATCGGTATTAGTTTCTCGAGTTACACTTAATCATATCTTTGAAGGAGCTCAAGAGCAAAGAAGTCACTAATGAATTAGCTTTACAATATGTTACATAAAGTAGGGTATGTGTTACTTTTGTGCTTGACGTAAAAGGTCTCTAGCTCTCATTAGTTCTCGTTTTCTTAAAACCAAAATATGCTTTTCCAGGCTACTGGAAATTATTCATTTGAGTTTATATCCACTAGTTTTAATAATGCATTTTAGAAGAGCAACATTTTGGATGAATTTATCTGMGCTTTCCAAAACATAATAGAGCTTAAACCATACAAAGTCATGTACAGAGATTAACGCTAATCTAAAACTCTAGCATACACTTTAACAATCTTCATTCTCTAGGATGTATTCATGGGTGCTATAAAACTCTGCTCTGAGGAGGCTTGTTGCGGTGCCTGCTGTTGCTGTGAAGCTCGCAGCGCTGGCGGTAGGTGGCAGGCGCCAGCTACAACCCAGCCCGTCTGCTCTGCCGGCAGCAGAGTCAATCACGGCTGTTGCTGCCTGTTTAGTCACTGACCCTGCTCTCTATCTTTGCTGCTAGAAACAGGAGGAGTCAGGTATGGAACAGCGGGACAGCTTAGCTTAAGGTGATAAAAACCAATATAAAGTAGCCTCAATATGAGTGTTAAACTTCTTTTAAAAGATAATTTTGTTTGTTTGTTTTCATTTTGTAGATGTTGCTGATATTAGCCATGCTTTGTCGAAGCTTACAGAGCCCGCACCAGTTCCAATCCATAAATTATCTGTTACAAATATGGTTCACAGTGCAAAGAAAAAAATTCGCAAACACAGAGGTGTAGATGAATCGCCTTTAAATAATGAAGTTCTGAATGCTATTCTTCTGGTGAGTGAGCTCTCCACACACATCCAGTGTATTTTATGCTTTCACTAATGCCTTTTTTATATTTCATTATCTGGCACTGCAGCCTAGTGGTGTTAAAAGTTTGATGCAGAACAAGCAGCTGTCATTATTTTAATTGCATTGATCAGCATCGTGAAATATAGTCTAGATTGTTAGAAGTCTATACACTATGAATAAATTTAAAATGAATTCTGAACTCTTTGTTTTAGTTACAGTGCTTGATAGTCTAAACGTACACTAATTTTGTGGAAGAGAGTAAGATCAAAAAACATACACTGAGAGAWCTTTTGTTTGTTTGTTCCTTTAAGTTTTTATTTCCTGATGCTGCTGACAAGCTCACAGATGGATCTGAAAGCAGAACTAGCATTTCAACAGGAAACAATCCTCCTGCAGAGAATGAAGATTATGTAAGTTTTACTTATGGGGTGGGTTGGTGGCAGAGGATGGGGGAAGGAAGATCTTGAGTGTATGTTCATATAGGCTTTGCTATGGTCCCGTGTGTTTTATAACAGAGAACTGTTGGAGAGAGAAACTTCTGTTTGTGGAACTCCCTGTTCAGAAAGTGAATGAATATTGTTGAGTTCCCCCTTACCTTTTTTAAAGACCATCCTTTTTGGTGGTTTATACTTAGAGAGTGAAGATTTTTATTTATGCATTACAGGACACAGGTCATATGCTTTTGGAATAGAAACTTTAAACACATCATTTTTATTTGTATTTCCTGCTTTCTGTTATTTCTTATGTAGAATCTCTTCAGTCAGTTTAAATCGGCTCCTTCYGATAGTCTGACGTACAAACTAGCTCTGTGTCTTTGTATGATAAATTTCTACCATGGAGGACTAAAAGGAGTGGCACATCTGTGGCAGGAATTTGTGTTAGAAATGCGCTATAGATGGGAGAACAACTACCTTATTCCAGGGTAAGAGTTGCTGCTGTTTTGCCACTGAAAATGTTCTTTGCATCAGTAGCAGATGGCTGTGACTTCCACTATGACTTTGAAAAATACTTCGATTTTGCTGCTTGCATATGCCATCCTCTRTTTTTATTACTCTCCTTCCTTAAGGCAAGAAAGAATTGACAGTGGGGGAAGGCATCTGAGCCCTCCCTTGTAAACTTTTGAGAAAATCTGGAGGAAGCTTGATTGAGAGCATTCTGTTGTGTGAATGAGGAATAAGAAGCTTATAGCAGCACTTGGCTTCTGTCATGATAGTAAAAAAAGAGTTAAAGATGTTGCATGGAAGTGTTGCCCCTTTAACATCCAAATGGAGACTGACCAGGCAATGCAGAGTTTGTCTGTTTTGTGCTAACGTGAATCCCTGCTCTTCAGAGATGATACCTAGGGAGTAAATGTAGCCTAACTTCTGGGCTTGTTCAGGCATACCTTATCTGCTGAGACAACTGCCTAGTAGAAGTGCTGGGGGTTGGAGGCTGTTTTTAATCTGGATATTTGACCCATTTTTGGATTTGATATTATTTAAGATAACGTATGCAAGTGTGGAGGATTTAACTTTATAATTTTAAATGTATGCATTTCTACCTTTTGTTAGATTAGCTAGTGGCCCTCCAGATCTGAGATGCTGTTTACTGCATCAAAAACTTCAGGTAAGCATCTCTTAATTTGAGACTGACTTTTCTCATAAGGAAATGGTCTAAAATAAAGCAATATTAGCTAGATAGTTTATTGTTTTAGGCTTAATTACATCTGTGTTACTGGTTCTGCGCTTTACTTCTTGTGGGGTAAAAGCCTTGTTATAGCAGTAAGTTCAGGGAAGTTATTATCTTTCAGAATTGTTAGCAACTTTTTTTGTGACTCTTCACATTTCTCTGTCACAGTGTTTCCATTAGAAAAGTAATTATATTTTTTTCTTTAACTTGTTAGATGTTAAACTGCTGCATTGAAAGAAAGAAAGCAAGGGATGAAGGGAGAAGAGGGAACACATCTGATCGTTCCCCTGGGGCTTCTTCTGGTGATGCTGGTAAAGGAGCAGACCACTCAAAGGAGACTGATAAAGAAGTTGGCAAGTCTTGGGAATCATGGAGTGACAGTGAAGAAGAATTTTTTGAATGTTTAAGTGACACAGAAGATCTGAAAGGAAATGGGCAAGAAAATGGGAAGAAAGGAGGAGCAAAAGAAGCCAACAAAGAGTCTGTAAATATAAAACCAGAAGGTCGTCTACATCCACACGGGAAGTTGACGTTGCTTCATCCGGGAGAGCCTCTCTACATTCCAATAACCCAGGTTAGACAGCAGGAGCTGGACAGGATGTGCCACAGGACTGTCATGTGATATGACTGTTTCTTAGGATTGTGAAACTCTTATCTGGTTTGTAGTAATAGCTATATTTATTCTCAAAATTGCTAAATCTTTTCAGGTTATGACCTTATTTTCCTTTTTTAAATCTGATGAGGCTGTTTAAAGTGAAATTTTCATGTTATGTGTTGTATTGGAGGATTTGACTTACATAATCAAAAATTATGTAGCTACCTAACCTGTACTGCAGGACAAACGTAAAAAAGCTGAATGTCGGCTGCAGAGGCATTTTCTAAAAATGTTTTTGAATGTTCATTTTTGCAACTCCCTGTTTAATTTCAAATAAGGTCAAGGTTTACTATAGGGAAGTAGTTTGCCGTGAGAATTCAGTTATRTGGCTGTATTGCTTCAACAAAAAAACTAGTGTTGATTGCACTGAGCTCTGTATTGCACTGAAGACAATACCTTCCTCTTGATTTTATAAATACATATGCATACAGGGGCACGTATATACGTGTATATATATGTGTGTGTGTGTGTGTATATCTGATTTCCTTTCAGTAAAAATGAATTTTTTTGGGTGACAGTGCTTTCAATCACTTCTTCCTGAGCAAGGCCAAGGAGAGATTATTTGCGAGCTTTTCTCTTTCCACGTTGCAGGAGCCGGCCCCCATGACCGAAGATTTGCTGGAAGAACAGTCCGAGGTACTGGCGAAGCTAGGGACGTCTGCAGAAGGTGCTCATCTTCGGGCCCGCATGCAGAGCGCCTGCTTGCTCTCAGATATGGAGTCTTTTAAGGTAACACTACTTGAAGAATTCTGAGACTGCTTTTCTCTTGATTAAATTTTCTCTTGATTAAATTATCTCTCTTGTTTTTGTTCAGCAAATTTTAAGGCTTTTCTGAAGATTTTATTTCCTCCCCACTTTCTGAACAGTTTCAAAATAAAGTTTTAAATAAAAAACAGTTGATAAAACTCTTTTGTAGTATTTCAGAATCTGTGAATATCTAGGTAGCATTTAGGTAAATTGGCACGTGATCTTCTTTGCACAAGGTTCCCTTAAAACTAAAAGACTTCAAAGAAAACTCAGACTTGCCCATACAAAATGATGTCAAAAGAATACTGAACATCCACACTGGATGTCTGCCCCTACCTTGAAGCTTTTGTTTGATAGTTGTCACTTCCCCGCACTGTCTAGCCTTGTAAAAATAGACCTTTTCATCGGACTCTAAATGGAAGAGGTGTAAAGTTCATGCAAAGAAAAAAAATGATTAGCATTTCCACAATTCTGCATATAGATTTTGGTGCAGTGATAGGTKTTAACTTTACAATACAGATGAAGTTTTTTTTTTGCTTAGTAGAATAATAAGATGTCAATATATAGTTGAGTACAGCTTTTTGCTAGCTGTATTTTAAGTAAGTTGTTCCATTTCTCTGCTGAACTGCACAGATGGAGCTAGAGACATGTATATGGTTTTCATCAGAAAGTCTCAAGACTAAAAAATGGTTATTTTTTGATGGAATCACAGTATATATTCCTTGGGTTTACACATACTCTTGGGTTTACACACACCCCTCAGCCTCCCTGTTCCTAAGGTACAATTAGGTGATTGTGAACTGAATTCCCCGAGTTCTTGGCTCCTAACCTCTGATCCGCCCACTAAAGCCCACTGCTCTCCTACCCACATGCTTACGTTTGCATACGATTTTTTCTGTCTTCATTCCAGGCAGCTAATCCTGGTTGTTGCCTGGAGGATTTTGTGAGGTGGTATTCCCCTCGGGATTACATTGAAGAGGAAGTGGTTGATGAAAAGGGGAACGTGGTAATTAAGGGTGAGCTGAGCGCCCGAATGAAGATTCCCAGCAATATGTGGGTAGAGGCCTGGGAGACTGCAAAGCCTGTCCCAGCTCGCAGACAGAAGAGACTCTTTGATGACACCAGAGAAGCAGAGAAGGTAAAAAGCTCTTTGGCTGATGGAAGCCTGCCCTGTAACRCTTTATTTCCTTTATTTCCTTCTCCTGAAAGATTTAAACACTAACATGTCATTACACTGTATTCTTAGAGTTATTAAGCTGTTTTGTAAATACAGTCTAGTCTAGTGTTAATCAAAAATGTTTACTGTCAGACAACAGTGTGTTTGAAATATTTGGAGTAATTGGATTCCGTAATGTAACTTTATGAGGTGTATTATTTAGACGATATTTTGAATTTGATAGGTATAACACCTCTTGGTCTCTGTGTGCATTTTGAAACTAAAGTGTTAATAAAACTCCATTATTTTTAGTTCCTTGCTTAAGCTTTTGGACTGCCAGCAGTCACTGATGTTCTTTGTAATAACTATCTATTCAGTTCTCTCATGCAATAGTATTCCATTCTTATTGCTTCTGCAACATAGGTACTCATCTTTCCTAGTTAACTGTATCTTTGGGAAGCGGTTTTGAGTGTTAATATGTTAAATTTTCTGATGTTATAGGTGCTTCACTACCTTGTAGTTCAGAAACCAGCTGACCTTGCAAGGCATCTTTTGCCTTGCATCATCCATGCTGCTGTCCTCAAGGTAAAGGAGGAAGGTAAATAATGTTTAATAAATCATTAAGATGTTCTAGGATGAACACTGATCAAAAGTGATTAAAGCCTTTTTGTTTCTTTTCCTCTTCACAGAAACACTAGATGATATCTCTTCAGTTAAGAAGATTATTAAGCAGATAATATCCCATTCCAGTAAAGTTCTACGATTCCCAAATCCAGAGGATAAGAAACTGGAAGTAAGAATTATTTTCAAGAATTTTTAACTGAGGCTGAAACTTAAAAACTTGATAGACTTGTACAGTGTTCATGGGAGTGCAAATACAGTGTCTTTTTTTTGTTGTTGTTGCTGTTTACACTCCTACAGGAAATTATTGCTCAGATCATGAGTGTGGAAGCCATCATTGCCAGGGCTCGGTCTTTGAAAGCAAAATTTGGAGTGGACAAAAGTGAAAACGAGGAACAGAGAGAAGATTTACAAAGGTGACGGTATTTTCCCTCGTTTTTCCTCTTTTGAAAGTCTCAGAACTGAAGACAGATGGAAATAATGGTAATACAGGTCTTATTTTCATCAGAAAAGATACTAAGGGATCATATTTATTTGATAGGTACATTCAGTTACCCTGTCCGCAGCTAACTCAGAGATGTGATCTGTGCCCATCTAACTATATCTTTACTGACTCTTAAAATTCATACCATTTTTATCTAGATGATACTGGAGATTTCACTGTCTTTTTTTTTTTACTATTAATGCATGTAAAAATGCATTTGCTAAATCTTGTTAGTATCTAGTTAAAATTGGAAGGCTATGAATATAGTATTTTCCATCATTAATATGGAAATGCAGAAAACTCATTTTTTTCATCTTCTAGTCTCCTTACTAATTTGAAATCTATTGCAGAGCAATCATATAAATGAAAAGTGCCTGGTTGTGTTTCCCTGCTTCACTACCTGCTATTTGATAATTTACCTATTGCTTAAGTGGGGTAATAGTAACATGTCAAATAATTAGGTTAACAACTTCTTGCTTTGAGAGGAAGAGAGATACCTTTTTTGCTGTTAATGTTTGGATTCTGGAGGAATGGTGTCTGACCAATGCAATATCTTTCTGCTCAAAAAGATGGTTATACCTGATTTAGGCACCKGAAATTGGGAGCTTTGGGTGCAGTTATAGTTAATGGAGAGAAACGAGTCCTTTCAGAAGCTGACTTGCAGCCTCTGCTACTGGGGTCACAGTGTGAGCAGTTGTACAAGCTGCCTTTCCTCACCTTATCTGGGAGGATACTCTGTTCAGGTTTGTTATAACCTATAAAAAAAAAACCCAGCTGCTTATGCTAGCATGAAAGAGCAAGCAACAAGGAGGGAGGGAACAACTGCAGGCTGAGAGGAATTTGATCTTTAGGCTAGAGGGAAGTGAATAAAGGAAGGAAAATGCAATGATAGCTGTGTGGGAAGCTGGGAGAAGTTATTTTATTCCGTTAAATTTCTAGACTTGAGAACTGCCAGTTCTGCATTCTGTGTGAAGAACAGTGTGTGGAGATCTCTGGGGAGCCTTCCTAGGAAGCACTTCCTTTTTGTTAGACGAGAAAAATGGGTGTAGCCGAGAATGTCAGCATTCATTCTTACCAATAACTTGTGCTTTCAGATTTGTCAACTCTCTCCTGGAGCAGCCAGAAGTGGCAGTTGTTGGTGCAGGAAGAGGACCTGCTGGCAGCATCATCCATAAGCTGTTTGTGAATGCTCAGAGGGTAAGCTGGAGTCCTTGGCCATTTCTACCCATTTAAACAGTATGAGGCAATGACTTACATGATACTAGTATACTTTGTATACAAATATGTCTGTATTTTTTACAAACATGTGCTTTAGTTCTTCATAACCTTACAAATGATTTTGGCAGTAACAGAACTTTGCAAGAAGAAAGAAGAGTAGATGACCAGGGTCACCCAATATTGGCAGCAGCTTAGTACATAGAGGTGTCCTTAATATTTGATTTTCTTCAAATGATGACATTAGCAGTGCTGTTACAGCACAAAAACATGAGTTCATCAAGTTGTAGAATATATACAGCTATAGCAAGAATGAAGAGAGTGTGCTGATCCTTTCACATAGGTCGGTAGAGGAACACATTTTAATCTGAAATATTATAGATGGGTAACCTTAGACTGAGATTTATACTTGGAACACTTGACACTTTTGCTGTGGATGCTATTTAGGAAGAGTTTAATTTCTAAACTTCTGATTCATATTTTGCAACTCAACATAAAAAGGACCATTCTAAAAAACAGATCACAATTACTCTGAGAAACAGAAAATTAGAACATTTGTTGTGGACAGAACTTGAGTTTCTAGGGAAAACCTAGTTGCAAGTCTCAAAATGTAAACCACCCATAACTGTAAACTTGTCTATAAAGCTTAACACCGTGTAACACTGAGTGTGTGCACTTGTGTTTTTAATGGAGTTTTCTGCTTTCAGTGTCAAATAGAAGTTTTTAATGGTAATCTTTGACAAAAATGTACATTRATTCTACAGTTTTATTTCCTTCTTTTGAAACAGCAGTTAGTAAACCTACTATTTAAGCAGCTGGTCGCTTAAGGCCATAGATGCTACAACGCCCCTCCTTGTGTTTTAGCAGAAAGCAGTGTTTTAAAGACTAAAAAGAAATTGAATGGCATCCTTGTTCATTGCCTTTTGAGCTTGGGCTCTTCTATATAGGTTGCATAAAATGCATTGTTATATTCTCAAAGTTTCTCATGGAAGACGATGACAGCAAGTGCATGTTCTTGGAACTAGAGTGCATGATGTCTCTTAAACCTACAGCCTCTGTCTAACCTCTTGTAAGTCACCTCTGACTGCCTTTGTTTCTATCTTTCATCACTGGTTCTTTTCTCATCCCTTTTCAAGCTGACTGAATCTTCTGATGAGGTAACCAACTTTGTCCCTCATTTCCCACTCATCTTCCCTAGCTGCATAGAGTGAAACCTTTTGCTCGATACTATACAACAGCCTGATTTGGTTTGTACTGTTATCTGCATATTAAGCATAAAATAATGTTGTGTTTTTGGACTGGTTTCTCTTCATTCATAGGCCTTTTTTAGAGCCTAATGTGATGAAAAGAAACAGCAAAAAATAAAACAAACGTTTCTTAAAGGCAGTGTTAGAATGCCTAAAGCTAGAATATATGGCCTTTTTTATTCTCTGTTGCAAACACTATTTTTTGTTTGTACTTTACAATCCAGAGGTGACCAAAACTATTTTCAACACCTATTAGAGTAATTAAACCTTCTGGACAAAGATCCAGAGGGGGCTTTGACAGGGACAACTAGGGTAACTGTGAGAAACAGCACAAGGAACACCCTCTGTAGGTTTCCTAGGCATGTTCTTCAAGCAACAGACAGCATTTGTCCCTGGTGATCCCTGCTGTGACAAAGGTGACAAAACCACAAGCCTTGAGAGAGAGGAGGGCAGTTGTGAGGATCGTCCTGAGGCTATTGGTACATATACATAATAGGAAAATATTAGGGAGCTGACTGAAGAGCAGCCAGCCCCTTTCCAGTGCTCACAGAGCTGTTGCTGCTGAGCAAGTGAGTGCTGATGAAACTGGCATTGCATTTCATTCCCTCAGTGATGCTGATCTTGGCAGGCTGCTCTTTGGTCATGAAAAAGCAGTTATCAAAGCAGTATCTGGAGTTTGAAGAGGCAGGACTGCAGTAGGAACACTAATTATATTTTAAAAGAAGCTGAGTTAGACATTTGGGTAGCTACAAAGAGGGAGCCCTACTTGAGAAGCGAGTGTTTTGTCTCCTCAAAAACCTTGCATTACACTGTCCAAAACAGGAAGCTTAAACGTGGCTGAGCTTACCCTCTACAGCTGAAGGCTCTTGCATTTGATTGTGCCTAGTTTATTTCTTGACATTCCATTAGTGTCTTGCTCTGTGTATACATAAAGCGTTTTGATGTGTTCACCATTTCTAGTCTTCCCCCTGGCTCCAGCCCTTATGATGTATTTTCTGGCTCTTAATGTCAAGAAATGGCTCATCCTGCAGTTTGTACCTGTGCTTTTATTTAAGGCTTCTGCCATGACCGCYCTTGATGAAGAAGTGAGGAGGTCAGGCTCGCCAGAGGAGCGCCGCCTCAATGCAGCACCGGTTCCGGACTTCCCGCCGCCCACGGGCCGCGAGGTGATCCTACGCACGACCGTCCCCCGCCCGGCCCCTTACTCGAAGGCGCTGCCCCAGCGCATGTACAGCGTGCTTACAAAAGAGGACTTCCGACTCGCAGGCGCCTTTTCAGCAGACACAACCTTCTTCTGAGGGAGTGAGCCGTTGTCTTGTGCGTCTTCACAAGTAGAAAGTTATTGTATTCCTTCAGGGAAGTTTAAACATGGAGAGTGGTCCAGCTTGTGGTGAGGAGAAAACACTTATCATTGGTGACTTGAGAATAATAGTCCCAAGGATAGAGCGGAATTGGCATTTAAGAAGGATGGCTGCATCAACCTTAACTGGGATGCTTGAAACCCCTTCTAAAGCTAGTTTAATCAGACTTCAAGGGAAGAAAGCTCAATCTTCTCCCTTTGGACAGAGGGGAAAACTTCTTTTGCATGAGCTTGTTAAATAACAGACATTAATGGGCTTTGTGCAAATAGTTAATGTTCAAATTTATGCAGATATGCTGCTGTAGGTCCTAATCATCTTTATGTTAAGTCCACTTGACATGTAAGCATTAAGTAATTTGTATTTATTGCTATCACATGAATATTGAGCTTTTGGTTTTTTGGTTAATCACTACGTGGCAACTACTTATTTTTAAAATCTTGATCTTGTTTAAAATACACAGTAAATTCTAGCGTGAGCTAAACTTTTACTGTAACATTTGTCCAAAAACCTCTTGTATGTCTTGGACACTCCTCCCTAACACTGTACAAGTAACAAGTGTATTTTTCATCTGTAACTGGATATTAAGCCTAATGTGCAGTTAGACTTAAGTAATCAGTAGCAATTTTGGATACCTTATATCTTCCCCTGCATGCAATGGCCAAAGCTGTATGTAAATTGTGTACAGAGGTATTTTCCTTTAAGTTACTGATATTTATAGAGACCTTTGGAAAAGTGTATTATGTTTTTGGTGTGTTAAACACATGATAAAACAGTTCCATGATGTACTGTAAGCTAAGCCCAGTGATTTATCATGCAAACAGTATGACTTGTATGTGCCAACATTGCTTTACAGAGGTCTCAGTGTGCTTTGGTCAGAATCAGCAAAAGATCAGAGTTACAGTGCAGACTGAAATGTAAGAGTAACTACAGTAAATATAAATAAATCTAAACTTACAGTTGGTTGTCAAGACTGCTGTTTACTGGTAATGGTGTCTCAAAATATCTTTCAAATGTTCCTAGGTAAAATTATACAAGTATGACAAAATTGCTTATGACTATGACAATATGTAAAAGAGAAGGTTAAGTTTTAATGTTGTAGAGGWCCAGTCAATGCCCTGAAAGGATAGGGTAGAACATTTTTCTACAAAATTGTATCAAATAGAAATATTTTTTTCAGGATAAAGAAGTTTTCTTCACAAATAATCTTGTATGACAAGTTTAGTGTCTAGGTTTTTCATAGCTTTTAGCTTGGAGTAGCTTGAGTAGCTTGGAGAAAAAGGGGTTAAAGACCAGTTTAGTTTTTTTTGTTTCAAAGGCTACATCATTTAAAAACAGTCTCACTAGGCTAATTAACTGAATGTTTTCTTCAACTGAAACTTATTTATCCAATCCCCTCTTTTTCCCCCTTTCCCAGATGTTGTCTTAAGCTCTTCATGAAATTTTGCATTAAAATTATATTTTTTCTAAAGGCTGTATAAATTAAGAAAGCCCTTATCTAGTGCTCAGGCTGTCCTCGCTGGTCTTTTAAACTGTGGAATGGATGATTCATTAAATCAGTCATATTTGTAACACATTCAAACTTAGTATTGGGGTTTTTGCTCAAGAGAATCCACCACTTTTGCCACATTTAGGAGTGATGCATTCATAGACTAGCTGGGTTGCTCTGTACAAAAGCAGCATTTAAAACTTTATGATACTTTGGAAGAATATGTTAAGCTCAAAAACTTGTTGTGATTTACTTGAACTGGCAGAATCCTCTAGTGCTTTCACAGATGCCCATGTGTGAATATACTACTGATCACTTCCAAACCTCCTCATGCCCCAAGGATATGCATCCTGTTTTTAGCTCTGTCCTCTCCCCTTTCCCAGGAGGGGTTTTTCACTTTACAGCTCCCCTGGAAGGGAGAGCACTAATGTGAAACACTGTCCTAACATAACACTTTGCAAARGTTGGTAGTTGAGTAGCTAGATTTTTTTTTTTTTCACTGAAAATGAAAAAAATGTGTCATTCACTGCATTCTACAGTTTAATCCTGCTACATTTTGAAATATTATTGCATAAACCACTAAAAATAAAATAAATCTTTTTATTTCAAGTAAACTGAAAGACAATTAAGCAGTTCATCCCTGAAATTTTTTTAAACAGAACAAGCTCGTTTTGCTGTTACTACAGCATTTCCACAGAGTGAGTTACCTTGGTGAAACAGTGAGCAATGGATATTACTGGATATGGTGAATTACATTTTAAACAAACACAAGCTATTTTAAAGAAAGAATTAAYGGTTATTGAAACCATTAAGTGCCCAACTTTTCTGAAGCCAGGTCCAATGCCAACAAGGGGAGAATTCTTCTGAATATTCCTGCATCTTCCTGAGCAGGTCTGAAATATCTAAGATTGCTGTTAGTTTGTTATGCAGGTGTAATAGCTATTMTAGAGGAGAAAAATCAATTATGCTATTTGTCATAATAGAGGGCAGGTACTGTATTTCCTTCAGCAAATTTATTATCTGGAGAAAAATAAACAAAAATAAACAAAACTGTCCCCAGTGCACTTGAACATTATAAAATTAACAGAAGTTTCAGTACAATTTATTTCTTCCAATTCTTAAAGATCCAACTACACTGCAATATGAAAAATGTGATGCACTGAAATTGCATTAAGATTATATCCAGACATTTAGCTCTTAAATCACAGCTCTGTGAAAATATTACCATGATCAAATACTATGCCGTCCTTTCGGAATGGCATAAATAATTCCACTTTTCTCCCCTCTCAACAGCATGATAAAGATTATTTTAAATCTATGCATAAAGAAAACTGAATTATGATGTATTATTTTGCATTTCTACATCTTAACAAAAAATTTTGTGATATCACAGCCATACTTCGTAGCTAAAGAACGCCTCTTCATCTGACTTCTTTCTTTAGCTTGTTTTGCAGTTCTCTGCAAAAGAGAAAGAGGCATCTGTTCAGTAATTAMGTTACTAGGCAACAGTATTTTGTAGAGAAAACATTAGCTCTCGAGTTTTAAGTTTTTCAATCTAATTTTGCAGTAGACAACATACAAAAATAAAGATGTGTTCATTAATATGACATGGTTAAACCTTGCTTAAACTTGCAGTATCCTAATGGTACCTTCCATCCCTAACGCTCTGAGCTACAGGTCCTTTCTGCCCCAGGCTCTTCTAGGCTTGTAAGTACCCGGGTGCCCAGGCACTGCTGTGATGCCCACTGCGTGTTTCCATGGGAGGAGGTGAGAAACTTACGATGATACCAACCTCTTTGTGGCAGACAGTGCACAGAGTTTGAAGGTTTTCCAGGGAACACTGTCCTCCCCCACTATAAACCGGTTTGATATGATCCACCTGCCAAAACTGGCCTTCTGTTGGGTTTGTTATAATTTCATTCAACTGTAGGAAACAAAAGACATGACAGTAAGTGTTAAATAACTCATCTGAACTACCCAGGTTCTACAGTAAGACCAAGGGAAAAGAAAAAAAGAGAAGAATAAGCAAACAGGGAAGTAGCTATGAATGAAAATAAGTTAGTAAGGTGTTTTTTGTTATTTCCAGTGGACAACAAAGAACTGTAATTCTGGTTGCACATTTTCACCGAGACTAGAGTATATTGAGGCACATTACAGTGGRTCAATGCAAGGTTCCTGCTACTGTGTTCCTTACCAAGGAAAAGAGAAGTTCAGTTTCCTGACAACTGGTTAGCTTCTTAGGCAGCTAAGTTATAGTTATATCCCTTATTCTATCCATTAATTTAATATGGTGTTTTTAGTTCTGTCTGTATATTGGCAATTATGCCTTTTTTATTATTATTATTCCTGAGGAATCTTCTGACACCTCTCTCTTTTAGGGATGAAAAACATGTTACCAAGACACTTGAGATTTTATTTATTTTGCCTTTTTCCTTATTCTGTGGGTRCAATGTGAAATGCTCTATTTTAAGCATTTCGGATTTCTTTGTTAGCTAACGGTTTGTATTTTACAAAGGAAATAAATATTTACTAGGGACTACACCAAGCGATTGCTACACCTTATAAGCCAGTAGTATTACCTGCCCTAGGGGAAGGTGAGACATCCAAGAACTCTCCAGCAGCTTCTTCCGTTGACTCTTGGGCGCATCCCTGATGCTGAGATAGAGCTCCTGGGCGTTCCGATTGCAAAACTGGCAAACACCATGTTCAATCTCAAACACTCTAGTCCTCAGGTAGCTCTGACTAGAGCGAATGGAGAAGTCCTCCTGGCACGYGTGGGAGCAGAACCGCGTGTCCCAAGCCGGGGCCAGGCAATCCTGGCCCGGCTGAACTGTTGGCTGCTGGCAGCTGAGACAAAGTGGGGTCCCTTGGCTGTCCAACGCCTGCAAATAGCCCTTGGGGAGGGAGGAAATATCTTCTTCAGCCTGATCTGAATGAAGAATTGAGGGAGCTTTTCCATTTTCTACAACCAACCTGTTCAGAGAAAGGAGTACACCTATTAGTAAGTCACAAATTCTGTGACACAATTCAGTGGCTTCTATGCATTTTAAACAAATTTTTTTCCTTTCAAAATACTCATTTCAATAGAAAGACTATCCTGCACAGTACAGTCTATTTATGTTCCATTTCAGCAAAATTTGACAATGAGAGAGGTTTTTCTTTTGAATAGTTTACTGCATTTATACATGTATAACGAATTATTGGCCAAAACGATACTCTTATTTAATACAGAAATGGTAGTTTCTATGAGCTATGCATACAAATAAATKTAAAATGTTTCAGTCTCTCCTTCAACAGCAGTAAAAGAAACTTCCTGTTTTGTCATGGCAACTTCCACGGCTACCCATGAACTTACTACTACAGAGTAACATCAATATGACTAGAGTATGAATACATTAATGATGTAATCACTCTATCAGATTAATAAACTTACTTTGGGGAACCTGTTTGTTCTATAGATGCATCTTTATTCTTCAGACATCCTCTGCTGTCTTTGGAGATGAGGCGAACGCTGCCCCCGCTGCTGTTGGCTTTGCTAAGGGAGGCTGCTGCAACATCCTCCTTGGTCACATACCTAAACATTCAAAACTCTCAATATGCTTGGTATTGTACTACAAAAAGAACAATCTCAGAGACCATCCACAATCATCTACAGCAAGACCAACAGTGCATAACCCTTTAAAATATTTCTAGTTTCCATGTGACATATGAATACAGTTTGAAAAAAATGTGCTTTTCTGTAATACTTCSACATTACAGACGATACTCTTTCCAGAAACAGCTTTAGCTCTATTCAGCAAATAGTTTGCTTTACATAAACCATAATTAAGAACATGAAAATGATTTGCTACTGTTTGAAACTGAAATCTGAAAGCCATTTTGTTTCATTTAGATATAGCATCACTGATATTTCAGATAATACGGAAAAATTTGAAAGCTCTGGAGAACTCCTTGCTCACCTAGCTTATTTTTGGACTCGCTTCTTTATTTTATTGTGAAATCATAGAAAACACCAGAGGGTCTTAAAATTTCTTCATTCTGGTCATTCTTCAAAACACTGCTATTCAGGCAGCTTCCCATTAATACATCTTYCCTGTATGATACTAGATGCTAACCCCTAGAGGCACAGATATTTCTTGTGAAAAGAAACAATCAAGTAKCAGAGTAAGAAACAATATTGAACTTCCTGCTATTTGTCCTTCTCATATTACCAGAAGTACAAGCTGTGCTATAAATTTACTTGAAATCTTATCTACTGCCAAAACACAGCCACTCTAGACAACATAACAAGTAGAGATTCAGAAGAAAAATGAGATTTTAGTTTGTAGAAGGGCCTTCACGAGTAAATCTGTTTGCATGAGAAGTTTTTTGAAAAGCAGTGACAACACTAAAGATGCAAATACACATCAAGGAAAAGACTGTCATTATCAGAGAAAAGAACAGAAGTGGGAAGAAAACTAAATTTGGATGTTAACAAGAATTAACCAATACAACTTTCCAGTGAAACCCACCAAGGAAAACAATGGTTTYGAGAAATGTCATCTATTGAGGACAGAAAAATTAAAGTAAAAAGTATGACAAAGAGGTAAGTAGACTGAATTCCGAATAAAACATTTTGTCATTGATGGTAACTGGTAATTTATATCTACCTGCAGACATGGAAATACAAGATGATATATTTGACCTAGAATTTCTTTTCAACTAAAAGTTAAATAAAACACATGAAGCTTCTTACAGAAKTTAGTAAAAAGAAGAAAAGGAAAATCATACCTTTTTGTGCTGCTAACCACTGACTGCTTTTTCGATACCTCTTCTGCAGCAAGAATTGGACTATAAAATATCTGACCACTTTTTCTGACAATTTTCTGTTTCATTGCTGTTAGGTGACTCCATTCTTTCACAAATCTCAGTATCTAGTACAGAATGTTATTGTGAGCAACATAAAAGATGTTAAACTGAAATACTTAAATACTGGAGGACTTCTGCCTTCTTAACATGTCTTTTCAGTCTTACAAATAGCTGTAAGTTCCCTGCATCTCCCCCTGCTTTTTTTTTGTGACTGTGGGTTCTATCAGCCAGGTATCTGTCCCATGAATTTGAATTCAAGTCTTGCTGGAGTACCTACTAAAATAATCAATTTTGTTTCTATGTGATATAACTTGATTTTCCAAATTAAGTTTTTGTCATTTAAAGAGAAATTAAGAAAACTATATTCTAAACAGCTAACACTGCACAGATGATTAAAAATCTGGATCTCTTTACTTTGGGTCATTGCTTTGACAGTGTTAATATTTGCTTTAAATGCCATTAGGGATGTAATCTTTATTACAGAAATGAGAGAAGCTACATGTTTCAGTGTACTTGTGCCCTACAAAAGGAGGAACATTCTGTTAAAACTGTAACTGTAACTGATACAAACTAGCACATTTTTATTCACAATGTGCCATATTTAATTCATAACCTTTAAAATGTTATTTTATTATTTTGTTGACTTACAAATGCTAGTTAATTTCTTATTTACACGATTATTAAGTGATGCCTAGTTGATTCCATCTTCAAAAATGTTAACAGGATGGATGACAATTTGCCAAAGCAACAGACTGCACAGTTAATATTCACATCAACATTTATAAGATCTATTTCCATTGATGAAATTGTATCTAGATCCTATGCCCTGAAAGTGTTCTGCATTTATTTTAAACAAGAAAAAAGCATTCCAAATTATTATCATATTATTGCCACAATAAAATTTGTTCTTACCAATGATCGATTTCTTTTTTGCTGGAAAGCCTCTGGTAAATCCTCCCAGTTATCCAACTGTATGTCCAAAGGAATGAAGTTGTGATTCAGTGGTTCACCATCCTGGACAAGGAAATAGTTTTGTTTACAGATGTAATGTAGTACAAAATGGGAAAAATCAATATATTTTCCAAATGGATTATTCTCCCTCACAGCTAAATTTGGGCCCCCAAGTAAAATGTCTCGGAAATAAGTGATTTGCTACCAATGCATGATTCCCACAAATACATAAATTTTTTCAGTATTACCTTTGTATAGAGGTGAATTCTATCAGTATTCCTGCTTGCACAGAACATAAGCCCATCATATTCTGGAAACATATTTGATTTATCTACATTTTCTATAAAGAGAAATAAGATTGAAATTAAACACATATATATATTCTTAAAATCTTTCATGCCTAGGCTAAAACATTTTGGTGGAGATTTGCATGGTACTTGGCTTAGTAAGAATATGATCTCAATACAGATGTATGCATCATGAAGTTATATTTTATTATCTGCTATCAGAGACCTTAGTGACCCTTTCATTCATTTCATTCAGTTCATTAAGATGCTAAAAGTAACATCACAACCATCTTTTAAGAAACTTTCTTCGGAACTTTTCAGTTTCTGTTCACATGCAAAATCATTTTTGTATGAACACTGTAAAATTACTTTTTTTTTTCCAGAAATATATAAATATGATACTCTGTTTCTATAGATCACGACACTACAAGATTCACAACTAAAGCAGCAAGATATCAAGATAATTTTCCATTTTATCTCACCCTTTCTCTTGAATTAACTATTGTCCATTTTGCACATGTCTGTCCTGGGCAGAAGTAAATATCATCATAAGCTTCAGTAAAATTACACATTTTAACTTAAGATTTAGAGTATCTAATTTGATAGCTTTTCATATGTCAACCAAAAACTCCTCAGGGGTCACAACTCTGAAGTTGTACAAAAAGGCTGAGTTCAGCCCTCTTGAAAATTCAACATATCTTAAGCTAAAATAAGAGTCATGGGTCAGCTTATATATGTCTCTGTCTTTTAAATGTATACCCCTTACTAAAACCCTTTTTCCTTTATGTCAGCATCATTTCATACGGTTTTACAGATATCATGGCTCATATTACATGAGTCCCASTTTCGTTTACCTTCTTCACACTTTTCGCTTTGATTCTCAGTTTCARTAGCTTCCAGTTCACTGATCTTGTCAGACTGCTGAGTCGCTGTTTCTACAAAATCTCCTCCATCTTCTTCACTGCACACTGCTTTCTCTCCAGTTCTGTCAGGGTCCTTTGACACATCTTCTTCAGTCTGGCTAGCAGGAGATTCACGGTTTCTCTTTACTACAGACAGAAAAACAAGAGAAGTGATCATTTAGGTTTCCTGTGAAAACAAAAATCAATATACAAAATGCAGACAATATTATGTAACTGAAAAAAAAATCCCATTTTATAGTGTTATTATGGCACAATCCCTTACCAGACCAAAAAAAATTAGACTAATTTAAGCTAAAATTCAAACCATTCACATTGTAGCTAYTTTGAAATAGAAGTTTCTAACTGCCTGTGTTACTATTTAAAAATTATATGGCATACTGCTGTACAAATGCCAACATTTACTCAATAAAAGCATGTGTAAGTTTTCTCTTTTTTCTTTCTATTGCATTTCTGAAATCAAAGCTCGGTGGTGGTCAAATAAATTACTCTGACCATGATTGAACTCAATTTTAACACCTGCTTCTCTCATGGTGGGAAGAGATAAAAGTGTTTTCCAGAAGTAGCTCCAGTCTCACTTGATCCATAGGAAACTGGACCAATTCAACTAAGGGCTTGGCAAGTGCMCGTCATGCAGCTAGAAATAAAAAGCTGCAGATCATGGATGCCTCTGGAAGGGTTCATTAGAACAGCATTCACAGAACTAAGAAAAATTACCAAATYGGTCTGCCTGCCCAGAGGTTCCTGCTTTCTATAGCAGGAACAAYATCAGACTCTGCTGTTTTTTAAGCATCTTTTGCAATGCTGTAGATAGATGAACTACTGAGAAGAGAGATCAGAGTTCTGTACCTTCCTTCTCCTTTGCCGACACCTGATGTTACCTTTAGTAACTCTTAAAAAAGTTTTATCATTCAAGTATTAGATGAAAAAAAACCCCAAACAATATTATAAGCAGTAAGTAACGACAAAAAAGCATCTCTTACATGCTAATTTTAATRTTAGGAGAACAGACATATGGAACATGATGTTCCACTTTTGAAATTTTATACACTCAGCTTAATGTCAAAATACATGCAATAAATTTTGTGGTTGACAATTGCTTATTRCATGCAGCTGTTTTATAGCACAAGAACACTAAGTAATTTCCAGGCAGTATTCTGTTTTCTACTTGWGCAGTTCAGAACTTGTCCTTGAGATATCAGAAGAGCTTTAAAAAAGGCTTTCAAATTAAGAAAAGAAAACAAAACCCAACCAATCAACCATAAAGAAAACAGACTGCATTTCCTACTTCAAGGACATACAGAAACGAATTTATAAAAGCATGTTTTATGTTTCCAGATAGTTTAAATAAATTAATAAAAAGACATCTTATTCTGACTTGTTGGAAAAACAAATGTCATATTTTCCAAGTAATGACTTTCATGACCAATATATCATGCTAGAGTTAATAAAAATGTCTATGCTGCCATATCAACTACAGAAAAAGAAAATTAATTKGATTCAGAATAAACATTAAGTATTCTTGTTCATTGAATTTATATTYTTTAATATTAATCTGCATTTTTTATTTTCATGAAATTAGCATATGTAAAAAAGCTTAAGAGAAAGCAAAATTAAGAATTAATGAAAGCAGAACATTTAACAGGTATCTGCTCACACCAAGGTACCAGTCTTTTMATCATTTGGCTGGATCTGTGAACACATAAGCATTTAAAAAAAACTATACTCTCGGAAGGAAACACAAACAAACATGCATGCTTCTCTATGCAGCACAGGTCACTTACCATTACTGTTTTGAGGGCAATTGCACATTTCACAGTAGGGGAGTAATTCATTATTACTRTAAGTGCAAACATTACAGTGCCAAACTTTATCTAAAGCCATGTTTTTACTTGAAGGATTTAAGCCACAAGGAAGGGCTTGATTGTTTTTCTCTGTAAAAAAAGGGKTTTTTTTTCCAGTCAAAGAATTTTTCTTGCTGAACCTGACTGAAGTAGATCCACTTAGGCTTCTGGATCTTTTAGCTTCAGGTTCATCAGTATTTTTACGAAAAATTGAATCCACATCACTCCTTCCTGTGCAATCCAGGTTTTCATTGCTCTTCTCTGCATCCTCTTTCACAACTTCAAGTGAATCTGAATCTAGAYTTAAAGGGTCATTGCAAGAAAATACTTTGCGTTTCTTCTCAGTGGAGGATTTTGGAGAAAAGAAGGAACGTATGTCATGCTGTCTTTCCTTTTCAAACTAGGAAAGAGGAAAAAAACATGGAACCTATTTATAATTACAGCATCAGAATCTGTTAAAATCCTAATAACTTTTCTCTATTAATAGTATTTTCTATTAAAGTTAACTTTTTTTAAAAGCAGAAACAAGTGATAATTGCTTTTAGCTCATGTAAAAGTAGAATTCAAAATTGCTGTCCTCTTTTCTAGCAAATAGTCTCAAAATTCTCATCAAAATTCTGAAACAGCCCTATCAGAAGACAAATACATAAAACCGACATGGTGATGACGCCTCTTAAAAGAAAAGGTTTTGAACTGTCATAAAACAGTGAAGTTTTAGAATGGCATTTTTTTCATTCTTTCAGTGCCTCTCTGTTAGCAAAGTTTGCAGTATACACATAAAGTGTAACTGATCTAGGTTTTTTTTCTTTTTTTAATAAAAGAACACTGAAAAAACATAACCTTTGAGTCTTACATGTGTAAATAAAAGCTCATTTTTGAAATCTTCTAGACTTTCATTTGGAGTCCAGGTTTCAGCAAAACTCAAAAAATCCCACTTGTCCTTATCACCTTCTTCAGCCTGCATTTTTTCTTTCTTGCCATTCAAGGTGCTGCCTGTAACTTTGGCCTGTAGAAAGAAAAATTGCATAAAGTTTCTGAAGAATTCGTATGTTGGAACTAAGTTAACTGAATCTACTCAGTTTGCTTCTCTTACATATGCATTTCAACCTTTGTGAAGTGAGAAATTCAAGAGGAATTCAAARTAATTATTACTTGGTATTTGGCAATTGTAGGTGCATCAGTTGACAGACTAATGCTAGGACTGYTCTAGAAAGCAAAATTGACACTTAATATTAATTATTGGCACTTGCACATAATGAGTTCTGGATTATTTGGGTCTGTTCCACCACACATACCTTACGATTCAGCATGGCCCACATAAGAGGATCCAGTGTTCCTTTTGCAATAAGGAAGTGAACATTTACAGAACTGCACTGTCCAATTCGATGTGCTCTATCTTCTGCTTGCTTAATGTGGCCTGGATCCCAATATAATTCAGCAAACACAACATGAGTAGCAGCAGTAAAAGTTAGACCCTAAATAAAAGTAGTAAGTAGAGATATTTTAGAAAAAAAAAAAATATTTTCATTGTGGAAGTAACATCTGTTTCTCATTAACCTGCTATTTTTAGAGCAACAGAGTTCTGCTRATTATTCAAGTATGAGATGCTGTCGTTCATTTTCCTTAACTTCATGAAGGCTCAAAACAGTTTATACTGTTAGTGAAAAAAAATGAATAAGTCTGCAAAAGTTGCCTTACATGTACTGCCGTTAGTACATATCTTCAGTCAACAAATTACTGTAATATTTATACTCTTAAAGTTTCTTATTTCACATATTTCCCTTTTTAACCTACCTGACCAGCTGCCTGAATACTCAAAATAGCAACTCGGGTGTCAGGATCCTTCTGAAACTGATTAACAAGGTGTATTCTTTCAGCAGAAGGAACACTTCCATCTATTCGTATGTAGCGAGCCTACAAAATTAGAGACATCCCCATCAATTTTTGGACACACGCACTCGTCTCTCCCAGTTCCACTCCCCCAACCCACCTCCCTATACAGAAAGATTTCTTCTATTCCTGTTACAGGGATAGAAGTAAATCACACACACTTTGGATTACATCTAGAGAAATGTAGAMGTAGTATTCTCTCTGAAGGAAAGCGGAACATGGGCTCTTAAAATGGAACACTCTGCAGAAGAAAAATGCAATTCCACTGACCAGAGTTACTAAAATTCTTTAATTACAAACATTACCTTACTTTCTATAGCAGCCTCTGTACAGGCTTGAAGCATGTTTAAGTGGTGAGCAAAAACCAGAAACTTTAATTTGTCATTTTCAAGCATCATTTTGATATAGTCCTTTACAGCTCCKGCCTAAAGGATAAGAAAATGAGTCTTTATTAGACATACAAAACATTCGAAAAGACAATTTTGAAATTCTTCAATTTCCTGTAATATAAAAAGGTAAATGGGTCGATTTTTTTGTCCTAACAGACAGACCTATCCCATTCTTTTAGACAAAAAGAAAAGGCTTTTTCCAGGATTAAACTGTAAAAACATATCACCTGACATTGTAAGTCATACAAGAAAAAAAGAAAAGAAAAAGATTTCTGCTCATTAACATATTTTAAATGGATAATGTAACATTTAATTAAAACTTCTGTATCTCTCTCCCTAGAGGCATACCAAAACTGAAAGTATAATCTAGTTGTTTCCATGACACTTTACTTAGAAAAACTTGTTCTATTTAAAGATTCATTAAATTGTTTTGTTTGAAATAATATTTTCAACATCTTTAAAAACTATTAAAACAATAACRATATGTCCCCTAAGCCTGGGAGATGGATTCAGTACAGTCAGGAAACTATGCCTGGACACTCTCAGTCCACTTTGTGGATATATAACTGGCAACAGCTTTAACACTTAACATTGGAGTCAGCCTAGGTCATAAACATATAAGGAAGTCAAAAGCATTTMTCCTTATTGGTTTGGTTTATATTTGCAATCAACCTCATCTAACATTCAGGCTAATACAATTAATTGCATCCAAAKTAAAATATACTGAGTATTTTCAATATATTAACAGAAGGCTTCCAGGCTTACCTTGGCAATAGCTGTTTCTTTATACATGCGTGTGATTAGACTCATGACTTCAGCAAAGTGGCTTTCAGTGGCATCTGAATTCAGACTTCTCATTAACTTCTCCCACTGTGCAAAAGTTGTATTCAAATCCTAATTGGGAGAAAAGATCAGCAGTCCTTCTGAATAGATGCCCAAACATCTGCCATATTAGCCACTCTTCACAGTTTTGTTGGATCAGTGAGCCTGCTAAAGGTGTACTCACCCTGTCATCTAGGTCACTGATGAAGATATTGATTAAACAGTACTGACCTCAGCACCCAGGGGACACCACTAGTGACTGACCTCCAGCTGGACTTTGAGCTGTTGATAACAATTCTTAGYCCATCAGTTCAGCCAATTTTCTATCACCTTTCTAACCAATTATCTAACTCATCGTCCATCAGCTTGTCAACATATCTACAATATACATATACCACTCATGAACACAGAAACATGACTAACAAATGTCTAGAAAAAGTGAAAAAATTACCTTAGCTGCAGCTTGTGGAAGATCAAATGGAATACGTTGTCTAACTTTGGGAGGCAACTGAGTTAAAACATCGTTCTTCAGTCTTCTGATCATTATTTCACTTAAAAGTTGATGGAGTTCCTCTAAATTTGAAGCTCCTCTACAATCCCACTGAGTTCTTTTACCAAAAAATCTGAAAATAAAAAATAAACACTGAAGGTAAAATGTATCTCTTCCAATTTCAATAGAGACCTTCAGTATATAATTTAAAAACACAGTGTTAGATATGAAGGTATGCTGCATAAAACTAATAACTTAAAGCCTTACTGAGATTATCTACAGTGCTGTAGTTGGCTGCCAATAACCAGCCTGGCAAGTAGCTGAGGTACAGAATTGGTAGAGCATTGCCATAACACACTGCGAATATTGTACGTACAGAGGATAGGCACATTGCCTGCTCATGTCACCTATTCTYGGGTCCATCTATTGGCTGCCCTTAGAAAGGTCTTTCCTCCCAAGTCTAACCACTGGGTATAGAAACGGCAGGCAAGAACCCACAGAAATACTTTTCATAAAATGTGCTCATGAATACTTCTCATCTTTAGAAACTGGTAACTGGGATGGTCTAAGTTAAAAAAACATTTTTACACAAAAATGCTACAAYAAATAGCCCTATCAAGCTTATTACCACAGGACATTTTGTTACAGGCCAGTCATGAAGACAAAGTTATTTACTTGGAGTTTGCCAAACTCTGAACTAGATTTTTATTACATTCATGATATTCCAAAAATAAGATCATGATTTATGATTGATCTGCTAACCATGATGTACCCATGCACACTTGTGGTGTGAAAAATACAGGTGTATTCAGCCAAAATATCATGGAAAAATAGCATTTCTCTGTTTGAAAACTAGGTAGCATTGCTCTATGTTATCTGAATTTGAATACTGATAAAATGCATGTGATGGAGAGAAAATAAAAGCATATATGAAAATGAAACTATATTGTTACTAATGTAAAAATCAAATCTAGATGCTAGCTAATTTTGTTGGCAAAATATATCATTTTAAATATACATGAACTGTAGCTAACAGATTTCAACAATGCTTTTCCCTTCTCTCAATTTCTTCTGTTCTAGATTGTGTTAGACTGTTGCACAGGTAAAGTATTTTAAATCAAACCTTTCTAGCTCTCTCCTCTGTTTCAGAGGACATCTAGAGAAACTGATCATTAAACTAAATCTGAGATAATCAATTCAGAAGGAAATACGTCCTCACTAAATTTATAATTTTAACATATAAAACTATGAAAACACAAAAAAGATGCAAAAAGTAAAATGAGATCAAAAGTCATTAAGTATGTATTGGAAAAGCATAATGAGTAATTTTACCTAGGTAATTATAAGTAAGATAGGAGACAAGAATTTAAAATACCTGCATTCAGTCCYTTACAGAATCAAAGAATGGTTAAGGTTGGAAGAGACCTCTAGAGATCATCAAGTCCAATCTCCTTCTCAGGCAGGGACACTAGAGCATGCAGAATAAGCTGGCATCCAGGCAGGTTTGGAAGATCTCCAAAGAAGGAGACTCACAGCCACTCTGGACAGCCTGTTCCAGGGCTCCGTCACCCTCACAGGAAAGAAGTTCCTCCTCACATGGACATGGAACTGCCTGTGCTTCAACTTGCACCCATTACTCCTTGTCCTATCACTGGCATTAAACTAAACTACAACCATACTACTCTGCTTTTGAGAGTTTCATACTTGCATATACTTTTATCCAAATAATCTGTAAGAGTGTTTGATTTTTTTTTTCAAGGGTGATTGAATAGTAGAGAATGGACCCTGTAGCAAGTATACTAAGAAAAGAGGTAAGTGATTACATGATACGGGCGTAAGACTGAGAATCCAACTTCTAGCTGAGCCTCCACTCCAGCTGMAAAAAGTAACACGTATATACTTCACACTAACGACATTAAATCTACCAATAATTTCATGCAACAGAAGGCTGCCACTGAACTTTTTCTCAAACTCTAGTAGCTCCCAATTTTTTTAACTTGAAGGTTAAATTGATTGGAAATCTTGCTTTCCTAAACTGTTCTAGACATTCTGGCAAAAAAATGCTGCCAAGTTATGTTCTGTGCTTATGTAAGATACTTATTATAGGTGGTGTTTTTCCTCTGCAAGGTCCTTATGCTCTTTAATCGTAGAATCATAGAATCTTTGRAGTTGGAGGGGACCTATAAAGATCATCTAGTCCAACCCTCCTGCACATGCAGGGTCACCTAGAGCATGTGGCACAGGATTGCATCCAAGTGAGTCTTGAACATCTCCAAAGATAACCTCTCTTAGCAATCTGTTCCAGTGCTCTGTCACTCTCACTGTTAAGAATTTTTTCCTTAAATTCCTATGGAAATTTGGAATGAGAGTTTCTGACTCTCTGTTTCTAAGCATGATACAAGGCCTAGAGGTAAGCATTAGTAACTCTTCGCAACAGAGGTACTAATTTTCCTATTCATAGGAAAATAGAAGGGCAAGTAAAATAATACCTGACACGAGCATTGCAGTATTTTTTGGCATATTCACTCCAAGTTCCAAATCTCYTTGGAAAAAGTGCCTCAATCTGCATGAAAAGCTGTATAAGAAAAGACAAGAAACAGTGACAGATTGTCTTTAAATATAAGCTAATCAAAAACAATTATCAYTAGTTACATGACTATTCTGCTAAGCTTGCATTCATCAATTTTAAATGAAACAAACACCTTGATGCACACACTGGACTTCCATGAGAGTAYTCATGTGTCTTCAGATGGGACAGCTGTATGAAGCTTTCAAAGAACATAATACCCTGGACAGCAGCATGCAGTGCCAAAGACACGGAAAAGACTAAAACTGAAGGAGATAACATGGATGAGATGTTCTTCCCAAAAATGCAATATTTCTCCTCTGCCAGGTACATGCACTTCTGCAAACTTTCAAAGCAAGTATTTMATGAATATCATTCTTCCAGAACAGGAGGTAAAAATGCAGACAACAGGACTGCTTACAAGTTGTGTTACTGTCTAAGCTTTCTGAACTTAGAGATCACAATTAGATCTAAGATAAATTGTTAGCAGGCAGTAGGAAGGAAAGAGGTAGCCAAAGGCCCTCCTAATTTTATTTCTCTACTGTCCTCTAAAATACATCCTTTTTGTCATTTAAGATTTCATAAGACCTAACTGCATTCTAGAGACCTTTCCCCAAAGGAAAATTACTACAGCCAAATTTTGTGCTTCATAGGTTTACTTCAAGACAAATGTTAGAGAACTGAAGAGTAATATTAAGAAAAAAAAGCAAAATGTTGCTATTCTCTCAGAAATTTGAGCCAAACAAGAAATCTTCCTGTAGATATRAATGCTATAAATGAATATAAACGTAAATAATGATTTGCACTATTCATGCATTATTTTCTCATTATTGCACATTCTGTTTGAAGACTTCAAAGAAAGATTGCACTCATGTTATGAAAGTGATTAATGATTTGTTTTTTTACACTCTGCTATGTAAGTCAGAGCAAAACTTTTGTAATTCYAGATGCATCTCTTAAATATTCTATTATTATCAAAGTCTTGACAATTTTGACCACAGTATTGTGATCAAGGACGGCTTACACATAATTTCTTTGAAAGCCTCAAATGATGTTGCTTGCTGGTCTTGATCTCAGTGTACCATATAAAATATAACACTTGCTAAGTTCTTTCCAGGGGTGGTTGCAATGTCTTTGGTACATATGCAGGGARTTTCAAAATTACTCACAGTCATAGTTAAAAATACTCATTTAAAAGCTTTAAACAAATACTCACAGTATATCAAGTACTTTTTCATATAAGTTCAAGTTGTATTAACTTCTCTAAACAAATTAAATTACAGGGTCTTGGCGTAAATCAAATTTCAGAAGCACAAAATGTTATTTATAGAATCCATATAAGTCTCTTACAAAAAACAATTCTTATGTTCAGTTTCATTTCAATACTTTATTAAAAACAAAAAACAATTACTTGGATTCAGTATGAAAACATATTTTCCTATTTGGTCCTCCCCAATTCAATAARTTGAAGAAAGAAAAATCTTTCTGGATCATAGCAAGCACAGGATAYGTATTTTCCACTTATACGATACCAATGAACATTAGGAATACTATGAAGACCAGAGACTTCTAAACTTCTAAACAACAGACTTGCTAAACCAGACCAGAAAACAGAAGATTTAATACAAGTTCCTGTATAGTTTAAACTCTTTTACTCAGTAGGAACAAATAATAGCTCAGGCTATTTTCTGTTTCAACAAAAAATCCAGTCTTTTAAATGTAATATTAAATCCTAATAGGGAAACAGCCACATGTGATCTGTACTTGAGCTTGACACAAGTTTGTAAAACATCAATATAGTCAATTAAAACCAAAAGACATTGCATTACTTTATCATCTATGTGTATATACTAATGCATTGTTTTATGCCTGCATATATTCAACTATACATATCCAAAGAAATTATAAAACTCTTCATTCATTATCAATCCAAAGAAGAGTATAATATTTCTTATACCTCTTCAGGTCTTCCTAGAGCAGGAGTTCCAGTAAGAAGAATCGCTCTAACAGCTTTCTGCACAATTGGCAACAAAATCTTGCTGCGGGTGGCATTTCTGGATTTCATGTAGTGGGATTCATCAATCACGACCACCCTAAAGTTTTGCCTGTACAAAGTGTCTACTAAAGTCTGTGCATCACTAGTTAACAGGCCATATCCCAGAATCGTTACTTTGCTGGTTGGTATTCTCCTTAGAAGAGAAAATACATATGTTCTGTTAGTGATTTTTTTACGCTTCATGCACTTTTTTATTGTACTTTATACTMTACTTTTATAACATATATATCTTGGTTATTGTGAAAATGGAAAACTACCTTGGCTGAGCCTCAGTGTCCGAGAAACTTAAAACAGCTGTCTATCCAGCTTTTGCCCAAACAGTATACAGAGAAAACAAAAAAAATGCAAGGAATAATGAGGCACAAGAAAAAAATACGGATATTTAGGTGGAAAAGAACCTCCTACCAAATAAACTCAGGGCTATATTTAGGTCCAAGGCACCAAATGATTTTGAAATCACTAGGGAGCACTGTGGCCCTTCAAGAGTCTCTAAGCAAGAAGGAATTTTTCAAAGTTGTTAGACATTACCAAAACAAGAGTCATAGTTGATTCACTCATCTGTCAGACAGTAATGCTCTCTAATATTATTTGTTCTCTGGTAGTAACAGAATGTAAGTACGCTAAGCTGAAGCTTTCTYTACAGAAGAAAACTTCTTTCAGAGAAGAAAGCACGGGCACATGTCCAAATTTGTCTGTGCACGTGGGAGAAAAGGCACTGGTTTATGCACTGTCACTATGACCAGGAATAGCGGTGGTGAGTAGACAAATGCAGCAACCAGCAAAAAATATTTTCCCCTATTTCTCTGCAGAGAGTTGAGAACAACAAGAACAACAGAGTACTTACTTATTTTTAGCTGAACCAGTTTATTAAAAAATATCCAATTTCAGAYACAGTTAAAAGGTTTGACAACCTAGATTCATGTCTAGGTATTCTTTAATCTATTTGAACTAACTGGTAAGTTAAAACACAACATTCAARCAGTAAGCTTCATTATTGAAGTTACTTCCTTATTTTATAGTATGCTCCAGAAGTTCTCCAAAAAACAGGTTCAAAACATCTTACAGAAATTAATGAACATAAGGTAGTTCATTAAAGTTGACAAATAACCRTGTGTTCAATTGGAGATACATTTGAAGGAATCTAATTTTCAATAGAYAGGCATATGTTTTTTTTGTGAAAATTGGACCCCTCAGTTTCAAAGGAGATAAATATCGTAAGACCAACTCACTTGAAAGATGAAGAACATAAATAAAAAATATTTTATTAGGTCTCTTGGATCCAGACTGTCTGAACCTTAATTTCTTATTTTAGCCATAAATGATACTGTACATTCATTACATATATACTCTGATCAGTTCATTGAATGAAACAAATCTTTATGTAGAATGAAGAACTTTACTCACGTGGTATCGGTTTTATTCTGAATGATGCTAATATCATCTGGAGAGAGTTCTGGTATCCACTTCTCCATCTCATCAACCCAAGGATATCTCAAAGATGAAGGTACTACAATTAATAGAGGCCATTCCTTTATATAGTAATAGGAAATGGCAATTGCTTGAATTGTTTTTCCTAATCCCATCTGGAAAAAGAAAATTAAAAAAAGTTAAAAACTGAAGTATATGATCAAAAAGTACATTCAAATCAGAAAGGTCAAAAATACCTTGCAAGACAAAAATCAGATAAGGGGAAACCAAACCAAACCAACTGGTAGTAACAGCTGAATGTATTTAACTTGTACTAAGCTTCCTACTGTCATGGTACGAACTCTCCCATTCATGGGTAGGAACTCCCAAGTTTCCATTTTCCCCTCCCCTGAATGCTTTTGTTTTCTCCCACATTCTATTCTTATGCCTAATTGTTATAGGATTTTTATACTATGAGATATTTACTCTCTCTCCTCCTCTAGCGTTTGAAGAAACTTGCCCAAATTATATTGGGAGACTACATCAACCTTCAAACATTACCCTCACTTAGAAAAATCAGAATCTAGCGATTATCACAGGAATTATTAGTCTTGCTGACCTTCTGGCCCACATCATTTGGACAAAAAAGTCACAGTTGAATAATGTGTTAAAAAATGAGAATAGTGCTAAAAGAACAGGAACATCACTTACCTCATCAGCAATCATACACCTGAACAAGAAACAAAAAGATAGGAAAATAAAAAATCAGCATAAATTATTAACAGATAAATCAATACTTACAAATAGTTTGCTAAAAACTTAGGTTATGGATACACTGATATAATGAAAGGATTAAAAAAAAAAGTAAATTTCATTTCACACACAGTATCCAGTATCTTTGAAATCAACTAAAAATGTAATTTTGATATGAAAATAAGTACGGCAATTACTCTAAAAAACACTCAATTTGTTAGCATTAATGAAGAACTTACACTGTAAAAATTGAATTGCTTCTTCAGTCTTGTGCTATGTTAAAATCTTGTGAGACAATTTCAATGGAAGAAGTACATTTTCAATTTTATTGTTTTTCAGAAATAGTTAAATGATATTTTTGTAGGTTTGTGACTAAGAACAATTAATACATTGGGATGATTTTTTAAACAGCTACTTTCTGCATCTTTTTCTTGTTCTGAAATAAAATTGGTTCTCCGCTCCACCATATAAACTGTACTGGCTAGTATATTAGAAAAATAACTTTTTTTTCTTCTTTTTGGGGTCATTTAAGTAATATTGCTTCATGTAAAGACAATAATGACTCCAAGTTCCCAATCAAAAATGGCAAATTTGGTTCAGTCTATTCACTTCTTCTAAACATTATGTATCATGTCTGATACAAATTCCTCGCTGGCAGGGTCTAGCTATGCTTCTACTGATGAGAATCAATACTGTAAGTGCCAAAGCAAGGTCTGAGGCAGGTACCGAATACAGGTTCCTGCATCTTTGTAAGAATGGTCAGAGAATTGTCATTCTTCACAGGCTTCAGTTAAGCAGCTATTAAAGACCCTTTAGACCCTCCAGGTCTAAAGTAAACTGGAAAATTTTTCAAGCACTGCAAACTTTCCCAAGTTTTCCAAAAACCTGGAAAAATTCCTACTATCTGGCTATTATAGTGCCTCACGTAGGACATGGGCTTAATCAAACCATGCAGAAATACAGTCCTGACTGCTGCTGCTTCAACTAAATGATGGCAGTAACTGAGCATCAGCTCCAAGCAGTGAATCTCTTTGGCTAAAGTTTTATAAAAGTTTTCTGACAGAAAAGCAACATCTCAGAAATTCTCAGATATTCTGGAAGAGAATAAGTTTCCCAGGGCACCATTCTTCTGCTTATTTCCCCCTCCAAATTCAAGGGCCTTTCTGGTCTGTGCTTTTAATTCCTAACCATGGTAGGTTTCAGTAGTGGCACAAATTAGTCTTGCTGTATTGATGTGGAAAGTTTCTCCTTCTGGTGTGTTCCCAGTCACTGCATCGTAGCAAGGAGACTGATACTTCTCTCACCCCTGCTGTCACATAACTATACACACACCCACTGCAACCTGGAACCCAAATGCAGATGTTCCTGCCCTGAAATAATGGAAAGTTCTTCCAGATGTGCATATCTATAATAATATTTAACATGCCAAGAAGACATAACACTTCTACATTTTGATACTGAAAACCTTGCAAGTAACACTGAACAGCATTTTCAGTCTCAGATACTCTGAAGTTAGTGTGATACTCTGAAGTTAGCGTATCTACTGAAAAATCAAGATTTTTAAATTTTCTTTCACTAATAAATAATGACCCTAACAGCAACATCAATTTTTGGCTGACACAGTGTCCAATAAAACTAATCTCGTTCAGTTACCAGAATGGAAATTTCAGCAATCAAAACTGCATTCTCAGCAGAAAATAGAGACTGGAACTCTTCAGACATGATTTGCATGATGTTTGATATTCTCAGGAATATGGCATACTGTTGTTTGCTGGCCCATTCAATCTGACAGTGTATACTTCAACATGATAATCTGTTGTTTTTCATTTTTACAGACTACCTATTTGTAATAGTTTTGGAATGTCTATCTGTCCGTTTCAAGCATTTTAATAGGACATATTTGTTGGTTTTGATATTTTCAGATCACATGTGGCAGAGATGCATGGATGAAAACAAAGAAGAAAATACAATGAAASAAAAATCCCTCCAAACAAGTACAGGTAGGAAGGGAGGAAGGAGAAATATTTTTAGTGGCAACTCACGATTGTGGAGCCATGATGCCTGTAGTTTGCAGGGGAGCAGAGATATTTATTTGCAAACAACTGATACATATTCCCAATTTTAAAATGTTAGTTCTGCTAACTTGAAAGATTGATTTTTCCAGGTGATATTCACTGTTCACAGTTTTACAGAATAAGTCTTCCTTTTCGTAGAGTCTACTTGTTTTCTACTTGTTTCCTTTTCGTAGAGTCTACTTGTTTTCTACTTTTCATAGAGGCTACTTGTTTTCAGTACATAAATCATGTTTTTGTAAAGACAGTTTGAAGCTTGAAATGTGTAACAATCCAATGCTGCTGTTTTTTCAAACTCTCCACACAAAAGCAGACGAGTATGACCATAGCAACCAGCTACAGAAAGGCATCTCAAGAATAAACTGAGGACATTCTTCATCTATACAGTATTTTTAAACCTACAGAATATCAGAGCAAGGGTACAAATACAGCAAAAAAACAAGAGTAGAGTGCATCTGACTAGCACCTGGTAATAAGAAAAAGTGGTAGAAAGAATAGGAATACAAATGCTGCTTGCAAATTTGTGCTGACAAATATAGTAATTCTAAACATACCAAGCTATATCTTACTGTAATTTAATAAATAATGAACTATTAATAATGACACCTTAGATATAGGATTTTTTTATATATTTTTCAATAAATGTACCTTAACAGTCACAAATCTTGAGAAATCAAAGTGAGAGTACATAAGACTATTGTATTGTTCTTTGATGAACATGAACCAACCTTAAGTCATTTAAAATAATAAGCTAAAATGGTAAAGCAATTAGTAAATCAGTGAATTCAATTACAAGCTGAACAGCAATTCAAATAAAAATCCATAAAAATACTTCAACCATGGGAACAGATGTCTATCTCTAAAAAAAGATTTTTTGTACTAGAGTAAACTGTAACCACTTTAACAACACCACTCTCTGCAGAAGAATAGGATGTTGTGATTAATTCATTCTCAGACTACGCACATAGAATGTTCCTATAGACAATCTTCTGGTTTTATGTCTATTATCTTTCAGTTAAAAAGTCCAAAGTGAAGTAGCAGAAACAAAACTGCTGGCTGTTAAATGTTTATAGAAACTCACCATTTTGTTGCTGGCAAACAAGACGGAAGTACAACTGCCATCATTTATCTATAGCACAACCACTCCTCAATGATATTCATGATGAAGAGATTAATACAGTATTCTCTACCTTCAGTTGTTCTACAATACCAGAATAACCAGAGATTCCATGATAACACTCACGTGCTTAAAACAGAGTTACATGATTAAGGACCACAGCAGGTAGAATTCTCATTCTAAATTCTAGTGTAATCAAAGATATAAAGCCGCTATCCACACATTTTGCAGATTATTCACTAATTAATTCAGATTTTGTYATGTATGGATCTATTAACACTGTGGACAGTTGTTATTTTTCGGGCAAGTGTGATCTCAAAAAGAATAATTTACTCACATTCTGGACATTAATATTTGTAACCATACAGCATTATTCATATTTTGTGAATATAGGAACCATTAATTAAAAAAAGGAAACATATTTAGTTCCTCATCCCCCACTGTCTAGGCCAGTGCTAAAAAAAATGGACACCGATCCAGCACATAAATATGGTTTGCCTGACYTTCAAGGTAGTATCTCCCACATCATATGATGAATTCAGGATTTTGGTTTTTTTAAATCATTCTCCTAGATTTTCATGARATTACTGACATTCTCAGAAGTGATTCTAAAACTCAAGAACTGGCCAATTAAAAAGAATTGTATCTGGCATACTCTTTCCTGCTAAGTGGGCATTGATATCTATCATTGACATCATTACCATTATCACCATTGATGTCTATAAAACCTGCCTTAGGAGAAAATACCAGGAGAAATAGGCCTTGGTTTATCTTTGAAAATAACAATTGAAATGGAATGATTATTCCTCTTCTATCTGTTCTTTAAACTCACAAAACAGGTAAACTCCAGTCATAGAAAGCATTTCTAAGCTAACAGACAATGTTGAAAAGTGGTTTGTACTATAAATACACACTTAGGCTAGCTTTTTTTTTTTTTTTTTTTTTTTTTAAATTATACCAGTAATCTCTGGAACAGTATCCACATGGACTCATGGGGTAAAAACCAAATTCATTACAAGGTAGAACACAAGTTTTGCAAGAACTTCTACAACATTGGGGCTTGCAGCAGCAGAAACTATTAAGACACAAGAGATCTTTCATGGTTCCATCATCCCAATGATCTCATGCTTACAAAGTAATAAAAACTTAGAATTCTATATACAATTTCCATTTCTGTTTTGCTGATATTATCAAAATATATGTGAAAATAACAATTTTCATTTTGACCCTTTATATTGAATTGTACTGCATATATTTATGGTTTTACAGTAACATTTTGCTATTTAGCTAAGTATTAATCCTCTTCTCTCACACAATGCTGAAATAGTTTTGTCATAAATAGTTTGGATTTTCCCGCAATACTTGCAGCCTATCAATTGTCTTCAGTCAGTTAAATACTGGACTAGACATATGAATTGTTGTGAAGGTCCCAGGTAGYTGACCAGAAAAGTCTCTGAATCTATTAACTCCTCTGCTAGGATACAATTAGCAGCATGGAACCATTGTTCATACTCAAATTCTCAACACAATACAATTTAAATTTTGCTGATTTATGCAAAATAATTAACATTTTATTTATACCTACCTCGATTAAAGTATTGAAATGATACACCTGATTAGCTTATACAGATATAGTTAATAAAACATAAGTGAAAATTACACAGAATCAAAGAATGGTTAAGGTTGGAAGGGACCTCTAGAGATCATCTAGTCCAACATCCCTGCTCAAGCAGGGACACCCAGAGCACGTGGTACAGGATGGTATCCACATGGGTTTGGAAGATCTCCAAAGAAGGAGACTCTATAACCTCTCTGGGCAGCCTGTTCTAGGACTCTGTAACCCTCACAGGAAAGAAGTTCTTCCTCACMTTAAGCATTTTTTTAATGACTAAAGCATTTTAGAACATTTATCCTCTGCAATTTTCATAGTTTTAAATAAGTCGTAAACTTTGCTGTTTAATGTAGTTAYAAAATATTACAAGCCCAAGATTCGTCCATTAGACACACACAMAAAAAAAGAGTATAATCATATACTGTATCACTGAGGAAAATTATCAAATGTATCCAGTTTATAAGAGAACAACACTTCCCCTATCATTATAGTTAAGAACACAGAACTCAAGATAGCAAATAAATACATTAAGATTTCACATTTTGATTTACATCATCTTTAAAAATATTCCACCACTATATAAGCAAAATTCAGTATGTTCTATATTATTCAGTCAGACAAGCTGCCAACATGAATATAAAGGTTCCATGATGTCAAGGCAGGAGCAACAGATCTTCAGATATACTTGAAGAGACAAATATGTATTTTTACTTCACATATTTTGACTGCAAGAAGACAGACTTGTACCCTGAATCTGTTCAATTAGTCATTTCCTCTCAACTGGTAGTTACTCGATTTGAGCTTCATCATGCATATTCCATCTGTTCATATGACACCTTAATAATAGTTCTATCCAAGAATACAAATCAGAGCTATGATACTCAGTTTCATATCCTGTTATAAGCTCAGCCCACATGATCAAAAGTTTCAGAGAGGTAGGAAGAATCATGTTAGACATCCCAGATACACTTACCCTCCTCAGCAGCAGAGTTAAGCTACACAAAGAGCATCACTGTCAATGAAAAATTCTTTCAGCTTCTATCCAATTTCATTTCTAGATGTTTCCCACCTTCAGAGTGAATTCTGTGACTAACATTTGAATCTCTGTCCATTTATCAAGGAAAAAAGTTTTTTTTTTTCCCCAGCAGAAGCTACCAGAATCTCAGTGGGATATATTGCATGTGATGCTACAGTTTACCCAGTATTCACAATTGTTTTGCAAATTGCAGTGTTAGCAACAGACTTTGGATACAGCAACACCTTTAATCAGAATGAATAGATTCTGAACACCCTTCAATAGAACGGGGTTGCTAATCTCCACTTAGATTTAGAGAATCTCTCATTTGAAGATGTATTTCTCAGTTTAAGCTTGAAATAAGTAAATAAGGTTTACACTGAAAAACAAACACAACGAACTAAACAGAAACCTTTGTCTGAAATAGCAATGTGGTAAAGTGAATATGTACAGAGAGAAGGTTTATTTTGTTGGTTCTCCTCAGGTGCACATAGCTCCAAAATCTTACTGCATACCTCTCCTCACAACAAAAACGAGCCAATAAAAGCAGCTGAGGTTATACATAAAATCCACTACCACATGTTTAAAACTTTCTTCTAAATATGAAGAACTTCAAAGTTCAAGGGACCACGCAAATCTGGATGAAGCAAAATTCCCAAGACAGATTTTCAAGAGTTAGCATATAACACGAGAACATCCTTGTAAGGATGCCAAGTACCAAGCAAAGGGACTCTTTACTCTTACACCAGTAAAGTCTGGAAAGAAACCAGAATTTATGAACAACCAAGTAGATAAATGAACTAAGGAAGGAAGAAACCCAAAATCTAGGACATTTCTGGTCAGAAAGGTTCTAGGGCTGGAAGAGCAAAAAGGATAATTTTTCATACCTTGGAGCTCCTGGACAGAAGTTTGTAGATGACAATAATATTGGAATCAACTTCATAAAAAAGGAGAAGTGGGTATTTTTTAAAAAATTATGCAAATGAGCTAACTGGAGAAAGAGAAGAGAGGCCAGGTGCTTAGGCTAGACACTGAGTGGCTTGAGTAATTTACRGGATACAAAGCCACATGAAAATAATCCACAACAGAGAGAAGTTAACAGCAGTACAGTTTCACATAATGAGTTTCATGGGGAAAAAAAAAAGTTTAAATGAAAATAATTTTATTTCTGTATGTCCAGCTTATGAATAGGTGGCCCTCTTGTGAAATTTAAGCAATATGACTAAGCAAGTAATGCCATTACAGATGTTCATTATGATTACTTGAGACAGTTATCCCAGCAAGGACAAAAAAAACCCTTGTTTTTGAACTTTGTTCTTGCAAGAATACAGATTAACACTACATTGGCATGAATTTATGGTCTATATATGAAGAAATCTATTAGGTTTTACAGTCAGTTCCAGATACATTAAATAAATATTTTACAAATATTTTACAACAACAGGGATTCTGTGTCAGTTAAACAGTTACGTCTCGTTATACATCAAGGATTAAAACTTTATGGGATATAGCAATCCAATAAAGTTATTGTTTGCTTCTAGATACAAATTAACTTTTTGATTTTTTATTTTCTCATTACAATTATTTATCAAAAAGAAAAAAGATAAGAACTGCAGCTAACTTTTCTATGCATTTTTCAGAAAGACTGCTGAAAAAGTAGCATTTGACTTCTTAAGACACTGAAAAATTTGGTCACTGCTGAAACAAATTAACGTTGTTTTTGCTAATGCAATCTTTGGAACATGCTGTACAGAGGAAGCACGCATCCTTTTTTCACTAGTGTGGGTGTCCTGATATTCTTGGGATTCTCACCTACTCATGTGAGTCAGTTTTATATAACACYACAACATGTAATTTTCCTCCTACTCACAAGCCAACACTTTAGCGCTAACATCTTAACTATGGGTTATTTAAGGAATTTGAACTTAGTACATTTTTATATAAAACTGCGCAAGCAACCGTTAACATTTGTGTGTCAGTAATCACAGCACACAGTCCTAAAACTAGGACAGAGAATGACTTACTTGAGGANCAAGGTTATCCAGGTTGCTTCCCCAAAAATAGAGACCCAGAAGATTTAAACTAGATGATATCCTTGCTGTTGAATTACAGTAGGTATTTAAAACAATACAAAAGAACATCCTAACACTAATGCATGTAAAACGCACTAAACCGCCACCTTTGCAATGCTATTAATTGTCTAAAGGAGWACAGAGGAGAATGGTTATGGTAAGGTTTACTCTCTTCTCCAATATTCCAACCTATAAGTGAAAAAAACACCTAAAACACTTCATATTTATTAAGAATTTAAAGGCATGAAAATACATTGACCAACACATTCTAATATTTCAAAGACAGTCGTGCATGGACGAAGACAAAGAGACAAAAAGGATAGTGGTATTATACAGTTTGAGAAAAAAATAGAAAGCAACATAAAACCAGAATCAAACTCAGTAAAATGGATGAAAAGGAGTGGAAGATAAAATAGTTGAACAAGAATAYGAGAGAAGAACTCACTGTTCTAGCAGTCCTCAGTCCTTAAAATCTGCATAAAAAAAAGAGTGAATCTCTCTTCTCTTAGTATGTCAAACTGCAAAAACTAAAAATACTCGACCTAAATGGAAATTTCACACTATGGCTAATATAAAAGAACCCTCCTCATGTTATTCAGAGTCTACAAAAATAAAGTTTAACAGAGGTAATCTCTCCCCAAAGGTCTAAATGATACTATTAAAAGAAGCCTCTCCATACACTGGACATGCAAACCAGAGTACTGTTTGCTCAAACAAGCAAGTACATTCACCTTCAATTTCTATGCCTTTTTTTTCCTTAGCTTTCCTGCCCTCTTAGGGTAGGAAATCCGTGCAGATGCAACATTGGGCATGACTTCTATCAGAAAACCATGACACCACAAAGCACTACAGTGCAGCTGAGATTTCTGAACACAGTCAAATGTTTTGCGCCCCTAGATAACATTTCTATGATCCAAGTACTACAAAATCAAGATTGTGTATCTGTACTCTAGCTTTTAAATGACAAACTGGAGAAGAAGCTTTTCACCATATTTTTAAGGAAATTCTGATTAGAGCCTCTTTTTTTTTGCTTTACTTTGAGGAGGTGGAATGTGTCTATCTACAGACTGACAAAYTCCTTAAGCTAAATATCTGTTTCAATTAATGAAAAATTAACTATAACCTTCTCCACTGTAGTTTGTTAGAGATCAGAGATGCAGTCAGAAGAAGAAAGGGGGAAACCCCCCCCACACACACACACTTCACCACAGTGTGTATCTGACTATCTAACTGACCTGCTATTATACTAGGGTACCCCCTCCTCTMCTTGATGAATTTACTGTCAGTGATGTTCTGTAGACTATGTAGACTACTCTCTGTAACAACATTAAATAATATAGGTGTGTTTTCTAGAGTTAGCACTGTTAGCACAGTTAGCACATACCTTTTCTTTACAATTGATAGATCTAAAAGTCAGATAAGAACATAAGCTCTGCATATTATTTTATTGCCATCTGTTGCTATTTACCTCCTTATTATTGTACTAAATCTTAATAAACCAAGGCAGCAGGTATGCAAAACCAAAAATTACATGCTTCAGAATGTATAAATGTCAAGTAAAAAGTTAACATATTGCCTCTCATGCTTATAAAATCATCAAAATATAGAAATACATAAACACGAAGCAACATTCAAGTATGACAGAATCCCTAAAAAAATACCAGTGACTGTTTCAATATTTAAATTTATATCAAAATTTCAAATCTCTACCAGACAGATAGTAGCTACGATATCAGTGAATTTGTATGATTTCAATCTTATGCAAGAAAATGAAAAAAAAAAAAAATACACAGCAGGCAATTAGATTATTTTATTATTACTAGTCAAACATACAAGCATGATGAAAAAAGCTTATTTCATGAGTGCTAAACATTTCCAAGCCCTTTTTTACATCCACAAGCAAGACAGCTAAAATAAATTGTTCTGCCAACATTTCTAGAAAAAATAAATTTGTTTGTCTGAAGTCATCTTTCTATGACACTATTGACAAGGAAGCAATGCTAAATAATTATGTTGGGCTGACAGTTATTACAACTTAGAAAAGTAGTTATTGATATGATTTGTGGCTGTCACTCAGTAGTAGCAAGTGAGCTAACTCCTAAGCATTTCTAAATTTTCAGGTGTCCAAACTGGCTACAATATGAAATGGGAAGTTACGTGCTTTTTTCCCAAGAAAGGATATAAAACAAGAATGCAGGATATTAAAAGACTGAGTTCTCAAGGGAAAAACCACACAAGTATATAGTAACAATAAAACATCATTAATATCTAAGGAGAGATGTGGGTTTCAAACAACAACAAAAAAAGACAGCGAATACAGTCCTTATCAACAAAGTCATTTGCCAATATATCCCAATCTCAGATATTTTAGCCAAACTTCTATTATGTTTTCCAGCACTGTCACATTTCCTCCTGCCTAACACCTTCCCATTGACTGCTGGCTTCTCAGTATAGCTTAGGCACTTATTCTCAAGCCAACCTCTTCCTGTATACTTCATAGATTTTTAAAAGATAGAATAAAATAGGCCTGAAAAGTGCTTTTTACTACTCAGTAGTTGTAATCCAAACAAGCAAGATGACATCTTTGTTTTCAGGCTATCAGTTTATGTCTCTCACTTGCCATTAGGTTTTCTTGAGTTCTTAGGAAATGGGGATTTATCAAGGTTTGTCCAACACACAGTGACTGACTAATAAACAACTTGCAAATGTTATGCTGATAAAAACAAGTGAAAGAACTTAAAGATCTCCTAATCTTATATCCATGAGTTTATGGTCTTGGAAGTGGCAAGCTTGTTCTTCTCAARAAGAAGAAAAAAAGATAAATACATATGTATTTTTAAAAATAAGGGGTTTTTTTCCTGAAAGAAAGCATAGAAATAGTTTTCATGGACAAAATGTGTATGCACATATCCTTTCTGCACATTAATATTTGAGTTTATAAAGAAAAAAAAATCAAACATATCTACATTCATATGCATTTTTGAAGAATTATCTATGAAAGAATATGCAGCCATACAGTATGTAAGTTAGAAACTATTTTAGTGCATGTAGATTTATGTCTTGTTGACTCCAGAGTTTTAGAAAACTGTTTAGAAAGTGTGGAAGGGAAGAGGATTAATAGGTTAATCCTAGCCTCATAGTCATCTCAGAGTACGGATTTCATTCAAGAAGTAAATTTTATTCTAATACAAAGTCTTTCTCTGATCCTGGGCATTTGCTAATATTTACTGGATCTACTAAGCCAACAATGGAGCACTTGCTCTAAAGCAGCTTCTTGCTCCTAAGGCAAAGTAAGGATTAAGTGATGACTGCATGAGTGCACAGTCTGAGGAATAGAGGAAAGAGCTGAAATCCGCATATTGCTTACTTCAAGCCGTATGTTTATGTATTTTGAAAACTTGAAAAGACACTTCTTTGGAAAATTACCAGATTGTGCTAAAATGTACCAATGGGAACACTGATAGAATAATTAAATAATCAAGGAACACACAAAAGGGAGAGATTTGGGTGATCCAAGGGCTGACAAACCAGTAACAGAAGTCAGCTACAAGCAGCAAAGGCTCCTGTTTTCTGTTTTGAGACTGAAAGAAAATTAGGTCTGCTTGAATATGGAACACAAAACAAAACAAAACCACTCACCACTCTTCAATAAAGTTAAATTTAAGACATTTTATTTCATAGAGAGGCTGATAGCATGCACGATTCCCTGTTTTAATTCAGATAGAACAACGTTGCTATGCCGATAAATTAGATCTCTTTACAGCTACGTTGAATATACTTTTACATTCATGCCACAGTAGAATTACTAGTGATTACTCAGTTTTTTGTTAATTAAAAACCGCCTTTCAAAATTAAAGCAGAACATCCCAAATAGTATTGACAATAGCATTTTTCTGATTTGTCACTTATTTAATTATTGAATACCTTCTCTATCGACTGTTACACTTGTTAAGTGAGCTTATTAAAAAGCATACTGCCTGACTTTTCAGTCCTACTGCTGCAGCTCACTGAGTTCCAGAACATCTTGACTACATGCCAAAACTGTACCAAGTTTAAAATAGAACACTACAAGACCGCATCAGAGTCTGTTAGTCATTCTCTTAACAGCTCTAGCACACCATTAAGAACCACAAATGAATTAACTTATTTTAAGAATCTTCTAACATGACAAAAAACATGGTCCTGCAGATTTTAAACTTCTTTTAAATGACAAGTTAATTGATAATATCAGCTCCACTTGCATAATGCACCGCTAAAATTTGTGCRTCCCCAAGCAAGAGGAATACACTCCTTACTTTAAATCAGACTGACTTAAAGTTTACAAATTTTCTACTATAAAGCTCATTAAGTGTTGCTCTTTTGCACAGCTTTTGTAACTACTTATTAGCATTTTCCTAAAATAATTATTTTCAGCATATAATTCTAATAGGACTTTACCTGCCACTTCTTTGAAGTGCAAATATGATGCCTTTCTCCTGAAAGGGAAGCAGTTTCTTTCTCATTCTTTCAGGTAGAAAGGATAGCTTAGCATCAACATTTTCAGAAAGAGAAGCATCAGGTGTGGGTGTTTCCTGGAATGTACTAGTCATGCTGAGTCTGAAAGAAACAAAACCAAAAAAAGGTTCTTTATGTAAAAGACAGGTATGCAGTATATTATAAAATGATACAGTACTTCATGGAACAATAGTATTCACTTCACCCTGAAATGTTAGAGAAGTAGGACATAAGGTCCTAATAAAAGGACCTTAATAAAAGACCTGTCATGAACTAACACTATCAGAACGACATTCTCTCTCCCAGGAAAAAAAAAAAAAAAAAAAAAAAATCATCCACTTCATGAATCCTTTCCATTTCTGCATTTCTGAAGTAGTTTAGTTGCATAATCACAGAAATCAGGAACTAATCCAAGAATCCAAGCTCTGATTTGTTCAACAAAATCTTAATAACTCCTGGATATAAGTATAGTGTTTTGAATGTCAATTGAAAAGTCAATTCTAAGACACCAATCATGGGAGAAGGTAGGGAGAGAATGCTGACTTCTATACCAAAAATTTATCACCAAGACCATAAAAGAAAGCAGGTGAGACATTAGATGCATAGTGCTTTATCAATATGCTTCTTTTTTAAAAAAAAGAAAACAAAACAAACAAAAAAACCCTCACAATACCCTTGAGATTACCCTTTGCTTTTGTAAGGCCTTTTTGGTGGGTYTTTGGTTGGTTCTTCCAATCTTCAAATTTAACAGAGATATCAAGAGGACCTGACCAGCATACAAAGCATTGCTAGGCTGAACACAAGAAATCTACTTATCAATKACGAGATATCTTATAATCTCAAGATACTTGCAACAAAAGAAAAGCTCAGAAATCTTTGAGATGAGAACTATTTTCACTAAAAGCTGCAAGGTCAGTTTGAGGGATGGTTTCGTGAAATACCAGGTCTTGAGAAATCTCTTCAGAAGGCAGAAATTAATGCAGATGACAGAATGAGCTTGTAAACTAATATCAACAAAATGTCATAATATTCCCACATGTCAGCCTGCAACATTTCCTCAACAGAAAAAAATAGCTATTTTAGGAAGTTCCCTATTCATAGATCAAAGCTATTYGTCATTCAATACAGTTTTCCTTAATAAAGATTAAAATAGCACTTAAAAAAATCCAGATAAACTACAGAAAATAAAGGTMATTTGACCTTCTGATATTAGAAAACACTCTCTAAAATGTTTAAACCTAACAACCCTATTTAAACCTATGGAAAAAGGGCATTATCTGCCCCTCCTTCTACCCCCAAAAAGGTAAGAAATTTAATTCCCTTCAAAAAGGAAAGAAATCTTAAACCACAGAATGAATGAATTAAAAAAAAAAAAAAAAAAAAACACAAACATGTGCAGGTCAGATTTCAAGTGTGGATTCGCTGCTTACTTTCATCCAAGATATATAGAGTCAAATAAAAAATGCTAACTTTCATTCTCTTATGATTTCCACAGATGCAACAATAGATTATAAAGGTCAGTGGCAGTGCAAAAACTATAGATGAAGAGAGCATCAAAATAATCTCTTCTGGTCAAATTTAGATTACATACAAATACAGTTTATAATGAAGCATTCCTAAAGCTGTTTTTGTGAAAAAAAGAAAAACATAAGAACATTAAAACCCAGCTAAACCCATAATCCGTTTTAAATTAGTGCTTGGTGACAAGAACTAGCCATAACTGCATGGTTGCAGTTACCATATAAGAGGTTAATAGTGGTTTAATACAGAGCCTAAAATGAAACAGCCCTGGCTTTGCTCTAGAGCAAAAATCAAAACAGTCAAAAATCTGTTGAAATTTTCTAGCCTATTAAAGACTCTCTCCATGGTGCTTTTCCAGGTAGTAGCTTTGCCAACACAAGAGACCGTTTGAAGACTCTGGCCATGGTGCTGCAAGATACAAACCAAGTAACACAGTAGTTTGATATACTGATGTCTGATTTTATTTGTATATATAGAAATATATAAAATACAATAGCTACTGACAGTAAAAAAATGTATCACCTGAGTTCTACCTTGTTTGGTATTTAATATAGTGTCAGAAACACAGTTAGGAAAATTTAGAGGAAAAGAGGGGAACAGAGAACATTGCAGAAAGAAACATCTAGTAATTTATTAACTTTGGAGAAAAGAGGAAGAATGCCTATAATTGGATAGCATAAAAAGTGGTACAACAACTTAGTGGTTCTGAACACTCATCAATTTGTTTTAAGACCCTGAAAAAAAGGATTTGGGAACATGCTGTCTTTGGTCAAACTAATGACTTTCAGATGGACAAAAAAAGACTAGGTGCATTTTTGTTTATATGACAAATTATAGGAATGTCTGTCAAGCTATGAATCATATATTTAGAGAATGAGAATGAAAATGCTGGAGACCAGCCTTTGGGTCAAATTCCAGGAGATTTTCACAGTTAAAGCATTTAACAGGAAAGCATTTGGTAACTTCTGTGCATACAGTCCTGGTAATCTAGCATCACTTCTGCAGTGAGGTCCTATGGAATCACAACACTTTTCATGCATCCTTGTGCCGAGAATAAAAAAATCGCAGACACTTGATTCTGAATTGAAGATATCAAACAAAACATCAAACAAGGTGGAGGTGTAAGTGTGGCATTTACCATTCTTGTGGATTTTCTGTATCAAATTATTCAGCTACCAGAGAAGCTATTTTAAACAAACTTTCACATTGGTCCAAGTTATCTTCTGTCCTACATGTTAAGTTCTAACTACATAATTGCACACAGGTGGAAATACCAATCCATACTGGAATGGCACATACATATTTATGTACATATACATGTTTGAATATACATGTATGAATATGCTTTCAACATCCTGGCCTCCAAAGCATATAGCTCAGGGGCCTGGAATACCTGCTGTTAGTCATTGCATGACCACTGATTTGAGCTAGTGATTTACCCAGTAGTGAGAACCTTGCTAGAGACAGAAGCTGCTGTTGTACCTCCCACAGCTTTATAAAGCTGTAGAAAGCCCAGTTCTCGTAAGTGGCCTGTACAGCATTACTATAACAACAAAATCCTTTTTGCCCTAGATGCATATCAGGTAGTGCACCAGGGTCCTAACAAGCCCAGGACTGCTAAACCTATTTATGAAACAGACTTCTGACAAAAAGGCTACCAGAATACAACCTCTACAAAGCTAAATCTTTCAAATGTGGATGTGAGAGCCAGTCAAGAGGAAAGGAAATAGAGATTTCTTTTGTACTAGACTATGACTGTGTGATCCAGATTTGATTTCACTATTGGAGGTGCACTTTTTAAGCCTCATGCCTCTCTCTCACGTCTTCAAGTAATTAATATTCTTGTTCTTTAGGCCCATGGAAGACTCAAAAACAGATAAAAACATTATAATCAGTATCAAGACTCTGTTTCCATCAACAAATTTTGTTTTATCGAGGAAGAAAAGCCTCTGGCTTGCTCTTTATGTTCAAGAGACGCATTCCATAGAAAAAGAAGCCATAAAGTTCTGGTAGATATGTTTTTTAATCTCTCAGYTGGACAAACAAAAACACTTCGGCTCTAACAGTTGAGAAAGCAATCATAACCACTCTAGTTCTACCAGAGTATTTTTCCACAGAATAGTCTTTTATCTTTAGAAATTTTGTAGGGTTATTTTAGACTGGTGGTCAAAACAATTATTAAATTCTTCTCTAGAGCCAGCTTTCCATGTTGGAGGACTGGTTGATCCAATAAATTTGTTTAACATTCAGTTCAATGAATCACCCCTAAAGAACTGACTCATTTTCTGTGATGATTTTCCATTCTATAAAAGCAGTGAAAAACACTTCTGATCAGCGTTCTATACAGGTTGTTGTGACAACACAAAAATGAAATATTAGCCTGAATAACATTTTGTTGCATAAGATTATGACAAAATTATTTTGACTGAAACACAGAATAAAAACATTCAATTTCAAAAGTCTAAGTTTGAACAAAAGGGAAAACATATGATTCATCAGTATGTAACAATACTATAATTAAATACTGCTTCAGAGATGTATTCACTAATTAATTTAAAACTAACTTTGTAAAATGTTTTTAAAAAGCAGTAACAGCAACATATAGAGAGCACTAACTACCAAATATACACAAGATTTTGTTTTTTCCCCCCTCTAGTTGAATTATTTTGGAAAAAAAAAATCTGCATGTACCAAATACTGACTACTATTAAAAAAATACAACATCTAGTGAGTGAGTGGGACAAGGGAGCAATACAAATTGCACATTACTAAACAATTCATGCATCGTGTTTGGGAACTGCTAAGTAGTATGAGCCATCTAATTCAAATATTCTTGTAATTATCGTTTCTATATTCCATTCATTTTTGCTTCCTCTATCCAAGCTAGTATCATAGCTTGGAAAGTAGCTTTTGAAAATTGACTTTTGTCTTTCTACACATATATAATTTACACTCTGATAATTGATTACTATGGAGTCCATAGCAAATAAAAATTCCTCAAGTAAAAAATCTTACTCAAGATATAATTGGCTGAGAACTATCACTGTAAAATATAATTCTAGTGTCATTTAAATGACAACTAAAATATGCTTAAAAAAGTATGCAGAGTTATATAATTCTTCCTCAAGACTTTTTCCCATGCCATATATACACTTTTATAATGATTATACAAAGAATCACATACCAAAGATTAGTGGAAGTTGTGGAATAGATCTTTGAAAGAGCAGTGRTAAAACCCTGCACTCAGTCTACACTTTCCATCTGCAAAATTACTTTATGATATTTGATACTGTAGAATCACTATCACTACTGAAGACACATTTACCCTGTGAAAGATAATACTTTGGGCCCATAGAAGAAAAAGATAATGAATGATGAAAACAGGTAGAGTAAGAATGGACTTCAACAAACTTCCTTTTATTGACTTGTTAAGGTAATAATTGGAGGGAAGAAAATGCCTTCAGATTTTGCTTTAGTGTTTTATGTGTCACTTAGATTTGCTTTAAGACACCAATTTTGCACATCAAAATGTGCACAGTATGTGCCTCCTGTTCCACTGACTCCATTCAAGAACTCTTAGGAGAGAAAATCTTACATTGTGTTTTCTTTAACTAAAAGTTTTAATTTTCTTGTGTTCTTAATATTTTGGAATGMGCATCCTGCCAATCCTTTTATATCATGAGATCACAAGCAATAAAACCTTTTTCCTTCCTTATTTAAGTAAATAGTGATGGAGGAATAGCAGCTGGAGAATAAAAGTTTCACTCATAGGGTTCAATGAGTAAACAGCAACTTGCTAAATACTCTTTTACTAGAAAAATAAAAAGCTCTACACAGGCACTTCAGTCCTCTACTCCACAAATCAAAAAACAATTAAAAGTGTATGCTATTTTCTCAAGTATTTTAAAATACTAACTGCAGTCACTACTCCTCTAAAATTGCTATAGTGGTTCAGTACTGGAAAGTGGTAAATGTGATGCTGACTTTTAGACACAGCATTCACAGATCTACAGACCCATAAGCCCTGATTCACTTACAGGGCATAAATTAGTAAAAATAATGAAGCACATAATTTGCAGGATACAGCAGGATAAATACGTTTATTTAGATGGAGTCAAGATGATTTTTGTAAAGATTAATACTACCTTTCACACCTATCAAAAGACCTCTTGTCTTTTAAGGCAGTTTGTGACACCATGCAGGTAGATAAGCTGTTAGGTACAGCCAAGTTTCCACTATTTTTCAAAACTAAGCATAAATTAAGCTCTATTTATACGTTTGTATTGTAATTATAATTTCCAGAAAGGTTTCGAAAAAGTCTAACAATGCAAGCTTTTAAGGAAACTGAGAGGCCATAGGTAAAACAGGGAAGGCCAATGCACTGAGAAGTTGTTCTTTTTAAAATGCAAGCAGGCAGTCAGTTCTCACATGAGAGAAAAAACACTAGCACTGTTTCTAAGAAATCTGCTCCAGCATCCATTCTGTTCAATAAATTCATAAACGACCTGGAACAGGAAGCAAGCACTGAGTAATGAGAACAATATAAACACCTGCAAAAGAAGAGGGAAAATAAAACAAACAAACCAATCCTTTCCACCCGTGATGTTCCTGCAATGTATTTTACTATATCAACATATAGAAGATTATTCCTGATGGCACTTTTCTTTATTAGAAGGCTAAGTCCAATATTGACAAGAACTTCAAAAAAGGACCTTACATTTTCTAATAGGTGCTTGTCATCACAAGCTGATATAAAATAAGTCTCCTCATTTACATCATGGACCATAAGTACAGCCTTGTAATTACAGCTCAGGAGCACATGCCTGAAACATCAAGGATTTTCATGAAGCATTTGCTTCATAAATTCCCCTCTCAATAGTCTTAGGCGATCTATCCATAAACATTCAAAAAAGAGAGGGGAAAAAAAAAGGACTGATTCACTGCATCATCATCGGTGATATAACAAGTGGAAAAGCCAACCACAAGAAAATTGAATACTTAAAAAGACAAAAAAAAAAAAATCTATGTAAAAGATAAAACGAAGCAATGGCCGCAAAAGCACCCTGCCAACCTTTCCCACAGGGCAGCTTACCAGGCATAAGGCACTCAGAAACTTTAATACCTACTTAAGRGCGAAAGCTTTGACTTACACAACTCACTGTAAACACCAGCGTCCCGTCCCGGCACAGCTACGCAGGCGAGGCCCTGCGGGGACCTTCTGGCACAAGCAGGAGCTGCGGAGAACGGCGCCTGACGCGCGCCCTCCCGCACAGGACAAGAGGCGCCCGGGGCTACCCCCGCTCGCACCCCTCCCCCACAGCCGCTAACGGCYCCAACCGCCACCCCACGGCCTCGCGCGCTCCGCGCTCAAACCGCCGCCGGCCGGAAATGACGTGAGAGGAGAATGCCCCGCACGCGCGCTCGCATGCAGTTTTCCCGCCGCGCGCGAGCGGCACTTCCGGGATCGGGAACCGTTTCCCTGCAGTTTCTCCTGTGAGCGCGCATGGAACGGCTGGTCCTGCCCGGTAGCCCGCACTGAGGGGGAGGAAGGGCGGTAAGGGGAGGACGAGGCGCAGCAGTGCGCGGCKGCTCTTAGGGCACTTCGCACTCCGGAATGGGTTACCGAGCCCCGGGACGGGGGGCAGAGGGGAGGGTGTCGCCAGCCGTGGGCGCCATCCGGCCGCGCACCGTCGCGCTGCCGATAGTGCGAGAGGCGCCGGTGTACCTATGCYCCAGCCGAGCTGGCCTCCTATTGGTAGTCGCCACCGTCTGTCAGCGCGACGCGGCGCTTCGATTTGCCCTCTCCTCGAGGGCGTGGCCATGCGCGCGTCATCGCGCAGGGATCGCCACTGAGCCGTGGCTGCGCGGGTCGGGGGGCGAGCGCGACGGCACTGATTGGGCAGCGCGGCCGCCGCTCAGCGGTCATGCTGTGCGGCCATTGGTCGTGGTGGCGTGGAGGGGCGGGCTTTCTGTCCGCGCCGCGGCAGCGAGGAGGAACGCGAGCGGCGGTCGGTTCTGGCCATGGGGGTGAGAGCCCCTCGTGCGTGAGGCCGCCGCGGAGTGGGGCCCAGTCCGCCGGCCGCGGTGAGCGCCGCACGGCGCGGGCGGGGTGGCGGCTCCCACGGCGCGGAGGAGAGCGGAGCAGGGAGGGGAGGGGAGAGGAGGGAGGGAGGGAGGGAGGGAGGGAGGTGGCCGCGCCCGCAGTGCGGAGAGCGGGGGGCAGCCGCTCAGGGAGCCGTTGCCGCGGGCGCGCGCGCGCGCAGCAGCCGCGGGGAGGGGGAAGGGATGCGGCGAGCGTTGGGGCCGGCGGCCGTTGGAGGTGGCGACCGTTAAGGCGGGCGGGCTGCACCTGCACGCCGCCCCTTCCCGGCCACGGGCAGCGGGGGGATGGAAGGGAGAAGGGCGGCGCGGGGCAGCGCGGCCCGCTTTGCCTGCCCTAATAAAGGCAACGCTGTGGGGCTGCGCCCCGCCACGGCGTCTGGGCCTCTCGTGCCCACCGGGCCCTTTGAGGGGCTCCGGAGGCCGGAAATAGTGCAGGGGGTGGGAGCGCTTTGTCGCATTCAGCTGCTCGGTTAAAGCATAGCGCTCTCCAAGCGTGCTGCAAGTAGGGCAGTCTTTAATCCTGCCTTTATGTTGGATTGGGGGAGATGTTTTATCCGTGCTAGCTATGGAAGATGGATGTGGAAATATTTTTGTTTTGTTTTGTTTTTGTACCATACTCGACATGTTTCTCTGCATTTGGATGGATCTAGCAGTCTAATCCAGAACCCAAGTAAAACTGAGTGCCCACTGTGTCACAGTCTGTTTTTCACAGCCCTTCTCAGTAATATGTTTTGAATGGGGTTTTTGGCACTGAAGAATGGTTTCACTTTAACTGGAAATGAGACAGAAAGATAAGCAAAGCATCAGTGTCTCTTCCACTGAGCCTTGGAAGAATTCAGGTTATTCTCACTGTGAGATTTTCTCAGTCTATATTCTTCATAATAAAGCCCGTAGTATAAAATGCACCTCAGTGAATTTGCATGATACCCCAGGGCAGGTCTTGCTTTTGTGATCTCTGTAGAAGGTTGGAGGAGGAAAGTGGTAGATGAAACCAAAAGGAGAGCTGTTTTGTTTGTTTGTTAATGGGTGCATTGTCAGAAAGCAGAATCCCTGAAATTMATTTTGTTAATGCAGCCTTCTTTCATGAGTGTGGAGTGATAAGAGAGATCTTGTGCCCATCATCCAGATAGGGAGAGCTTTTGATTTGTCTTGTTTGTTAGCATGTTTGAGACTTTGGCATTTTATTTTGCAAAATTGCAAATTTGTTATCAGCATCAACTACTACTTTTACCTAAATCAGGTCCTAGTAGTTGTGAAGGCCATCCTGAGATAGGTAAGTTAACAGATTTTTAAGAACTCTTAAGTAAAGCTTTAGAAAGGGTGAAATAATTGAGTCATCTGAAAGGGTCCTACCATTTCCTTTATTCTTTAAGGGAGGAAATATTTAAGAGGACAGATGCTATTTCTTTTTTTTTTTCTCTTCCTTTATCTATAGTTCTATCTAGTTGCTTCTTTCTTTTGTTAACTCATACGATTTTGTTCTTGYTCCAGTATAGTTGCCTTGCATTCTAATCTCATTCATTGTATGCTACTAAATTAAAGTCTGTCTGTGAAACTGCATCAGACCAGTTGAGTATTTTAGATGAACTTCATCTTCTTAAGCATAAGTTTCAAGATGAAACATGAATACCCTCTTTGTTGCCTTATTCATTGGAAGGTGCTTATRATTTATTCCATTAGCCTAGGTTACCTTGTTAAGATCACGCATCTTTTTTCCTTTAATAACACACTACAACTTTCACATTTACTTCTTCTCAAAGTTATTTTGATTAARTAATATAATACCACATCTTTGAAATGAGTTGATATATTTCAAAGTTCAAGGTAAGTATTTTAGGTTTCTGAATGTAGTTGATACAGTTGCATCTGTTCGTCCTTTTGGAGTGTATGKGACTTCTGATAGTGTGTTCCTGCCAAGAGGACTGTTAGTTCTATGAAGCAGTATAAATGTCAAATTAGCTACTACATATTATAGATTCAATTCTTAATCTTTAAACATGCTTAACAATATTCTCAATATTTGGTGAACGAGGCTACCTTTGTATAACCTCGCTATGTGCAAGAAATACCAATAACTTTGGATGCCTTGAATAGTATTAGACAATAAAATTAATGTATAGGATAGGTACAGGGTCTGAATTTTTATGGTATGCTCTAAGTGTACACCTGTATTCTATAATTATGTTCAGAATATGTAAGAGCAAAATTTTGTAAGTAATGAGTATTTCATCTAATTAGTTTTCATGGAAGTGGTAGAATCCTGTCTAGAATCTTGGTACGGTTAGCCTGGGAGTACTGCAAAATGTTTGGGTTTGGGAGCCCAGTTAAGCTTTATTGTGGCAGTTTTTTCATGTACCCTGTGCAAGAATGATTAGATAGGAATGGCCTAGGGGCTTCTAAATGCTTCTTTCAAAATCAAGCCTTTTAATAATAGATAAGTAGTTTGGCTGTGCAGAAGCTGCATATAAGGTCATTCATGCTGTGCTACATATTTTAGGAAAGAAGAGTCTGTGTGAATGTCTTAGTCTGGTGCTGATCCTGAGTGATAGGTAGCATTTGTACAAGCCTGTTCAAGTAGGTTTTATGAACCTACTCAAGTAGGGGTGTTTTTTTTTTTATTTTTTCTTTGAGGTGGTGGATGAGTGCACTGTATAATCTTATGTTAAGAGGTTCTGGAAATAGTCTTGAAAAGCTCTGTTTTTAGAGTTCATAAATCAGTAACACTTTCTGATTAAATATTGTTGAGAAAAAAAAAGTGCTTTAGGCCTGCCCATAATCTTATTTTGAKTTCATAACTTTTTTTTTTGGAGGAGTGCTTTAGAGGAAATACTGTCTGAAACCAGATTTATGAAAGCTCAGCTGCTTTAATTACAGAACAGCCTCCGCTGCTCCTCCTGTAAATAGCCTAGTSTCTCCCAGCTTAAAGTGCAAGAATGTGTTATAGGAATCATGTCAATGTGTCATTCTGTGATACAAATTCTTCTCCAACACAGAGAATTAAGTTCTCRAGAATGTGATATTTAGCTTTATACTTGTATCCAGGCTGCTGAAGCAAACTGTAGATTTGGAGACCGTGGTTGGGTGATGCTTATTCAAGGGTTTCTCCTTTATTCTTGATCTTTGACTTCTAAAGGGAATGGTGCTTTTCCTCTGTAGCCACTGCTTTCTACGTAATTCTTATGTACTACTTTGTTCATCTGACTGCTTCTAAGTTTCTGGGTTCTTTTACTGCTTTCCAGTATCCATATTGTTATATTTCACTCTGTGATCCCATGCTGAATTTACAATTTTTCTAAAATAATCCTGTGTGGTGAGAAAGTTGCCTAGCAGTTAAGCTACCATGCTTGTCCTGAAGAAGTTGATTTAATGCTGAATGAGATACAGGTTCTCTCTTTTAGCACAAAGTGTCCAGCCATCCCATTTTATGCATATTTTCCTGTAAAAGGAAGTAAATAGATGTGCTTCCAAACACTTACCCCTGTGGCTATCGGGCTATTGCCCTGATTTAGTTTTAGCTTTTTGTTGCCCACTCCTCTCTCTTCCGATCACTTTTGAGCTGCTCATTGAGCTGTTGCTGTGACCAGTTTCTGGGCATTTCCCTTTTGACTGTGCAGGATGATGTAGGTCTCCATTATCCTGCCTGTCTAATTGAAATGTTTGGGGAGACTTACAGAAGCAGTTTGACTGGCAGATGGAGGAAATGGTGACTTTTCCTAGCACAGCTAAATCTAGAAAGGCTGTTGGTGCACAGCTGGTGAAGGAAGTTTGAACTAATTCAAGTGTTTTTGCCAACAGCAGATTGAGGAGTGTTCTTTCGGTCTTTTTTGATGTCAGAGATTTGGGCATAAAAACTTTGTGCTGGTGGTGAGTAGGTGGGAGCAGTTACATCATTGACCAGCGTGCCGGAGCCACAAGAAGACTTCCATCTGTTGTCTTACTCCAAGCGAGCAGAGAGGAATTTGTTATGCCTTAGAAATGTTTTGAGAGTTTTGAGAGACATTGGAAAATTTGCCCTCATATGATATACACTTGGATCAGAAGTTCAATTTTGGCACCCAAATGATGGAGTAGCAAAATTAATAAATCAGTTTGTGGGGAATTCTTGTCCGTGTTATCACAGAGTGGTTTGGAGCATATCTTTGTAAGGTTCAGAAATAAACCTTTTCTTTTAAAGCATCATAAGTCCCTATGTCCTTTGTGTGAAGGATTTTATACAAAGCCTTGTTGATTTAGAGTGACTTGAAAAAGTCTAAAAGGTAAGACTTCCTCTCTTTAATAGTCAGTTGAATCTGTTCTCCAAATTTAAAGCTAGAACTCTTGTTAATTTCTGCCCTCTCATAGAAGTAGCCAGATGGCTTGGCCTATGAGAAGACAGAAATCAAGTATCATCATTCAATACCTTAGTTCAAAGTAAAGCTTGATTTGTCTTTTTGAGTTGATGCAACTTTGTCCTTTTAAGAATGGAAACAAGAACATTTTTGCCAAAGGGCTTTACTTCYGACCGGGGGAAGCTGACTAATTTTCTTGCGTTAATGACTGTTACATATGCTTAAGTGGAAGAAACTCTGGAAAATGGTTAATTAGATCCTTAGGATCTGCTGATTGCATTTTTACTATTAGAGTTAGTGGTAATGAGTCTTTGACTTGCAGTGAAGATTGCAAGTAATTAGCATTCTAGTTTAGGTGTTGCTTGCTACCTTACCTCCTCCCTCCACTCTTGCACAGCAGAGTTTGTACTTGCTTTGCAGAGCTTTAAAAGGATTCTAGGCACATGCTTCACTGCACATTACATTATTGCCGTGGAAAAATAAACTACTCTTTCGAGGGATTAAAGCTGTACTAGAAGCCAGTGCTAGTAGTGCTTTGCGGTATTGTGATTGTGGTACTGCTGGGTAGTGAGGAAAAGGAAATGCAGAGACAGACAGCAAGTGGTTTTTTGAAGGCTACTGTAGGACTACTGATGCCTTTTGAATAGACTAGTGGCCTAGTGAATGGGTAGTAATCTCCTACCGTGCAAACTTTTGTGTTACTTCTATTAAAAAAAATAAATACATTGGAATTTAATCCTAATGCTTTGTGTGGTAAGACTGAACAAGTTTCTTATATTTTAATATGAGATTAAAAGTGTGTGGGGGAAAGACCTGTCCAAAAATTTACAGCATTGATCTGACAAGATATGCGAGTTCTGGCATGTTTGGCCTAGTGGTGGCAGTTCTGAGGTGTTTTGCCTGACTAAGTTCAGACTGATCTGGTGGAGTTCTTAGTTTTCTAGTGACATTCTAAGTATCTGGAATCCTTCTGCCACTCCAGATGAGCAGTGGGATCTCTTATAACTCTACATTATATCTCCCTGCACTAGATGTTTTTATCTGAGCAGCTAATTAGCTCTTATTGTGATAAGAAAGATGGTTTTCAAGCATRAAGCTGATAGGCGTTCAACTCTGATATTACTCATTAACCTCAAGACTCTTTATTTTTGCTGTATCAGTTGTTTTCCATATTCATGTCTGCATTCTATGCAAGTACATGATTATGTTAATAGATGATAAAAGATTAAACTATGTGAATGCAATTTGTGTAAGTATTACATATATAGGTTAAGTTCAAGCCTTGCTACTCTAAGGAAACTATATTCTCTCAAGTATTCAATCTTTCATAGAAATTTAATAGATAAAAGGAACTTGAGAAAAAAGTGTTTCCTTTTGTTTTTTAAAATTGGAATGTATTCAGTATGTAGGTAGTTTTCAAGTCTATATATAGTTTCAAGTAGGTAGGCTTTCTCCCATTTTTAAAGAAAATTGTGGCTAATGCTAAGAAGATTTCTTAGGCTATTTGCATGTAAAATTCAATAAATMAAAAAAAATAGTAGTTGCTTACTGAATTTAGGCTATCCAGGTATTCAAGGTGTTGCATTAACAGTAATTATCAGCAAAATAATGAGATGTTTCTGGACTAGTGTGCAACTTGTATACTGCATGAGGATGAGTAAAGACTGAAAAGAGACTTTGTTTGTCAGTCCAATCCATTGCAGGGGATAATAATTCATTCATAACATCTTTCATAATATATCTTAAAATTGTTTAGATTGTCATTTTTTTTCTTTCCTACTGGCAAGCTGTTACAAAAGTTGATTCTGTGATGCCTTAAGGTATTCAGGCTACCTATTTGTGGCAAGTTTATAGACATCTGGTTTTGTGGCAACATTTTCCTCTAGTTAAAACAGCTCTTCTACCCACCTGTTGTGTCCCACAGCTCTGCATGTCATATAAGAAAGATCAATTCCTACACAGTGTGTGTTTTGACTGAGCTGCACAAGATAGCCTCCTGCAGTCTCTTCTTCTGCTACCCATATCTTTAAAATTATATACCATTTTGCATATAAATTCTTAGCAGTGCAGATATTTTGTGTGTGAGGTATCATCAAGGTTTTATTATAATGGTATTTATGCTTCTGTAGCTTTTCTGGGGCTACCTCAGATAGTAGCTCTTTCTGCATTTGTCTTTCTTGTGGCTGTGTTGCGTTTTGAGTATAGTCCTCTAATATTAGCTGTTTATCTTCCATCCTGTTTCCAGCTGAAGAATACCGGATTTAAGGATTGCTGTAAATGTTAGCAGTAGTGGTTTACTGCATGCTTTCTTTATCAAAGTCCTCAATGTCATCCCACGTAGATTTTTTTTTTTGTTGTTGTTGATGGTGGGTTTTTTGTTTGCCTTTTTTATTTTTCCCTGGGTTGATGGTACCTCCCATGATTGTGATCCAAAGATGTTAATATTACGCGTTGCATGCCAGGTTCAAAATGAAAGAAAGCTGGTACAAGGGTCATAAAGTTCTATTTATAACCACTGTGCCAGTTCTTCATCCATTTTTTTCATTCTGAAGTCAAGTAATACGATGGTGTGTTTTGAACTGTTGTAGACCTGGAACTTTGGCACCTGCTCTAAAGAGACTGTTCTTTTAGTTTTCTGAATTTCATGTCTTGAGCAYGTGATACTGAATCTAGTTTACTCTGAGTGCTACCTTTTCAAATTCATTTTCCATTGTGCTGTAGGTTTTTTTTTTGTTGTTCTTTTCATATTTGCAGGGATAACAAACATCATGTTAGCAAGTTTTAACTGGGACTTGTAGCTGTTTCTCTCTCTTTTGTGATTAAGACTTGGGGTGCTCTGGGAGTCTGTAGCAAGGATAAGTTGCATAGGTATTTTAAAGAGGACTCCTTAAGTAAGCTACATACGCTGTTACATATTACATAAAACACATGAAAATATATATATATTTATATAGATCATTGTAATTGCCATGTCTGTATAAAGAAAAAGATAGATCAATGTCACACGGATTATCCTTATCCTTGAATTGTTACAATGTGAGGTTATATCAAAGTCCCTGTCCTGAATTGCCTGGAAGGTAGTGCCTTTTGGTCAGAAAGAAGGTGGATTCTAATAATCATTAACAACTCCTCTATTAATATTAATATTCCTTATTTCCTTGAATGTTCTGAAAAATATGAATAAGACTCCTAAAGTTTGACTGAGCAGAGTTAAAGGTTGCTGTCTGTTTAAACTTTTTTTTTTCTTTGAAAACCTTTTTGCTTCTAGATTTAGGTGGTTATGCCCAAATTTAGCTAGGGAAAAGGATCCTTGATATTTGTTGGTTTTGTTGCTGTTGTCTCATGTCAGATACACTCTTTGAAGTATTTTTGAAGGAAAGAAAGGTGCTTGTTTCTATTACCTGTCATGTATATTTTATCTCTAAACTAGTTTTCTAGCAAAATTTCAAATAAATCCTTATTTTCTAATGCACTGTTCTAGTTCCACGTCTAAACTTTGAAGGGCAACAGAGTTCCTTCAGAATGTAAACTCATTAGTAGTACTATTTGTCTTCATTTTTTAAAGGAAATTTTATCATACTCTAATTGAAATCTTAAATTCATTCTTCATTCCTCCCTCTCCTCTGAAAAGAGATGTAGCTGTGTGATGTTTGACCCTACTAAGTTTCTTTAACACGTATTTGTGTTACGGTGATTATACCAATGGTTAAAGCAGAAATGGCAGTTAATCCTAGCACACACCCCACCCCCCCAAAAAAAAGTATCATAACTTCTTTCACTGTACCCTCTACTACTTAGAAAAATGAAATATTATTGCATAGTTGCCAAGGAAGCAGAAAACTTTGTTTTCTTTTCTTGTTAGGCGAAGGGAAGAATCAGCTCCCATCTTCCTTATGCTTGGGTTTGACCAATTATGCTGCAGCTCTTTTGATGCTGTGCTTTCGTAGGTGTTCGTCACAAAGTAGCAGGATGCTGGGTTTACTGCATTTTCCTATTTAACCGGAATTTTCAGTTTAGAGGTTAAAAAAAAAAAAAAAGATGTTTGGCTGCTGTTGGCTGAGCCTGCTGTAGCAGTGAGACAATTGGGCTTCTGTCATCCCTCTGATCAGAAAGTTGAACAAAGGAATTTACAAGATGCAACTGCAATGCAGGGCACTGCTCAGCACTGGATCTTAAACCCATTCAGACTGAAGCTGCTGCAGGGGACAGTAACTCATTTATAAACATTCTGAGAGGACTGGTGTCTCTAAGAGCCAGATACTTTAATCCTGTGGTATGGAATAGCCCCCAGAATTAAGCCATCCTGACTAGACATTCTTCTTTGAGTTGCAGATTCTGCAGAAAAAGTGATTAGCTGTTACCTAGTTCAAGAAGTTATGGTGATGTGGAAATCTTTACTCATGCAACTTGATTAGATGTCAAATTTTTATTGCTGTGAGATTTCAATAGATGAAATTCAGATTGCAAAAATAGTTCTGTCCTTGAAACATTCGGATTTGTACAGTTGTCACACATGATGACGTGACAAATTAAAGTGTTTTATTCTGTGGCTTGTACTWATGTTAATGTACATTAGTTGAAAAATAACTAAACTGAAAGAAATTGTACTGCACTAAGTACCTTTATAGAGAATGAAACAGTTCTCCTTGGTATCAAAGTATCAAATAAATTGATCATTGTCTATTTTTTTATTTATTTTTTCTCCAAAAGTCCTTTGAGTAGTGTCCAATTTTACAAACAGTAGTTTAAAGCATTAATAAACTTTTTTTGTGATATGATTTTGTATATTTGTGTCTCATCAATGAGCAGAATATGTTAATCTAGAAATTATTTGGGAACTTTGCTTAAAGTAACTACAGATTTTATTGCTGTTTAAAACAGACCTGAGATCTGCAACAAAATACTTTGGCGGAGGCCCATTAGAGCCTCTGAACTTGGTGCAGTCACAGGGATGATCAGGTAAGACCTAGAATGAGTGAAAATAGTTACCTCTTGTGACATTCAGGAAGAGAGGAGTATCCACAGCTAGCCTTGCATTATGGATAAAATGTGGCCTGTTAATTCTGGTCCCTAAATCATAATCAGTTGTAGTTCTTCCTGACCCTCTGCAGTTATTGCTGAATCAGTACAAGCAGAATCTTGGACAGAAAATTAGATTTACTTACACAATCTGAAAGTAATTTTCAATCAGGTATATCATGATTTTTTAAGCAGCAGTTAAGCTATTTTGTTGCTTATTTCTCTGTCTATACACTAGAGYCATGGGGCTTTTTCTTTTGGTTCAGAGTAGTGATCCTCTTGAATATAGTGTTGGAAGTGACCTAGTTGTTTCTGTAGAACTCTAATAAATATTCTAGATAGGATTTATAGTATTACCATTTGTGGTGATGAAATAAGGCTGTTCCTTTTATAAATTTTGTTCTTTAGGAGTATGTATGAATAATTCAGTCAGGAGTCTAAGCTTTTCATATATTGCCACCTGCTCATTATTCAGAAATTCTGGTTACAGTCTGCTGTTGCCCTAGCAACATACGCAAAATTACTGTTGCTTCTATGGAAAGCTTTTGTTTATCTAGCAAAGCCCACTATCCAATCTGTATTATTGCAGGATGCTTCTCAAGTAGATACTCCTAGGTTCTAGCCATAGTTCTTTTTTCTTTTTTTTAAGGACTTTTAATGTGACATTTATTGAAATTTATTCTCTGTTTTTTTAACTATTCACAAATATTGATAGTTATTTACTTCAAAATTCTTTTTGGAAAACATCTAACATCCATGTCTGATAATACCACTATACTCTCTGGTCTGAATTGAGATGCTAGACTATACAGATAGGCAAGAAAGTAAAAGATCAAATGTCTCTTGGTGTTTTTGCAGAATGATTAAAGTTGGAAGGGCCTCTGGAGATAGTCCGACCCACCCTTGAACCAGCAGGGATACTTAGAGTGTGTTGCAGGGGATTACATCTTCAGGGTGCCTCTTTCTCTGTCTCCCACCCTTCTCTCAGTTCCTTCCCTTCTCTCCTTCCTCCCTTTATGCTTGTGGAGTTAGCACTAGCCAAAATAGGGAAGGATAATTCTGTCTTCAGAGGTTTAGAAACTGTTAATGCTGTAGCTAAAAGAAAAACTTCGGATCTTGCTCTTACTAGTTGAACATGTCCCTCTTGCAAGACAACAATACCACTGGCTTCTGGAGCAATATCTAGGAGTAGAGCTAAGGTTCTAGAATTTCTTGAAGGGAGAAATATAATTTGTAAAAATACAGAACATTTCAAATGACATTGAAAGCAAGACAGAAAGCGAGAGAAAAGCCACAAGCTGCACTCGCCTTTTGTGTTGCATTAAACCTTGCTCAGTTCCCCCCCCACTGAGTTTCTCACCTTCTCTTTCTGCATGGGTAAAAGGTAACCCATACCTGCTCTAAAGGGATCTCCTGCCTTATCTAATCACCATGTTGGTGACTAAGGTTTTCTATTAAATTAACAAGCTGTGCTCAACCTTTACTTTTACAAAAGGTGTTTTGGTTTTTTTTTCCCCAGACTCTTTTGAGGTCTCTTCCTTTGAAGCACTAGATGAGGAGTTTGGGTCCTTGTGTGTGTGCGTGCTCACACGCATGTACGTGCTTCCTGACACAAAGGGATGCTGGTAGCCATTACTGCAAGTCTGGAATATGTTAAGAGTATATGGAGCTGTAAAGAGAGGATAGTTGGAAAGGACTTCTCAGAAGTTGCAAGCTTTCCAGAAGGCTGTAGTAATATTATTATTTTCACAAAACATCTGCTTTTGATTTATAGTGATCTTAAGGATATTTGATTTTTAGGGTATTTAATCTAGGCATCTGGTAAGTAGAGACATATTAAATGTGAGATCGTAGAGAGATACGATAGAGAATAACTGAAGTGAGAACTGTGAGATTGCACCTACGCTGCTCTTGCTGTACTCGTGGGAAGCTTCCTACTCTTTGTTTTTAGGCATCTGACATCTGAAACCATACTGCCAGGCGTGCAGTTGTTTAGAATTCTTTGGGTGATAACACAACAATTTGAAGTCAGCTTCCCAAATGTGTATTTTTACAAACATGAGAAAAAGTTTATTGTTTGGATTTTTGTTATTTCTGGTTTCTGAGGGTAGATATTATTATTTAAACACTTCTATTTCAGCTGTCCCTTTGCAAAAACGAATGCTAGTTTTGAATAAACATCAGGCAGGTCACTGTTTCCTCTCACTTCCTCCTTGTTAAAATCTGATGGCTGCTGTAACTTTTTGCTAGGATAGACGGATGCTGAGTTTGATTGATAGCCAAGCAATGTCTTTACCAAATAAATTTTATCCTCCCAGCTGCCCAGATCTGAAAGCCCTGTGTGAATTTCTCATGGATTCTCAATAGCATGACTTCAAAATCAATACTGTTAAAGAAGGATTATATGCACACCTTGTACCTCATGGAGACTTGCTTTTATTTTACAGGGGAAAAAGATGTGTGAGATTTGGCAGTAAAATAGTGGTGGTAAAATAGTGGGAATATCCAGTGCAACAACACAAGCTTGCTCTGGGTGCTGGTACTTAAAATAGATATTATAATTTAAAAAAAATCCTATTCAGAATATGGGACTTTCATCTGTCTACTCCCTACTGGTACTTCTGTAAAAGCAAGAAGTTGGGTGAAAATACACAGATTGTGTAGAATAGACTGAATTTTAACTTTCTCTTGAACTATAGTTTCTATAAAGACATGACTATATGGACAAACATACTGTATTCATTAGGCTTGCATTAAGCTGTTATTCTTGAGATAAAACTTATATTTACTTAATTTTTTCSTTTATAGTTCACTAACGTGGAAATAGGTTGGATCATCTGCAGAGAAATTATGAAGGCCTTGAAAGGCTTTTATAAGACTTTAGATTTCAAAGAGTGAAGGAKAATGGTCAGTAATACGAGCATCTGGGAGTGGAACGGCAGCAAGTTACAGTGATAAAAGCTCATCTGATGAAACTGAGTAACTGGCTTTGTGATATTCTTTTAGCTGATTTTGCAGACTGTTTAGTAAAAGACTTTTCTTGATTGTTTGCTTAAACTGCAGAAGTTTGGTTTATTAATCACCAGGGTTTTCTCTAGATCTCTTGAGGTCAGTCTGTAGTTAGATGTGATCTGAGTGGTGCCAAAGTTAGAGTTTATATTCATAATACTACTTTTTTTTCTTCCTCATCCCCCTTCAGGACCGTAATTTATGAAATGAATGACTACTTAACAACTATAGGCTTTTCTCCAATAAAATTTGCTTTCTATTGAATCTTTCTGTTCTTAAGAGTTGCCTGATGTAGAAGGAAGAGAAATTATATTTCAGTCTTATTCACCCTGTGTTCCCAAAAAGCATTCTTTCCATGTTCTTAGTAATACCTTCTTTTCATAGGTGCTATGTCTGTCTTCTTTGAAAAGTCTTGTTATATGAAGGTTATTCCTTTTATAGCAATTGTAAATTAGTGAATATGCCATGTATGCAACACTTATAACTATGGATATAAGTAAACATTTAGTTTTATGAAGCACTTATCTAGTAGATCACTCTAAGGAGCACTTGAGATTTTTTTTTTTTAAATTTCATATTCTGTGGGTGATAAAATATTTTTCATATTTAATTTTTATCATATGGAATTTAAGCTTTTTAATTGTAGGCATGGACAATCATTTTCACCAAATGAACATTTACTTATTTAGTATTTGTTGTCCAGAAGGTACTTGAAATGTGATTGCATTTAGTCTTTAAGATTAGCCATGCGTAATCAGTCTTTTGGAATTGCTTAAATTTATGCCTTTAGCCTAAGGTCATCTTGAATTTAGATCTGTGCATCATTTTGTTAAACTTGATAGCAATACCTAACTGGTAATTAGTTTCCAAACAGTAGTAAAATGTTTTTTATATACTAGGAACAAACAACTAGTAACAATAAACAACTAGTAACAAACAACATTTAATTTCTTGGAACAGAATAAGAATTTWAAAAAAGTGGATAAAATTCATTGTGTGATCAGAAATACACTTGATGCAGAACTTCTGTTATGTTTGTGTAGATATGCCAGACATTGCTTATGCTGCTATTGTCTCTCTTGAACAATTTCACATTTAGCTGATTATTCTTTTTTTTTTACCTTTAGGTTCATAGATGAACTTCATTTTGCAATTCTGGTAAGTGTTCTATTTAATATAGTATCCCATCTCTTTTTTTGTTATTTTCTTTTCTTTGTTTTTGTTTACTTTTTTCTTCAGTGTTGTCTTGATCTAGAAGCTTGTTTATTAGCTCTTTCTTTTGATCTTGGAAGAATTCATGGTTTTCTTTCTTCAGGTTTCCAGCTAAACCCAAAAACTATGATTAAAACTTCTTAGTTTTAGCCTTGTGCTTTCTCCAGGAGTTTGTGTGTCTCTCTCTCTGCCCATRGAATATAAAGGCCTGTAAATATCATGAACTTTTTTGGAGGAAGATGGAGCCTGTGTGCCTTAAATGGTTACCATATTGCAGAGCTGCTAACATCTGTCTCACCAGTATATCTGATATAACAGAGCGTACTATCTGCTATCTTTTTGCTTTTTTGGTCAATTTAGTTTTCTATATGTGCAAATACTTACATTCAGATTTTCTCTAGAACTTGATTTAGGGCAATTCTTTGACTGTCAGTACCCATTTTGAGGTGCCTTATGGGGCATTTTGGCCACTTAATGTGGTTGTATAATATAGCCACGAATTAAAAAAAAAAAAAGAAATTTTTGTAATCAGCTAGTTGTATTTAGTTTTTCAGTACAACTAACATAAAGAATTTTCTTGTAGGAGAGTTGTTTTGAGGTGGTTGTGTGGCATATCATCACTTTTCATCTTTAAGGAACCTAGAGAATCTTTGCCATTTAACAAGCATCTGATTGCTTTATAGGTGATTTCTCTCTTAAATACATTCTATRTGTGTTTGATGTGCTGTGTTTTTGTACTGCTTTAAATTTAAATTAAACTGAAACTCTGATACTTGCATATCTGTTTCTGAGATTAAAATGCGTATTTTGTCATTCTTTTAGCATATCTAATTGGATGTTTGATAGCACATAATACTTAAACGTACTTCTATCTGAAGACGAACTAGTTCAAAGTCACTAATATACTTGTAAGCACTGAGCAATTCCTGTTCCCAGAATGTAGATGTCTAATTTATCATAGGCGTATTCATAGTTAGAAGTCTTACGGACATTATTTTTACTGTACATTCAGCTCAAATTATTTTCCCACCACATGTGTTTTAATGAGTTGCTTCTGTATTCTTTTGTTCATAGCTGAGTTTGGCATAATCTCTTTATAAAGATATAGACATATGCATAAAGATATAGGCAGAACATGAAATGACCATCTATGCAGTTTGCGTTAACTTGTTTCTTGCATAACTTCTGTTTTTGTTTACTCTCTTACTATTGAGCACAGTATCCCTGAATACTGTTTTATTATTAAGTTTAAAATTCTTTCCCGTCCCTTAAAGAGAAGTATTGCTCATTGTTAGCATCAGTGGTTTTCCTGCAGCTTCATCTAGTGCTTGCAAGCAAGCCTCTATGCGAAGAGATTAGAAATATTGTCCTTTTGCAACTATGAWAACTAGATCTATGTTTTGAGCTATTCCACAATAGACTGCTGTTATCTCTCCTCTTTTCCGTTCTATTTCATTTCCCTCTCATTTCACTCTTCTTTCCTCATCTCCCACTGTAATAAAATCTGCCACTAGGACGCTTACCTTCCTGCACCATTCTATATGGACAGCCGTGACTGTATTTTGATGTACTTTGAGTAAACTAATCAAAACTTGATCAAACACGTATAGCCTGGATATGTGAAGCTATGGTCTGAAGCTGAATGAAAGAAATAGCTGGTTTGTGGGGTAGTATGAGGAGGTACAGCCAGCAGGTACCTTGAGCCTGGTCTGTCTGAGGAAGACCAGCTCTTCCAGGAAGTTTTCACCGTAGATAAAGGAAGAAGTTTAACGCTTCTTTATGTGTGAACCTGCTGGTGAGGGCTGCTAGCTGAGATGCATAGTGTGTGCTCTGCTGCCCTTTGCAGCCAAGTGATTTGGAAGATTTGAAGATGCAGCACGGAAGGGAAGAGATGAAAAGAATAAAAAACACAGGAAGATTTAGAAATGTCATGGACCGAGCAGTCTTGGCACCAAAAGATCTATTCTGGTTTTCCCTTGTCACAAAAATATGTGTTCTAATCACCTATTTAGCAGGGTTGACGGTCTTCCAAGATCCTACCCCTGCATTTTTCTTATGCAGGACATTATTTTGTATTGTCAGTCAAATTCCTTTGAGATAAGGAATTTGTGTTCCTTTTGTGTTTTTGTGTGTATGTTTTTTAGCAGGGATGGATGATTATTACAAATCATGACAGTTGATTTGATCAAGATTAAGGTAATTTRTCTTTTAAAAGCAATTTGAGCACTGACAAATTTACCATCAGAACTGTTATAGCTTTAATATAGACCATACAAAAATATACTATCAAAGGACTGTGTGTTTTTTTTGTTTTTTTCTTAAGTTATTAAGCTATAAGTAGCAAGTCAGATTTTGCATATCAGCATATCTAATTTGGATGATCTATAACCTTTATTTAAAAACAAAGAAAAAAAACCCTACCAGCTGAGATATATTTTCATATAATATGACAACACAGATGAAAATATTAATATTGGCCTGTGGAAAACTGCATGTATGTTAGCTTTTCGTGTCCGTTTTCTTCTGGGGGAAAATAAAGTATGCGTTATATTTTTAAACTTCTGCTCCCTAACATTTTTGRTTGCATATGTAATCTGTAGCATTTTTTCATAACCTTTAGCATCTAAGGCCCTCAACATAATCCTTCGTCTCTCCAGAAGCCTATGTCTTGACTGACTTCTCACCTWGAAGCAGCTAGAGAGGAAAGAGTATTTTCTCTGCTGTAAGTTAGGTTTCTCTGAACAATGTGAGCTAAGCCGACAAAATCTTTTGTCGGTCTACTTGCACCTCTAGTGCTTTTGCTGATGCAGCGGTGTCAAGTGAGAAGGGTGTTCATTTTTCGTATCCCAGGCCAATAGAACTACACTAGCAAAAATCTAAACACAAGCCATATAGTATTTTGTAAGCATTTCTAAATAGTTCTTTCCTCATACCTTTCTAGATATTCACGTCCTTTGTGAGAAGAGAGGCTCAGTCACTCAATATATGTAGCTCCCACTAACCTAATGCTTCACTGTTTCTGAAATGTAGGGGTTTTTTTTAAAAAAAAAAAAAAGGTTGATGCTATAATATTGTTCAGGCTAAAATGACTTTTGCATTCCATGGTAAACTGCCCTGTGCAGATACTTGCCAGTGAAACAATGATACTAAAAATATTTTCAATGAACTGTGATGAAAAACAATTTTTCCCTCTTTCTAGGCTCTTTGCATCTCTTCCTTCCTCCATCCTTCTCCCCTTAAAAAGAAAAAAAAGAACAGATCCTGAGGGTGCTGCAGTCTTAAAAAGTGCGAAAGTGTACAACTGCTTTCGTGATGATTTGGTTGCATGAATGAGAGGGGGCTAGCCTCAAACTTGTGTTTTACACCATCAGAATTTAGATTTAAATTGGATATGTGAAATATGGGAGCATGAAATTGGTTGGTCTGTCAGAAGAAGGAGCTCTGTTATTGATGTTTTGTCGTTTCCCTAGTCAAAACAAGGATTGTATAATTTAGACAGCATCCCAGTACCACACAGGCCTTAGTTATCTGTTCCTCCCACCCCCCTCCCCAAGAAATACATATTTTGGTGATATACAAGAAAAAGACTATAAGCCTCTTAAATCTAACAATAGGAGGGTGGCCCTGTTAAAAAAAGCAGCCTTAGGGGGAAACACTTTCTCCCACTTTTAGCAGTGGTTATATCCTTAAGACAGTTTCATTCACTGTGAGGAAACCAGTTGTTCATTTCCTTTGATGCACTTTGATCTGATTGTTCCTGCTCTGAAATTGCAAAGCGAAGTCCAAAAGAATTGATACTTGAACGATAGCACCTTGTCCGCAGTGGAGCAGCCCTAGAAGATCCGGTATTCCATCTGACCATGAAGAAGTATGTTTTAATGCCTGTGCTTTTATAGATTGTCCAGATGGCCAGTTTGATGGTTAGGTCCTGATGAATCTTATTGCAGTGCTTTAAGACGATGTCCCTTTCTGTCTTCCCTTGCCCTTCAGGCATGCTGACTTTGCAAAGAAGTCAACAGTGTCTTGATCACACAAGTGTGAAGCCCAGTATCTTGGTGTAAGCAGACTTTGAAGGTCTCTGTGAGCTAAGATGCAAGGCCAAGCACGAGTGCTTGATATGTAAACATCTCTTCTGCCAACATTTGCTATCGGAGTAGTAGCTCTGATAGAGRGGACAGCACAGATAAGTAAGGGAGGAGATAACCTTGTGTAACCAGTGGAACAAGATTAACTAAAGCATAGTTATGAGAGTCTTTATCAGGATCACGATTCTGAGATTYTTCATTCAGTTTTCTAAATTTCTATTGGGAGAGAGATTTCTCAAATAAATCAACAAGTATCTTATGGTAGCCTTGATACTATTTTTGTCTAGGTGATGATTTCTTTTCTTTCTTTTTTTTTTTTTTTTAAATGGTACCTAGACTCAGTAGGTGGTGCCGTATGTGTCTTGCATAGGTTGCAGAACGTATTCTCTCCTTAATTCACTTTGTAAGAGGTGGGGCAACAGTATGTTATGCTTCTGTATGTTATGCTGTTTTACTGTCATATTATTTCTTTAAAAATCAGATTGCTAAATAGCTTGCTAATTGAATCAAATATCTTCTATGCTAATGCAGTACATAGCAGTCAKTTTTTAACTGATTAATGTGTAACTTAAAATCCTCTATAGATGGTAGCATCAGGGGAAAACCATAAATCTGTTATGTAACTGTATTAACAGTGCAGCGTGGATTCATTTGTCTATCTTTCAGTATGTAGACATAAACCAGATTAGGGTTTGTTTTTTTGTTTTCATCTGTACTTCCAAGATGGACAGTTCTCTTATTTAAATGCTACAGAAACATTAAGATCACTCCTGCATGATCAAAATAACAGTTGAGAGGGAAGTCTTATAGTTAAAAGGTTTCAAATTTAAGACACTAGGAAAACATGTAGGAATACCRTGCACAGTGTTATTTTTATGTTGGCATTTTGGGAAATAGAAAGAGCTGTCCCTGAATAATTCTGGATTTTATGCCTTGTAAATGGGAAAGTTGCTTTGTATTTTCTGTTAAATGAACAGTTTTAAGATTGGCTGCTGCAACTTGATGAAAGCTGTGTAGTGGCTAAAATGTCTTTAAATTTACAGGCTAAACAGAACAGTAAATGAATGAAAATGAGGAAAACTTTCTGACATCAATGAGTTCTTCAATACAGTTGCTGCTGCTGAATCTCACTTGCCAAAATCAACTGTTTCCTCCTCTAGTTTGAGTTTGTCAGAGTTTTTTGGTCCTCAGGAAATAAGCAGAAGCTGAGTGCAATAATTTTTTATTTTCGTTGATGTGAGAGTGAGATGATTCAGATCTATGCCTTTCTACTTAGGGCATAGACACAGGACGTGTGTGTGTGAATCCAAGAGAGTGGAAACTGGTTGTTTTCTATTAATAAGAAACTAATATTCTGCCAGTATGATTTCTTTGAGTTTGTATATGTGTGTAAAAGACAACAAGAAAAATGTCTAATTGGCAATATCTTCCATTACACTAAGGTAATCTATCTTCATCTATTCCAAAACTATGTTTTGAGCACATGCTCAACCTCTGTACTGAATCTGATGATTAGGGTCGTTCTTGTTRTGCCTATATACAACACTGCTGCTTCTGACTTCAAATTTTAATACATTAAATGTTTTTGTCTTTTCTTTTTGTAGCACTAATGTAGATATACGGCGTAACAGGTTTGGCTTTCTCCAAAGTTTCATGTAAACTTGAGGGGTTTGATTTCAGGAAGAATAGAGATGGATAATTGAGCTTAAACCTTTGCTGCTAGGGTAATAAAGTAATTTTTGAAGATAAGTATARCTTTACAAACATGAAGATCAAATCTGAGAGGATCTGAGATGAGGTAAACTGCTGCATACAGTTTGGTGATTCTTGGGCAACTTGTAGCAAGACTGGTTTTGGGGGCCGTAGCACCAGCAGTGACTTTTGACTGTCAGGCTAGGGGTGAACTTACAAGTCCAGTAAAAGATAAATGCTGCCCAGAGCAATGGCTGCTGTTTAGACCTGTGCAAGAATCTGTTCAAATATCTCGTGAATAGAAGTTTCTCTTAGAAAGATGCTCTCATTTTATCACCTTATTGACAGTTTCTGCTTTGCGTTGTGTGCAGATTTCCACGCCCACATTTCTAATCCAATTTCCTGTCCTGAATTTGATTGATGCCAGTTGTTTGGACAGCTATTTCTGAGATATTTTCCAGAAGAATGATATCAATAATAGCTTTAACAAAGAAAATCATCTTCTGTTTTCTGTGCTCTCTTTTAAAAAAAAAAAAAAAGAATTGATTTATTTTGTCATAGGCAAATTAAAACTTCCTATCTGCATTGCCCAACAAGAGGGAGAGGAAAGTCTTGATTATTACAGAAATTGGATTAAGTTTACTAGATCCTATTCCCAGAAATATCCTCAGTCATTACAAGTCACTTGGTTTGCAAATGACAATTTTCAACTTGGAAATTGAAACAAAGAATCCAATGTTTTTCCCTGTGTTATGATTTAGGAGGCTTCTGTCAAAATATTACTAGTGGCTTTGCTTTGCTTTCCTGTTTTTTATCACTTTGTGTTGTAGGAAAGMAAGCAGTATGAGAACAGGACTGACAGTTTTTGTGAACTGCTGCCTGAAAAGTGCAAGTCTACCTATCAATAGACTGTCAGTTATTAGTTACTAATAACTTTTCCTCTGAATTGGGGCAGGTTCATAAAAGTTGGATGAATAAAGCAGTTCTCACTTTACAAAAAGAGAGAGAGAGAGAGAATTTAGAATGATTGGTAGTGGGATAGTGTTAGCAGAATGGTAAAGAAATGTATACRTTTCAGCAATAAGTATTTAGGTAGGGTCAACTATGCCAAACGTGGAAGAACATAAATATGACGTATTGTTTTCCTACCTTACAAACTGTCTGAAGTCCTGCAACTGATGTCATCGTACTTTAAAGCRGGAGTCTATGGTGGTCATCAGTAAAGGATGCTAAAACTGGAACCCATTTTTGGCGAGACCTGTTGCTATTTATTCAATTCAGACAAGTAATCAATGCAGCTGTCCTCATGTGGCTTTCTAATGCTCTACTCTTCGAGGTTCAAATCCAAACCTTAAAACTCTTTGGATATTTCTAGGGCAGAGATACCATTTCTCCCTTATTAAAATCAGCTAAACCACATTGCTATCCAGTCTATGACCAGTGTTGAGTTTCGAAGGAAATCTAGCACATACTGTGCTCAGTCTGTGTAAACTGGGAAACTAGAATTGTTTCAGCTATGAAAATTGTCTCAACTAGAAACTTGAAGCATAGAACATTTGCTGAGTACTAGCAACTCATTGTGGCCCTCAAATAACAAGGTTATATTATTATAATGTCATCTTTATTACTTAAAAAAATATTTTTCAGGTAGCAAAGATGCACCTTTTCATAGATTTTGCTGTTGATCAGGATCTCAGAGTGTGTCATTTACCTGTGGGTGCATATGGTAATTCCAGTTGATTCAAAAAAARAAAAATCCGAAACACATTATTCATCATTTCATATGAATTGAAACTACATGGCTGTTCCTTGATTTTTGTCACATTGTGTGGATATGTTGTTGTTATTTTATATTAAAAACCTTATTACATTCACAAAACAACAAGCTGATAAAAGTTTGGACACTGTCAAAGTTTTTGATTTTTTTATATTTATTTGCTTTCTAGTGATTGCATACTGCGGAATACTTAAATGCTTTCAAACTCTTTCAAACTAAGTGCAACTTTTGGGGAACATTAAGGTTCTTGTAGGATTTGTCTATCTGTTGTTGCCTCAACATGCTTAGCAATTCTTAAATTTATTTTAAAGTGAATAATTTACCTATGTTGATCAAAACTTTGTATATACTTGTTGGATAAATATCTTTGTGGCTTCTTTGGTTTCACACAAGTCTGTTCAGCTTGCGTTTATTGTATATTTCATATTGATCACATGAAATTTAAGTAGGTCAGCTAGAGAGACAGAAGATATTCTTGGTGTTTGCTATAACACACGTCACTTGCACTAATTGTAATCCCATCCCTTTTTGTCAGAAAAGTGAAAATGCAAAAGATAATTTATTTTTTATTTCAAACTGTCTTTCACAGATTTAAAAAATAAAATTGTTACTTTGCTTTGCTTTAGAAATGCAAGTCTGGAAAAGGGGGAAAATAGAGCATTAATGTTTTTCTAGATATTTGTTAGTCCTCACTTGAGGCAGTTACTTCATTTGATAAAATAAGAATGTCTTCTATAACACAGGTTGCCTCAAAGCCTTGGTTGTTTATTTGCTTTTAAATCATTAATAGAGGAAGCTGCTGTTACACCACTGTAGTTTTGTGAGCCTTAATGGCTGATTACTCCTCCACACCTGCTGGTCCTCTCATTTCAAACTGTCTTTTCCAGCTGTTCTGAAAGATACCTTTTTGCTTATAGAAACAAAGCATTGCTTAGGAATGCCAACAGAGTGTTTTATTATGACTACTTGTTAATTTTGTAATACAGACTACTTTTTAATATTGTAATACAGAAGTACCCTAGCAGTTTGGTGGGTATTACTGTTGCTGCTAGTTATAGCAAGGACAATGAAAGAGTAAAAAGCAGGTTAAAAAAAAAAATGCCGTACAAAAGCTACAAGTGCAYCTTATTCTGTGCTTGCCTTAAAAGTCTATGCCTGGTCATCTGTCCACTCCCTTCACACACCCCCAGTCAAGAAAATTGTCATGCTTTCTTTTATTTATTTTTTTTCTTCAGGCATTTGAAAGGGATGTTATTGATTCAAGACAATATAGTTCTACCCAGGACTCTACACCAGGGATAAGGACATGGGACTCCTCCTGCCAGATTCCAGATGGTTCTTTACAACTGACATCTTGGTTGACAACTGTGAAAAGAAACTTTGGATTATTTTATTTTATTTTTGTGGGAGACCACAATCCCTAAACTGTAGAACAGATCAGGTAATACTTCAGATATTTGAACTTTTCCATAATGTTATTTGATCTTTTTTATTAATGATGAGGTTAAAGCATTCAATTTTTATTTTCATCTTTATATTGTCTGAAAATTAGGAAGTTTTTATTTTCACATCTTAAACTGCAACTGGATATTGACTTTAAATTATMTTTATATATAAAAAAAAACTGTGAATGAAAATTTGCACGAGTGTTGCAGCTTTAATTATTAGAGTTCTCTCTTTTTTAATTGTAGTATGATCATTGCCTATGTTTCTTCACTGCTTTATTAGTGCTTAATTTTAGTGGACTGCTTTAATTACTTGCAATACCTAAGGTGGTTCCTGCGGTCATTAACTTGAAATTATGATTCAGACTTTCAAACCATTTAAAATAAACTTATCTGTAATTCCCTCTCACTTTTAGAATTAGAAAAAAAAATCCCTAAATTTTGTTGGAACCAAGTTTCGTTGGAGTATTTGATTGTCCCATATTTTTAATACAGAGAGAAAAGTCTGCAAATATTATTCAGTAATACAGCTTTTAGTTTACTCTTGTATAGACAAGTTCTGTCTTGTCTTAGTTGCATAAGCCTCTTGATAAACATGTTTAAAGAGATGATGACCCCTCATTTACTGTGATACAAGATATCAAAAAATCTTATACTATGAACAGGAGTCATGGCAGCAAAATCATGTTTATTATTGGTAGTTGTGTGTATGTATAAGTACTTTTGGATGAATTTAAAACTATTAAAACTAGTCACGTCTCTCTTTCTTTGTCCTCTTAAAGGCTCCATATTTCTTGTAGAATTTTAAAGTAACCTTTTCTAATGAGGATGTCTGATATTGTTTTGGTAAAAGATGAAACTGATGCAATGAAAGGTCCAGAAGCTGAATTTAATGATACAGACTCAGTTGAAAACTTTATAAAATCAGAAAGTCAGGAGCAAATTCAAGCAGATAAGGATGAAAATTGTCCTGACAGCAAAAACAATATGCCGGTAAGAATATTTTATTTTTTTCTTCTTAAGTATATTATGTTAAATTAATCTGTTTCTTCTGCTTCTTGTTTCTGATSATTCTTTTGCATGCTTTTTTTAAACAGACCAGGAAAACTTAACCAGTGTTTTGGAAGGAAGTAGGGTGATTATTACTTTCTCTCTCCTCTTTTACCACACTTCAGTAGTTTGATATATGTGTAAATATGAGGGTCAGGTGATTTTCTCTTTGAGGTAGACAAAGAGTTTTGATGTGAACCAAACCATTTGCCCTTATTTGTGTTTTCCTGGGTGTGTTAAGTCTTTTCTATTGAAGCAAATAAGAAAAATAAAATCAATATTTCAAATTTTCTTTATTTTGCTGTTGCTGAATCATGACCAAGTTTCAGAGATATGTCTGTGTTTAAAAACGCACTGTATACTAACGACATGGTTTGGTCAAAACCATGGTGTTGAGTGTTGCTTGTATGAAGAAAGTGCTAGAGCACAAGCTGTAGTTCTTGCCTTGAGTAGGGATGAACAATATAGGGCTTTTGAGCTCCGTGCACTTGAAGGTGGTTTGGTGCCATGTCACATGGCCTATGTGATAAGCAGGGCTATATCACATAAGGCTGAAGTAGTCACATGTAGGTAATTCAAATCTCCAAGAGGCAGAGTCAAGTGAAATTTGGAAAAGAGATAATGTATAAAAACGTCTTGTAAGAGCGGAGAAAATGCCCATAGGGATGAGTGTAAGTGTTTATGGCAGCATATTTAATACCTCAGAAATTTAGCTGCCACGTTAGTGTTTGTGCTCATAAGTCCTAAAGGATGGGTAACTTTTAAAGGCTGTTTCACATGCAACTGACTGACTACATCCTAGACCAGGCTACCCACTTGGTGATTAAAGAAGAGTGTCTAAGTTTTAGCTGATCTGAAGAATTAAAGAAAGCAACTGGTTTGGGTTTGTTTTATTTTTGKTTTTTTTCTCTCTTATAGCACAGTCTAGAAAAGGGGGCAGGTACCTAAAACAAAGTCTAGTAACTTGTGTTTGAAAAGATACACACACAAAATTTCTATAAAAAGCAAGTGACTTCTGTGGCCTAATAACAAACATGTTCCTGTTTATTTAAAAAAAAAAAAAAAAGAACACTTGATCCGAATAGTGAGTATAGCAGTATACTCTTGTGAACTGTAAAAACAGGAAAGGAGCTTCCTGGGATATTGCTGACTGGAACTGAGTAAAAGGTTGTTTTGGGAATAGTTTATTGCTTGCTTACTTACTAGTTTGAATATTCTGCTGACTGAAGAAAGATTTATTTTCTAGGATAAAATACTTAGAAATAAATCTAACGCTAAAAGCAATAGCAGTTTACACTTTAATATCTACTGGCTTTATTCAGGCTGACATCACTGTCAAAATGATTTATGAAACAAATGGAATCCTTACAARTTAAATACTACAATAAATTAGAAATAACATCTATATCGGCATCTGTTGTGGGTAAACTGTTGTAGGTAGCTGTTTTAGGTAAACTGCTATTTCTCATCTTTTGGGTATCTCAGAAGTTAGTTAAGAAATAAAAAGTCAAAAACCTACTTGATCTTACACAACTCCATTAAGGTGGAAAAATCTCACTTGCATTCTTTTTCAGTAAAAGTGGATAAGAGCTGTAGTGTAGAAATTTCTGAAACTCAAGTGGCAGGTTTTACCTTCCCCAAAACATGTTTTTCCGTTTGTTTGTTTTTTGTTTAGACCCAGTCCAGAAAAACACAATGGCAACACTCTTGCTGCTGCTGTTGGTGATTGTGGGACTTTGGTTTCTTTGGCCTTGGTGGTGTTTGCTTTTCTTCTTGCAAGARCAACAAGTTGCGGCTGCTATAATTTATCTGCAGTACGCACTATGAATTATACAGCTGTGGAATGGAAAGGCTTTCTGACTCAACTGTATTGTCTTTTTGCATCAAAAGTTGATATAAATGTAGTAGATGTGCTAAATGGTRGGAAGATTTACAAGATGAACCTTGCTAACAAAACCCTTTTGGAAGCATGCGTTAATTGAGGTCTGGGAAAGCGCACTGTGATAACTCCTAGTGCAAATATGTGTGTCATATATTTGAGACTGTTTAATGAGAGTGTTTTTCTGMCAAAATACAAGACAAAAGAAACAATTTTTGTGTGTACATGCTGAACAGAACTTCTGGTAATACTCTGGAAAGGTAGAGGAGTCAGCAAGCTTTTAATTAGCAAATCATTAAGTTGTTTGACTAGAGACGTTTAACCATTTGTGCTTTTTKTCATTTAAGTGCAGTTTAAATTTTACTGTAATAACAGATGAAAATAGCAGAAGTTTTACTGAGAATATTACAGAAGACGGTCARAAGTTTATTGTAATTAGATGTGTTCCTCTGTTTGCTGAATCAGAATTTTGGAGTATGGGCGCGTGTCTGTGTTATGTGGATGGTTGTTCACTTTTTTTTTTTCCCCTTTCCTAGCTAGTAGATGACGTAACTGCTCCACAGGCGTTATTTATGAACAAACCACAGTAATAATTCTGAATATAGTTATTGCTTGTCTCATAAGTTGCAACTTCTTTAYAACCTAGTAATAAACTGGTTATAATCATTCTTCAGTCTAAATCTGCCTTTGACTGATGTCAGGTATGTGAAGATCATCTCAATTTTGGAACCTGGTGACAAACAAGTATKTATTCAGATCCAAATTCCAGATTATTTTGATGTGGTGTGTTAGGAATCTTTTTGCGATTTTATGTGTTTTTGGAGGTATTGTGTAAATGAGAAAAGTAGTGCCAGTGTAATATAACTGATAAATATGAAAGCATGATACGTGAGTGTCAGTAAGGACACTTTTGAATTGTTGTAATTTGAAGTGACCCTCTAGTAGCATTCAAATGAGTTGGGAAATGAGACACACTAAGATGGAAGTTAACTTTTACAGAAGTGCATGGCCTGCACTGTGGTAGATTTTGCAGTCATCAATGGCTCTTGCTTGATGCATATGCTTCAAGTTAATCCAGGTGTTAAGCTTATCCACGTTATATGACCATATACTAAATTAATCAGAACGCCAGGTCTAAATTTTTTTGTCTTGATCAGGTGGCTACAGGACAGGCAATGCTTCCTCTACCATAAAGTCTGCTGTTATAGAGTTAGAATGTCAAGAAATATCAAAAATAAATAAATCAACAACCTAGATTTGAATCACATGATAGTGCTTTTTATGTAATATCAGAGATATTTAAGAGCAATTGTCTAATGAATACTTTTCATAAATACAGATGTTTGCACTGAGTGTACTTTTAATCCAGACCTATTCTAAGAATTCTGTTTGGGATTAAAGATGCTGGTAGCCCATTTCAGAGTAGTATTTTTTTTTCTTACTGCTTTAGTAAACTTCCAGTATGTAAACATAATATGTCTGGCTGTAAATAAGAGTGTTTTGTAATGATTCTTATATCYGCTTGATTTCACTGATTCAACATCAATTTTTTTTGTGGTGTAAGTGTAGGTTTTTTTTGCTTTTAAGTATAATTTCACTATTGGCCACCTTTTTAAACAAACAAAAAAAAACCCCCACTTGGTATATTCATGGTAAATTTATATTAAACCTTGGTTCATGGTATATTTATTCCAGAAAAGGCTGCTTTGTTCTTATACTATAATCTATGCACTGCATTGAGGAAGGACAGGGAGCTTAAGTACTCAGACATCTCTGCTGTAAAAAAGTGGATAGTGGATAAGCTAAGTGGATRTGAGATCCTCAATGAGATCATAATTGTCAAAGCAGTAAAAGACCAGGAGAAAACAAGCTGCATATTGCTGCCTATCTGGCAAGCTGTGGAGAGCAGAAAAAAAGTCTCACAAGATGTGTGAACACAAGACTTTACATACCTGTTATTTGTAAAATATGGGCAAGTGCTATATGAGTGGGTATAATTCTGGTTTGATTTTGTGATAATTAAGGAGATCTCTTAGTCGTTTGGAGGAATTAAACTGGCTTTCTTTTTCCTAAGCAGCTAGATGACTACGCTTGTTTCTTCTCCCTACATCAGCACAAATCTTCTCTACTATTTTTGCTCCTCAATTGAGTTCCCTGCAGCAGTTCTCGTCTGCTGTGTTACTAAATTATGGTTGTTATCCTCTAACTGTATTTTGAAACCTGCTTGAGCAGACCTAATCTAGCAGAATGATAAAAACCCTCAAAGTCCTTATAATATTCTTGGTTCAAGTCTATCCTATCTATGCTCCAAAACATCCAAACAGTGCTTCAGAGCTGTATGCACGCAAAGTGTTTCTCTGCACAAACCTCTCCCACTGCTGAATTTGTTGTGGTGTGTGTGACCTCTRTTTAGTCAATCTCTTAGCTTTATCCACATGTACGGGGTCCAGTTCAGTGGGTTTTTTTTAATCTCTCAGTAAGGTACATTGGGGCTTATCTTCCAAATTACAGCTGGTTTGGAGGTCTTATGTTTCCATTTTTGTCATCCTTAAAGTCATCCGGTTGATAAGAAAACAAGGAGCTTGGGTCTGTCAAAAGACTAATGTTGTTTACTTTTAAGGCATTAAAAAAATTGACGTTCTTTCATAGAGTAGTTGGGAAGGTTTTAATCTTGTRTGTAACTCAAATTTGATACATATCAGTCATGGGAGAATCTTTCTCCGATCATGTTCTTGACACASCTGGCTCTCCCCATGGCCAGTTATGTTGTGTGGAGTCCCTGAAAACTGCCAGGCACTGAAGAAATACAGTTCCCTAGTATTCTCATATCTTAGTTGACTRTCCTTAATACKCGTGCTGCTTTAGCCCTTTCCTCCTAGGTTGCAAACATCCGTTGTTTGCAATGCAACAATCTGAAATGTCTGAAATGCAACATATTCAGTAGTAGTAGTAGTAGTTGAGCTGATTTGAGTGGGCTTTTCAACCTGGAAACAGAACTGGAATTGTGTATCCAAATGGAAGATGGGATATAGTATAGCTRAAACATTATAAAGGAATGTACTGCCAAGGTTGTGCTGTTGTGGTTGAAATCTGAAAGTGGTATTTGTTTTAAACCTTCTTGCAAAATGAACTAGATTCACTTGAGTTTTAATATATCAACTGTMTTTTGAGATGCATGCTTCACTTTATCACTTTATCTAGCATGAGAAGATACACTTTAATTTCTGGCTGCAATAGGTTCAGGAGATTTCCTGAAGTAAAATGAAGTACTTGCTAGGTAGTTTTTGGTCGTCRTTCATCTAAAAGGAAATGAAATTGATTATTTACAGTAGTCATAATGGAGAYACCCTGGACCATTTAGACAGTGAACTGGGCACTGCGCTAGTATTGCCCACCAATTTTATTTTTAAGATTAGACTGCTTAGTTTGAAGCAAGCTAAGATGATTGATGCTAGAATAATTGAAAGAGGCTGGGAAATAATTCAGTTCTTTAAAGTTCAATAACTTGGTATAATAGMAACCTTGCCAAGGGTGTGCAAGCTGCCAGTGTTCAATGTATAATATYTGCTTGCAGAATAGATGACTGAAGGAGGGGAAAAAATATTGTCCTATTGTCAACAAGACACAAACGTTCTGTCKTGCTTCAAGTTTGAGAAAGTTGGAAAGGTGTTTGCTACTCAAAACTTCAGCAAACTTCAGTAAGAAAACTGTTGACCAGATGAGTTCGTCTTCAGTTCTGCTTTGTTAAAATCTGGTGAAGTAGAGAGTGTTTAAGTGAGCTTTCCTTCTGCTGTTCTTCAGCTTAGCTGGAACAGAATCCAAAAAGAAAAAAAAAAACTGAGACTTGAGGGAAATGAGAGAATAACTGTTATTCTGCCCTGACTTGCTAGCTTGCTAGGTTGGGTGTTTAGATAGTTGGCAGTTGTCTAAATGAAGAGGTAAGAGAGCAGGCTGGTATAGCCAGACAGGAAGAGATATAGTGGTAAGYAGATGTGTGTAAAATTTTAATTAAAAGGAAAAAAAAAAGAAAAAAAAAAACAGTTAATGAAAATAAAATAAGTAGTATAGCGGCAGAAGTGTGAAAAATGTTATCTTCTTTTGCATTTTTAGAAGCAGGAACATAAATGCTATAGGATGGTAATTTTGTCAGGTATATTCAGATCCAAGAAGTTTTGACCATTAGCTGGCCCTTTTTAAAGTCAGTGTTTAGAGAGTGAAAAGGGAATGTATTTTTTTCACTGCAATTATGCTAGGCCACTATCTCCTGCCCTTGTCAAAGCAATGTGTTTTTTTATATAATCACATTTGCACGTAGTTTCACAAACTGGAAGCAAATGTGTAAAACAGTGTCATGTTACCAAGGAAATTAGGACGTAAGAATTTTAAATATAAGARCTGGCTAAAACTCAGCTGTCTCACTAAGCAAAACCAAACAAGAATGGTTGCTTTATGTTCAGTTTCTGTGATATCTATTCTTGATAAATGAAGAAAGATCAAGGATTTCCCATGGTGAAAATGGGGAGGAAAAAGCATTTAATCAGCCCAAGGTACCCCTTCCTCATTTCGCAGATACGACAATCATGTTGTTAGTAATTATTACAGCATTCTCTGCTATATAGACTTTTGCCTTAATAAAGTTGTACTATTAAGTTTAATATAAACCTTTTTTGTTGTGCCTATCATTCAGCGACCAGTGCAGTCTTTTGGACAGACAACCAAAAGATCAAAGGTACAGTTGACTCGTGTGCTGGCATGCTTAGGAAGTCCTTTGAGCTTGGTGAAGCCTTGTTACTTTGTGAAAAGTGCCTTTAGTTTTATCTTTTATTTTTGGCAATGCAGCTTTGTTTTGCTCTGTTGTATTTTTGGCTTGCTTAGTTGTCTGCTTTTGTGATTTGCCTTTATATTTTTTGGTGGCTTTTTATTGTTGTGAAGAGAAGCTCTTTTTTTCCCAAAGAGTTTATTTACTTGTCATTAGCTGTGTTCTATTGTGCTGACAGTGCCTTCAAGAGCTGCAATTGTTTAGGTTTTTTCTTCATACAGAAAATTCCTAATGGTATTTTAAGTATTAAAATGCAATTTTCAGCCAATTTGTTGTACGTAAGTTAAAATGCAAAGCAAAAGACTACGGTATTTATTTTACAGCCAGAGTTTTTAATTATACATGCTTTCCTTTAGTCAAACACAAAGTTAAAGTTAGTTCGGAGCCTTGCTGTATGTGAAGAATATCCACCACCTCCCACAGCTGAAATATCACAGGACCTCCAGGTAAAAAATGTTACTGAAATTTCTGAAATAGTTTTAAGTAACTTACTGTACAAAAGCAAGTCTTCTGGGTACTCCTTAAGCATATAAGTACTGCTTTGTATTTTAAAAAACAAACAAACAAACATCAAACTTCCGCAAAGTTAGTAATCTCAGGAGGAATCTTTTGCTTTGTTTTTCCCAACTACTATTTGGATTATACCTGGCATAGAGAAAGAGGAGGTTTTGTTTCTTGTTTTAGCTTTCTAATGTCACAGAACCTGAGGCAGTTTTAAACTGCCTAAATAGTGTGGACCATCATTAAGACAATTAAAGAACAAATTTGTGATTGATTTGTGGCATAACTTACCAGCTCTTCAGAGAACTTAGGTGTGAGTTCAGGTTTCTTGTAAAGCAGAGAAAGAATTGAAGATAGGTTTGTTGTGGTATTGTTTAATGCCAGAGTCTCCCCAACCTATCGACCACGGGTCTTGCATGACATCCTAGAAGAACTCATACAGGCAACTTCTTCACACACATTGCTTTCTTTCCCAAATATTCTTTGGGAAAGGCATGGACAAGTTTTTGTAAGCAATGCTGTTGGTGGCTATGCGTCAGAGGAATGTGAATCATGAGATGTATGCGTTGATTTTGCTTTGTGTGTGTGGGGAGACTGGGGCTAGGTGAAGCGAGAGGCTGTTGTGTATTGCCCTCTCCAGCGTTAGAAAAAACTTCCCTGTACTGTAAAAGTTAATAACACTGCTCTGTAATCTCCAAGAGACTGTTTCTGAAAAATGAATTCCAGTTTTGTGTCATTCTGAAAATGTCTTTTAAGAATAAGGAAGAAAAAAAATAAAGTTGCTGGTAATATATGCATTCGCTCCACTTAGTGATTAGAAAGTGTTAACTTTGGTAGGATCCAAGATATCCTTACTAGCCTGAGAGCTGGTGCTTGTTTTAGAGTATCTCTGTAGTCTTATCTGCAGCTCTTCAGTCATTCCTTCCATGCTAGTGCGTACAGAGCTATTGGTTGTGAAACTGCCAGGCATGTAGAGGTGCGGATGTCATTCAGTCCGTCATTCCCTGGCTCCTCAGCTCTAGCAGAAGGTTGTAATGAAAAATATGCTAGACCAGATGAGTTCTAAGGCAGATCATTTTCTGAATTTATTCTGTATTTTCTTGAGCAATTATTTGCAACAGGGGAAAATATGCTCTTAATTACTGAGGAACCTAGGTAAGATTTGCAAATTTAAGCTTCAGTTAGCACAGCATGAGCACAGATAGTCTGTTAAGTAAAGGTGCTACAGAAGTGCTTATTGATTTACTGAGGAAAGAAATATAACTGATTAATTTGATCTTATATCTTTAACAGCTCTAATGGAGGAGGGGAAAAAAAAAAAAAGAAAAAGTGTCTATAACATTAGTTGATAGCGACTTGTGTAATTTCCCATTGGAGATAGTTTGACATTGATGGTAAATGTAGGTCTTTACTTCCTGTCTGTCGGTCTCAAGTGTTTTAATTTGCAGATAATTTTTGGAGTTTCATGATTTTTGTTTGGGGAATTATGACTGGGGTGGTGGTGTTTATTTCTATTTTAGTATAAGAATTTGGTGACAATTCCTGCTGTTATGATCTGTTGACTAAAATAATTACAAAAGGGTAATGTTTAGGAGTGTGTCCATGTCCAGAGTTGAAATAAGTAACAAATCATTAGAAGTAAAAACTGACTGAGTACTCTGATGATGATACTCTGTAGTCTAGGAAACTGAGGCTCATTATGAGGCGGTGAAGACAATGTCTTGGAGACTGGCATTAGAAGACAAAGGAATGAAGCTTTCGGGTAGGAATGTGGTTGTGAAAATTCAGTTAAATCAATATGCTGGTAGAGACTAGCTACCACTAGGGAGGGATTAAAAGAATGCAAAGAAAGATAAATGACCTACTTGATGCATGACTAAGCTACATAAAAGTCTAATTAGATGTTACAGTTTTTATACCATGAAGTCATAAGAGAAAGCATTTGTTACACTATTCTGTATCACACTTTGAAGTAAAATTGGTGTTAGTAGCAGAATTGTTTTACAACATGGCCTTTGTTTCCTGCTCTTTTTGGGGAAAGAAATGTAAAAACATTATTTATAACCTTAAGTGTGACTTAAGTGTTGCATCATGTTTTTACCTTGAATCAGCTTAGCTCATTTGGATCAAATTTCTAATAAGAAAAATAGTCACAGTGTGAAAGTTATCTTTGTCATTACTGATGAAGCTTTGCAGAGTGTTTTTGTAAAACAGAATTGCTTGCTATGTTGGTGGATCTGTGTTGGAAATAATTTCTAAAGATGTAAGCCATGTTTTTGTTGTTGTTTTTCTTAAATAACAAATATGTACCTACTAGGTGAACAGTTGGAAGTGTAATGCAGTTGCACGTTGCTCATTTGTGCTATATTCAGCTTTAAAGCACAATGAGAAATACAAAGTTTTATTTTGGAAACAAAGTGAATTCTTGTGACTGGGAAACAATATTACATAAGAGATTATTTTTAATAGTTGGTAACAGAGTCTCCTAGAATTAGGTGTAGAAAACCTCAAAGTCTTTTATTTCTAATGCATGTTTGCAGGATATATATGTTTTAGTGAGCTTAAAATTTGAAATACTTTATTAGGCAATAATAAAAATGAGATTTGATAAGACAAGCACCCAATATGTTTACTCGCTTTACTGTTAAAAGACTTCTCTCCAAAAACAAAATTTGAAACTAACTTTTATTGTCCTCTTGTAAGTGTAGGAAAGATTCCTGTTGTCCACTTCACAAAGGACCAGGATAGAGAGCAATTTGTTTTGCTGGGGCAGGAGCCTGAGATAGGCCAAGGGCTGTGCTTGCATATGAAAGGTTCCTTTGCCTAGGTGAAGCCTGATTACCTTTAATTCTAGACAGCTTTTGTGAGAGACCAGTTCTGGATATGAGAGGTTAGGAATGGTTTATAGCAAGTAACTTGATATGTGAATGAGAAAGTTTTAAAATATCAAAAACATGGTGGAAAAATGGATTTGAAGGAAAGTGAGGACTTAAAATGGGAAAGGATTTCGTTCACGATGGAGGAAGAATGGGAGGGAGAAGTAGATCTGAGCGAGGTTGCATGGATTGGGAAGGTGTGGTTGCTCTTAAGTGGTGGAGGAGGGAGCATAAATTCCCTTGATGACTTCTGGGGTGGCAGAATTGACATTTGAGGGGCGTTAGGGTGGGAGGAGTGGGGGGAGTCACCTCCAGGCTTGATGTTTTCCTTCTCCTCCTCTCAGAATCTCTCAGAATCCTACCTGTACTCATTATCTGAATAGTGCAGACCTTCACTAACACACGTAGCAATCCACTTTCCCATAATTAGGGGACAACTGTTTGTTTCAATTAAAAAGGAAAACTGCTGTACATGAGAAATGCCTTCCACAATAGTTGTCTAGTTGTACGAAAACAGAGATTTTGAGATGGTTGTGCATAAAGCTACTTTGAAACATGCAGCAACTTAAGAATCTAAGCTTTGGAAGTGATATGGTTGTTAATTCTGTCTTTATATTTTTAAAACCTACATTTTTGCTTTTGGTGAAGTTTAGATTGTTTGTCTGTCTTAAGTAGATAAAAAARTCTCTTTTGATATATATATATATTTTTTTTTTAATCAAGAAAAAAAATAGGAGTGAGCTGTATAAAAATTTAAAAAATGATATGTACAACTTATGGGCCTAAATAACTGAAACACCTTAATATTTGTCTCAAGGTATTCTAAGTTCATTTTGGAATACCATTCATGACCTGAAAGTGTGTGCAGGTTCTGAAATACCACAAATATTAGTTGTCTTTATAGATTTTTTTTTTTTTTGATTCACTGATAATAGTTTAATTTGTATTTTCATTGAGTGCATACATGATTATAATGAATATGAAGACAGTTATTTTCATTGCTACTACAGGTAGTAGAGTACAAAGTAGTTCTCATGGTGGTATATATAGTTTAAAATAACTTCCATGATGACTAACTTTTTTCTTTTTTTGGACAGGAGAAAATCCAAATCCAATTATCACAGTCGTTTGAGAAAGAAGAAAAGCCCGCAAAAGATGAAACAGAAAAGGAAAAGTCAAGTGATAAACTGCCCAGAAAAATGTTATCAAGAGGTTTGCCATCTATTATTCTGCTTTTAAGTTCTCATTATAAATCTACATAGAACTCTGTATTTATAAACTTGAGTGACTTTAACTAAGGGAAATTCTTTAGAATTACTGTAGAAATAAAAAATGTAGCATTTTCTCAAGACTAAAAGTTCATTTCTGTTTTGTGCATCTTAGTACATGAGTCTTTTTGCATATCAATCCACAACATCTGTCTCATGTATGTGAATAAGTAATAGTCCGAGCTGGTAAATAGAAGATTAGTTGTGCATCTGTGCTTTACTTGTGTCTGTACGTGAAAGTAGTATGCGTATATAGTGTATAGATAGAGCTATTTGGTAAAAGACGAGTGGCATTACGGAGGTCTTTGTGTTATGTGTTGGTGTATTTGAGGTGATATTTGAGAAAGCAGTTGAGATGGATATTTAGTTGAGTCTTTTCTCTGGGAAAGTGGAAGTGTTTAATATTGGGTATCATATGCTTAATATTTGGACATTGTTGATACATATGAATAAGTTGGGGAAGGGTGTTAATACTTTTTTCAAAATGTAATTGCACTCTTCCTCGCCACACTTAGATTCCAGCCAGGAATACACAGATTCCACGGGCATAGATCTTCATGAGTTTTTAGTAAATACATTAAAAAATAATCCCAGGTAAGTCTGAAAGAACTTAATTCTCTGTTTTTCTTTCTTATTGTTAGAAGTATAACACCCCCATTCCCAGTCATTAATTGTGTAACACTGCATATTATTTTAGAATGACGTTTTGTTGTGTAGGCTCTCTGAAACACCAGCCCATTGTATCATGTGTATTATAGGAGCAGAGATTCAGTACACTGGAATGGTTTAAATGCTTTTCATGTTTAATGAGCAAACAATGAGTTCTGTCTGTGCACAGTAGCCTGTCTCGGGGTGCTAATAATACTGTGTCTCTAAAATTTGTTCTTTTTTAGTATTTACTTGTTAGAGACCAAACTATCTTTTGTTTTCAGCTGCCTTTCACTAAATTTACAAAAGAACTTATTTTAACCTGTACTATATAACTCTTATTGGAGATAAACCTCTTTTCTTTGCATATCAGAAATGAAATCTGGCCTAACTCAAGTCTATTAATTTTTTAGCAGTATAGTCGATATGGTTCTCTTGCTTTGGGGTTTGTAGTATGCATCTCTCTATCTTGTTTACCCCTTTCCTCAGTAGGAATTGATACTAGTACTGTGGATATACATACAAGACAAAAACTGTATGGATTTGTACTGTTTTTGCAAAGACTAAGTCCACTGCTATATATTACTTATTCGCATTATGATTCCAGTAAAATAATGTATTAAGATTCCACGTTATTGCTAAAATAATACGAAAGGCCAGTCATAAGCTAAAGCACAGATCCTGTTAGATTCTTACTTGGTCCTGTTTGAAGTTATAAAACCTCCTAGTGAAAATAAAATTGCAGATGAAAGTCCGCTGTAGATTTACATACCCAGTAACTGGAAGCTTAGTTATGATATACCCAAATTATGAACAATGACAATTAATTTCATTACATTTTAACAGTCTACTGAAACTGGCATAAGCATTGTTTGAATTTTTATTGTGTGATTATTTAGCTTATGTTTGTTTCAATTCCCTTGAATTTTATTGTTTTCCTGTTCTCTTAAACATCTCATCTTGTTGCAATGTGTGCCAACTTCAACCTCTTCCCTGGGTTTAGATAGATACTCTTTCTATTCTCTGTAGTCTAGTCATTCTTGGCCTCACTAATTCCCATGCCCCAGTTCACAATTGAAGGACCAGTTGAGACCTATCTGAGAGTCTTGCTACACATGTTAATCAGCTTGATCCTTGGTCATTTTTTCCTCTTCTTGATACTATCTTCTCCACGACTTATACTTGTACTGGACTTATTCAACAGATTACATGGAGGAACACTTTTTCACTAGGCAGTCTCAGTAAAATATAACTCAATGAAAAATGGATACTTTTTTCTTTAAAAAAAAGGCAACAAAAAAAATTTTGATACTTGATGGCCTTGTTTATGATCTGTCATCATCTGTTGATCACAGATGTTGACTATGTATTCTTAAGATGAATACAACTGCAGTTATTGGTGTGTCTCATATGTGAGTTGCTGTGTTTTTATTTTCAGGGACAGAATGATGCTGCTGAAATTAGAACAGGAAATTTTAGATTTCATTGGTAATAATGAGTAAGTACTGTACTCTTATAGGAAGAAAAAAAAAGAGAGTGTTCCTGTTTAATAAAGCTACTATTCCTTTCTTCCAGAGTTCCAAGAAAAAAGTTTCCCCCAATGACATCTTACCATAGAATGCTGTTGCACAGGGTAGCTGCTTACTTTGGATTAGAGCACAACGTGGACCAGAGTGGGAAATCAGTCATAGTAAATAAAACTAGCAATACAAGAATGTAAGTGTAAAATGTTGTGAACAAATGTATTGGTGCATGGTTTTAGCTTCTGGGACTTACTAAGCAATGATGCTGCATCACTAGGAATATATTTAGTCATTGGGAACCAGACACCAAGGAGAAGTGATTGAGAGGTCTTCATGGCTCAGGGTCCAAGGGTGTGCAATGATATGATTTATTCATGTTTAAAGCATTTAAAGGAGAATGTTATCTGTAAACTAAGACTTTTTGGTGTTGATGGGTGATTTTCTTGCAGAAAAGTATTACAAACTCATAAAATACTTTCGAGATATACTTCCGGGTTCGAGTGCATTCCTAGCTTTGGAGAACAGTTTTGAGTATTTGGAAAACCTAGAATGGGACAGTTTACAATAGGATGAGGGGAAAGAACAAGACTAATAGAACATTTTGTACTGTAAGACTCTGTTGGGAAAAGTTAGGCATGGAAAACATGTTGATAAAATAATGTTGCTCATAGATATCACGCTGTTTTACAAAGTAAATGTAGCAGGGAAGCCTCCCACTGTCTCATCAGTGGAAGTTAACACCAGGTTAACAAGTGATGGTGTGCTACTTTACTGAGGGCTGGAGACTTCTTGGTGAAACCTCTAGGAAAATCCCTATTACCAAAGGTACTACTGGATTCCTGGCATCTATGAACTCCAGGCACAGCTGACGTTTCATTAACAGGACCTATCTGTTCCCTGTCCTCTACTTTTGCACTCTGTTTCCCTTTCAGAAATATGAAGGAGTAATGTGTTGGCATATTTAAGTTTTTAGCRCCTAGTTTCTAGTTCTGAGTTTGAATGACACCTTTCTTTAATTATTTTCTAATTTAAGCACGGGTATAGTACATGCCTCCTGCATGCTGATCACTGTCTCTATATAGACTCTTCCTGAATTTTGAGGAACAGAATCTAATTATCAGCCTTAATTTTGGAGTCAGTAGAATTGACATATCCCACTGGAATTTCACTTAAGCAAATACATTCCTCAGAAAGTTTCAGAAGGCTCTATAGAGTTTGAATCTGTATGTATATAGATACAGATTTTTTTTGTTTGTTTTGATTATAAATTCTGTGTGTGAAATTACAAGTCAGCTTCTTGCTTGTGTCTCTACTAGTACCCCTAGACTGAAGCTTTCCAGTCCATCATTTCAGGTGTGGAGTAAAAGTTATTTAAAAAAAAAAAAAAATTCTTAGCTTTTGTTTTTAATCTATATTTACATAGTTAAAATCCCGTGGCCTCTGGAAGCCTCCCATCATTGTAGTTACTAATTAGCAGGCATTTCATCTAACCTGTAGACATTAGGATTCTTAATGTTTTCAGTATTCTTATTTTAAATCACTTTGGATATAAAATAAGAATTTGGAAAGAAAACCTTGGAGATCTGCTCCATGCTGAATAAAACCAAACTTACCTTTTCCTCATAGGCAGATTCCCGGCTCCAGCACCGCTCGGTGATATTACAGACATCAACAACCCAGTGCATACTGGGACGTCTCAGTGGAGTGGGAAGTTGGTGATTGCAGGGCAGTAAATTCAGGGACCTTTAAAAGAAAGAGGTAAGAGAGTCTAAAGGTTCTCTGAAATGCCTGCTAATTACATTTGGGCATCCAGTAACTGATAGTTAGGTTTGACTGTTTAACAGAAAAAGTTCTCCTGATTTCTACGTAAGTGCCTTCAGTACTAAGTGAACAGAAACAGAGGTCATACATATGCCAGGTGTTTAATCAGGCAAATGATTTCTGGTTTATCTGAAAACATTCATACCATACAAGTAATTTTATTGTCTAGGTCATCGATATCTAATTTTGATAACAATAGTTTGCAAAATCTCATTACTCTTTCACAAAATAGATAAAATACCAAGACTCTGTATAATCTGTTGCTTCATCCTTTCACTGTTGTGTTCTGAAGCTCTTGCTTGTGAGCGTCCCTATCATCCTTCTCTTGCATATTTCTACTTTACTGTTGTTTTAAAAGTTTGTGAATTTGAGCTGTTTCTCCGACACATCTCCTTATCTTCTGTTTTCCATTTAAATGAATTTGGAGTTATTGCAGCTCCAGCAGAAGGCACCAATCATCACTTCCACACATGCCTAATGTTTCTTGCACAGCACAAATCAGGATTCAAGAGCACTTCTGTTTTCCCCTGGGCATGCGATTGCTTGGCACCTTTATTGGAAATTTGATGCCAAAGCTTTGAAGGAAGAGATTTTAAAAGCAGGTTTGTTATGCCTCAGGGACAGGAATTGTCAATTGCACCGAACATCTTAATATTTATTGGTACCTTTTCCTTTGCCGGGGCAACAGACTGTTGTAAAAATTTGTCACTTCAGTTAGAATACTGAATATGTGCAACACTGATCTATCATTCGTCACTTGGTTCCACTATGTATAGTATATGTTTACAAATCCATAAGTCTTTTCTTTCTAATGACTTTTTGTAGACCTGACCAAAAGTTTTCTGAGCATATAAAGGATGAGAAGAGTGATGATTTTCAGAAACGGTACATCCTTAAAAGAGATAACTCTAGTTTAGACAAAGACGACAACCAGGTAAATACAGATTATTTTCCCCTTCAAATGATTACGTTTGACTGTATATTTATACTGTTTTCCTCTAGAAGTTGACACTGTGTCACTTAATTTAGATGAGAATGCGATTAAAAGATGACAGAAGAAGTAAATCCATAGAAGAGCGTGAAGAAGAATATCAGAGAGCTAGAGAGAGAATATTTGCACAAGATGTAGGTATCGCATAAAATCTTACCCTGTTCTGACCACTTCCTGTACAACCATTCACATGTTGGTTTTTTTCTTGTTCGTTTTGAGATTCTTCTTTCCATTTAGCAGATAAGAACTATTAGTGTGGCTTAACTGAATTTTGAATAATACTGAAACTATTCTTTTAATGTATTTAATGAATTACTGAATCATGCTCAGACTTCCTTAAAGAGATATTTTGATGTATTCTCTAGTATTACCAATGCATATTTTACTGAGATTTAAGTTATAACTGCAATCCTTTCAAGAGTTAACTCAGAGCAATAACTATAAAAATGACATTGTAGTTTCTGTCACTTCAGTCTTCATGTATCTAATCAGAAAGTTTAAATGTGGCCAATTTTTAATAGTATTGACTAAAACAGAACAGTTATGTTTTCAAAAATGTGTGTTTTCCCACAGTCTTTCTGACTTTTATCTGTATGCTCTCACATATCCAATATGGATCCTTGTTCTGAAGAAAGGATGATGAGTTCTGAGAATTCTGTAGCAAATTCGCTACATCTAAATATTTTCCCAAAGCGTGTTATTTAGAATCATAGAATGGCTAGGGTTGGAAGGGACCTCTAGAGGTCATCTAGTCCAACCTCCCTGCACACGCTGGGTCTCCTGGAGCATGTGGCACAGGGTGGTGTCCAGGCGCGAGTTTTGAAGATCTCCAAAGAAGGAGACTCCACCACCTCTCTGGGCAGCCTGTTCCAGKGCTCTGTCACCCTCACTGTTAAAAAATTATTTCTTAAGTTCCTGTGGAGCTTTTGGTGCCTCAATTTGTGGCCGTTTCCTCTAGTTCTATCACTGGCCACCACTGAGAAGAGGCCMGCCCCCTCCTCCTCATTCCCTTTCTTGAGATATTTATATACATTAATCAGGTCCCCTCTCAGTCTTCTCTTCTGCAGGCTGAAGAGGCCCAGCTCTCTCAGCCTTTGCTCATAGGACAGAGAGAGCTTTGCTTTGGCTACAAAAAAAGGATGAATTTTTACATATAAAATTACCTTCTCCCTTTTTATGCTTGTTTATCTTGATGTTTTATACTTAGAAAGATTTGTGTCAAATGTTAGAAGTTTGAGTTAATAATAGAGATAAAATAGCCCTTCTGGTTCTCTTCTGATTGTGCAGTTTCTCAACTTTTTAGTATTTGTGTGCTTGCTCCTGAAGAGCTCAGAGTACAGCTATTGCAGTAGTCAGCTTTGTTATCTTCGTGGTTCAAGGCGAAGATGGTAGTGTTAGCAGTTTGTCTGTATAATAAACTGTCCAGTCACACAGCAGTAGGAAGCTACATAAGATGTGGAAAGTCCTATGCAAGAAAAGAAAACTTTAGAAAAATATTGTTACAGATAAAATAGGGCAAGCGTGCTCATTTTAATGCTAAGGTTTTTTTCCTGCTGGTGGGCCYACTTTGCTCATTTTTACGTCTAAGTTCTTCACTGGAGGGGCAGATGTTTCAGCTTAATATACAGAAGATGCTCTGTAAAGTTCATATGTAATACGACTTTAAATTGCACTTTTTGTTTTTACAGTATAGTGGGGCTATTAGTTTAGATACCATTAATAGTAAGTTCGTTACTTTTTTTCTGTCCTCAGTCCCTGTGTTCCCAAGAGAATTACATTATTGATAAAAGGTAAGAAAACTTGTGATTTTGTTTTGTTTCATTCTTACATCTTATTAAAAATATTAAGCTATTTTATTAAAATATCAACAGAATCCAGGAGGAAGAAACTAATAGTACACAACAAAGACGGCAGATATTTAGGTATTTGCATTCTTTAAAAAAACAAATCCCAACGTATTCTGCATGCATTTCACTTTTTTCTTTTCTTTTCCCCTTATTTTTCAATTGATGCTTGTGCTAAAAGTTTAGTTTATAACTTACAGGATCAATAAGGAAGCATCGGGAAGATCAGCAAACAGCCATCAGAGCAGTACTGAGAATGAGCTGAAGTACTGTGAACCCCGTCCCTGGAGCAGCACCGACTCCGATAGCTCCAGCCGCAATCTGAAGCCAGCTGTAACCAAAGCCAGCAGCTTTAGTGGGATATCAGTTCTGACAAGAGGAGATAGCTCTGGAAGCAGCAAAAGCACAGGCAGGCTGTCCAAGACAGGTATAATGTCTGTACAAATGCATTATTACGTTGTAGTGAAGTATGAGATTGTTTTGATACTTAATACATATTGCAGGGGTGTACATAATAAATGGCCTCAGTCGTATAGGTGCCCCATGCATACAACTCCCACTGAATGCAGTGGATGCTGCATACATAGCATGGCTACACACTTGGGCCTACAGTGCTCAAATTCAGATTACAAATTAAATGAAGACTTTTGACTTAGTAAGTAGGAATTAAAAGTGAATTACAGATGGTTTAAGCTAAATGTTTTGTCTCAAGCAAAGCATTTGAAAACACTTTACAAATACTTTATATGAAACAAATATATTTAAGCATTAAAATTGCACTGGATTCCAACTCTTTTAGTTGCAGTGTAATAAAGCTGCATTCTGCAGTCTAAGGAAACTGTGCTATTACCATGCTGAACAATGGAGAAAAAAGCAATAAATTCTATGAATCATTAGTTACATTTGTTGTGAACTTTCTTAGTACCATTGTAGGAACTTGAATGTGGCTAAAAAGTTTTTATTTAATTTTTAGATTGCTGAAAATTCGGATCAGTGGAGCAAAGTATACTGTTTTATTGTAAGATTCAGAAAAGTTGAAAAATACTCATTTTATAAAATTCTGGGCTTCAAACGTGTGCTAACTTATTGATGTCAAAACAACTTCAGAAAATCAGATGCAAATCCTGTGTGGGATTTGAAAACTGAAATTTAGTAAATTAGTATTTGAATACAGTTGTTTGATGCAATAGATCTTGGTTGTGGTGAGTTTTGAGTCTTGAAAGAGATGGGTGGATTACGGTGGTGCTGTTTGAGAATATAAAGTAGATTGTAAAAAAGCAGACTGTGATTGCTTGGCTGTATTGTGTTTGGCTTTGCTCTTACTTAAACCTTGTTTCAAGTGAAAATCTGGTTACAAAGTTTTTACTTCCCTTTAAACCACCACTACCTCATAATTACGGCATCACTCTTTTCTGTCCAAATACAGCAAAATAGCTCTCTAGGTGTATCCCAATAGCAATTCTGTTTGTCACTTGTATACTTATGTAAATTTTATTGCAAAATACCTCATTGATATTTCTGCATATGCCTTGAATTTAATTCCTCATACTGAAGTCAGCTGTGCAAAAAAAAAAAAAATATTTGGCATAACCGAAAAAGAAAAAATTAAAGTCTGACAACAGTATACAGAAAAACATTCTTAAAAGGCAATAGCCTGAATTGGGAGAGCATAAATTGATTCTTACTTTCACTAGAAACTTTGTTTCGGCCTTCTGAGAGTTAGCATCTGAAGTTCAGAATGCCTATTTTGGTGGTTGTTGCTTCACTGCAGTTAAAGGTTGTGGTGATTTTTGCACGTGTTGAGATTATTTTTGTTCATTTTGGTCTACAATGTAATCAGCTTTACCTATGATGACTTCAGCCTAACTTCTCTACATAATCTAGAAGTGGATAATTTGTAAACACATTGTAATCAAAGGTCTGGTTGAGTGAGGATTGTGTTGTAGGACTGGGTTACCTTATTCTGTCCTGTTTATAATTTGTAGGTTTATATTTCAATCCATTTTTCAGTAGGAGAAAAAAAAAGGGGGGCTTTGGGCTAACTAGCTCTTCGTCTGCACAAGTGAAAAGGTCACAATTGCAAATTTCTGTGAAGATCTGCGAAGTGATTACAAACAGTAGATAAATGTCATTATAATACTTTTTTTTTTAGTCTTGCTTTCTCTTCTAGATTGTATAGAGGCTGTTGATGAAGAATTCTTACATTTGACCAATTATGTTCTCTCCCCCAAATCCTGCAAGTATTGTAGCAAAGACCTACTTAGAAGTGTGATACATTGTACACATAGAGATCTCTAGGAACACTGAAGTTCTTGAGACCTCTTCATGTCAGACTTCTGGAAGATTGCATTTCATTGCATGCACTGGCTTTCAGAAAGCTCAGGGTCTGATTCTCCACTGCCTTGCAATGTTTGCAGAATATCTTTAAGATAATTGCTGTTTCAACATCGTTTCATTTTAGTCCTTCAATTTTGAATTGCTGCACAAGACTATTTAACCTAAAGCTACTATACGGCTGGATTTTTTTTTTCCAGTTATGTTCTTGATTTCAACTTGAAAATTCTCAGAGCAAAACTGTGGTTTGCACGGAGATGGAGGAGGAGAGCTGATGTTGTGCAGCTTGCTCAGGCCTACAGAGCGTACAAACTTAGCTAGTGTATCTGAAGAGGCTCTGGACCCACATATCTGCATTACCCAATGGCCTGCACATATACAATAGTTGTGGTCTGTACATATGTAGTAAATCTTGCAAATTCAGATCACTAAGTGGATTGATATGTATATATGGTTCATTTTGACCTATATGAACAGCCATCATAATTATGGATGAACTGGACTGTGGTATGTTTGCATGTGTAGCGATATACATTTTCTCTCCAGAATATCCATTAAAGCATCTTTTCACAGTGCAAAGCAATGATGAATCGACCCTTGGTTTACAGGAGGAAGCTTGTATTTCGGGGAGGTGAAGGGGAAGTTCATTGAAAAGACTGTTGCTTAATAATGTGTTAGTGTTCTGAACTTTAAGGGTAAGCATTCACAGATGTGTATTTTAAGTGAGCATGATGTCTCTGTCACTAGGTAAAAACAATTTCTCATTACTCCTTTCCTAGGTTCAGAGTCTTCTAGTAGTGTAGGGTCATCCACGGGTTCTCTTTCTCACACCCAGCAGCCTCTCCCGGTGCCAACTCTAAGCCAGCCTTCTCATGGCCCGCCGGCCGTCTATCCAACTGTCAGCACTAGTCACTCTCTTTCCTTTGATGGTGGCATAAGTGGGCAAGTGGCACCTACTAGCGCTAGCTTCTTTTTGCTTCCCTTGGAAGCGGCAGGCATACCACCTGGCAGTATTCTGATCAACCCTCAAACAGGTTGGTATCCGCTTGCGGATGTTTCTTATTACAGTTGAGAACTTAAGAGAAAAATTTGTGAATTGTCGATGTGCATTTTAATTTAACTGTTGTCTTTTCCTCCTGAAGTTGTGCAGTGTTGATTCAATGCACTTAATTTAAAAAAGCATGACTCTTAACATGACAGGGATAAGTAAAGTTGCTTATTTTTCTCTAGTAGAGTTTTAATTTATATGTGATATTTCAGCGGGTGACTTGCACACAGTAGGAGACTATGAGGCTGTTATAAAGAATGACAACGCATGGTTTGGGGTTTTGACTGGAGAGTTGAGTCTTCCAGAGTACTAGTATTAAACAAAACTTCTGTGAGTTGAGAAAGGGACCATCATCAAGTACTCATTGAAAGGATTTATCATCCTTCATTTCATTTGTGTCTCAGCATACATTTTTAATTTATGCTTGCAATACTGCTTTCTTAATGCAAAGAAAATGGACACAAGATAACATACTGTTACATRCGTACATTTATCGGTCTGTTACATATTGGCGTATTTGGCCAATACTCCAGTTTTAGTGAGTAGCAAGAAAGTTTGCTTCATATTGCCTGATCAAACTTTTGCTCTGTTGTAGCAAGTTCAGAAATCCTGAGAGTTCTACATATGAACTTCATTATAYTTGAATATATATTGTATCTATTTTCTATTACCGTTTTCTCTTCATTATTGTTAAAGGCCTTTTATTGAATTGACTTCTGAAACTATGTACATAGTTCTATGCAGAAACAGATAATTCTCGCTTTTAATAATATAAGGCAAGTGTTGCTAGTATATACTGAATTGGATAACATTTTAGATTAGTGATTCTGTGTATTGACATGCAGCTGACATATCTCTTAAACGTCTTAAAACCATAGTTAAAGCTGTCCTTGATAAAAGTTGATTATCAGCTGATAACCGTCGGTAGCGTGAAATTTTCACAGTCATTCTATTCTGACTCAAATGTAGTTGCTAATTCTAGAGTTAACTTCTAGAAATGGTGCTGTAGGGTTAGCTTGCTTAGTCATCAGGCGATAGCCATGCCTTTTATACATGACTTTTCTTTTGTGTGCATGTGAGGCATCTCAAGAGAAATGGGTTGACTGATCAGGGAAGAGCTTTTGCTAGATGAATAAGAATTTCTAAGGTCTCTGTACACTAGAGTATTTTTAATGTATCAAGTATGAAGATTGCTGGCCATCATTTTTCATATTGAGTTTATAGCATGCTCATGCATTCTAATAACTCTTTAGATTTATTGCACAACAAAACAGATATGGCAGACACTAGAAGGGATGCTATCAGCTTGAAAATGGCTTCACCTTAGACATCCTACAATTTTTCATTTAAATAAGTATTTTTCATGTCCTCTTCCATTCAGTTGCATGCTTGTCAATGTTTTGTGTGTGATTAGTTTTGMGTGTGATTAGTTCTGCTTTGTTCTTTCTGCACTGTTGGTCATTCTCCCTGTTGCGGTGTGGAAGTCCCATCATTGCAACACGTGTCACCATGAAGTTGTTTTTCATGTTTAAGAACTTGCACCAAACACACGTGTGCACACACACCCCACCTCAGAAGAGGCAGCAGAATTGTAGACACTGGTTAGTTATTCATTAAAATTAGCTTGATTTCAAGCTGTGAATTGTCCTTAGTCACTATGAGCTTAAACCAGTCATTAATACTCTTTAATAGTAGAAAATTATTTTCTATATATAATGAGTGGTCTAATAGTAGATAAGATATCTTTCCAGAACAGATGACATCTAGGTTCAGATAAACTTCTAAATTTTAACTAATATACTTGAGTCATTATATTTGGTAATTGTTCCTTTGCCTTTATTGTTCCAAGTGATGGAGTTAAAAGAACGTAAAATTAGTTTTTTAGCATTTTTGACAGAGAATCTAATGACCTTGTATCGAGAGAGTCAGTCTGCTGAGCAGTTGAAAAGAGTATTTGAGAAAAGGTGATTCTTAATTCAGTCATTATAGCAAACTAGTTTCAGTGAACACCAGGAAATGATGGGAAGAAGTAAGAAAAACTGATTCCCTGTGTAAGTGAATATTTCCGGTTTGGGGCCATTAAGGAAAAAAATCATTTAAGCAAAACTGAATGTAGCTTGACCGCCTGAAGACCAGTTGCCTGATGTGCAGACAATTATTTTTTTAAATGATTGTGTCTATCTGAAGGCATTAGTTGCCTCCATCTCCCCACTACCTACCTAGCAGCTCTTGTACTGGCAGGCCAATTGTATTTAAATATGGTGGAAGGAGTCTCTAAGAGCACAACAGTCCACTGGAAACCTTGTTGGTTTGCATTTTCCTCAAGTGAAATAAATTATTCTTTGTCTATTTTATGCATTTCTTTTTAGTTCTTTTACGTTTAATCCAGTACTATACTAACGAAGCTGCAAATTACTAAATAGGAAGAATGATACTGCATTATTTGATTTGAAAGCTAAAAGCGAATTCATTTATGGATAGGGGAAAAGAGACCTTTAACAGTAACATTACTAGCAGCCATAGGAGTACAGTTGTAATTATGGTGTTTTATAGATTAAAAGACAAAATACTCGCCTTTGAGCTATTCTGTGTTCAGATTGGTTTCRAAGTGATTAAAGGAGATTCATTTAATTGCCTCTAAATGTTCATTAAAATATTACTTAGGTAGCATTACACTTATTACTTTTGCCYCTTTCAGACTAGTTAATTAAAAACAGGCTCTCAAAACTGACAACATAAATGTCTATTTAAATTCACCAAGTGAAGATTGTTTTGTGTCTGTGTATTTTGTTTTTTCTATTTTTCTTTTTASCAGAACACTCATATTTTTTAACTGCATGTAGCTTGTCAAATGAGGTCAATTTGGTCATTGCTATTCTAAATATAGTGTCTGTAGTGGGAGGGGTTGGCATAAGTCTAGCATGTGAAACAATAGTTTTGATTTATTTTCAAATTTTGTGCCTTAATTTTGCCTGTTTAAAATACATTTGCCTTCATTGCCTCCAAACTTGAATAATGCAGCTSTCTGTCTTTTGGCTGTGTTTATTCYCTAACTTCTCAGGTCAACCGTTCCTTAATCCAGATGGCACTCCAGTTGTGTACAATCCTCCAATGCCTCAGCAACCTGTTAGGACCCAAGTGCCTGGACCTCTGCAACAGCCACCTCTACCCCTCCCACCTCAGCAACAACCAGCAACTAATCACATCCTGTCACAGGTGCACATGTCCAATACATGGTGTTTGTATTGCTTGTCATTAATACTGTGTCCCTGTCTGATAATAAGGCATCAGTAGGTTCTGTTGAAGCATTTAAAAATGACGGGAGGCAGATAGTAGCTGCACAGATATAGGTAACTGGATCCCCTCCCTCTCCACTGTTTTCAGACGTATCTGTTTTTGTCACAACTGCACAGCGTAGGTAGACTCTYCTTAAGAATACAGAGGCTCTGAAGCTGTTTTGCTATCGATTTCTACTGAAGCAACATAATATTACCGTCACTTCCCTGGAAGATGAAAGTTAAAATACAGGATGGGCATGGTTAACTGATGTGAGGCCTTCTGCCCTCTCCTGTTCTGGTTAACTTACTTGTATCGTTGGCTRCTATCCCACTGTCTCCTCCTCTCTCAGTTCAGGTTAGCAGTTGACCTCATAAGATGCTCAGTTGTGCAACTTGTGTGTCCCAGGCAAGTGATGTTTGCAGCGATTGTGTAGTTTCATGATCAGTTTAAGTAACTGTAATCCTCGATTGCTCTGGAGAACAGATTCTAGCATCATCCTTGGTCACACTGCCTAGTTAGTCCTAACATCAGCAGTGGTCAGTGGGTAGGGAAACGATCCAACTGTGTGGTGTTGTGGGGTTTTTTTGTTTGTTTTTTTTTTTTTTCCCCCTCTCCTTGATCTCTTATCTCAAGACTGCTTTTCACCCATTTGAATTCTTGGGCCATGCAAGCAGTACTGGTGGCACAAGAGGTAGCTTCGGGCTGGTAGGGCATGACTAAATGCTCACAAAACTGCATGCTGGAGGATAAAATGTATCCCATTCCTCTTATTTTGTGCTAGAGAAACTTAGTAAAGTAGGTCAGATCRAGGATGACCTTAACCCTGGAAGAAGACAAAAGATAATGTGTATGGGAGTGGGCAAGAGGAAGGGTCTTACTAATTCTTTTTGCAGATATTAAGCACCAAACTATTAGCTGTAGTCTCCCACAATATTTTCAGGTTAAATAAGATTCAGATTAGCTGTTTTAGAATTTGAGCTACACCTTCATTCTTGTTTATCTGCTGCATATACTACAGTAGTGGTGGTCTTATTTTTGAAAAAGGCTCATTTGTACTCCTTATCACTATCTGCTTTGCAAGTGTTTAGTATCTGCAAATTTCTTCACAAATCCTTTATAACTTGTAATGTTTTGATCTGTGGTTAGTAGTGAATTTGTCTCTGTTTGGAAACCACTTGCATCTGGAATACATGCAGTTGATGACTTCATAGTCTTCTTAAAAGAAAAAGTGAATATTAAGTGACACTAAACTGCTGCCTGTTTTTCATAGCTAATATAAAACAAATAAAGCAAATTTATTTCTTCTGGTAGAGAGAGATACAGCAAGGGACTTTTTTTTTTTTTTCTCTGTGCAGACTTTCAGTTTAAAAAGCAATATTTTTGTCCTTTTCTGGTATTGATTGGAGTATAATTGTTTTCTTCTGTTTGCAAAACCTTTTGACTCTATTTTCATTTCTCTTTTACTTTGATGTTAACCATATTTATAAACTTATTACTTCTTCAGCCTCTCCGGCCTCTGCAGCCTTCCTCGCAGCTTGTTCAGTACTCGGCAGTCTCTTACCCGTCCCCGCTCCTGCCCGTCTCCTCTACCCAGCAATATTCTGTGGTACTATATCTTCTGTTGATCTCTGCCTGGGTTAATCTTTAGTGGATACTGATCTTTGCTTAATTGTTTGCAAATGGTGTGTRATAACAGTGTAGTGACTGGCTAGTTGCAATCATGGTGAAATATTACCTGAATGGGGTAAAAAATAGTTCCTGAGATGTTTGTTTGTCCAAACATGTTGTAACTTGTTTGTTTCAAGTTCAGTGGGAATGCGTACAACTCGGGCAATATTTTTTTGGAATTCCCACTGTAAGGGAATTTTTCAGTGCTGTTGACTTGTTAACGAGTCAGTAATTATTTCTATATCTCTAGATTAACCTCTTTCCATCCTGTCTTTGTTCCTTTTTGTATCTGGTGTTTCTTCTGTTGGCCTTTAATTTCTTTTCAGGAATCTGTCTTTATTTCTGAGATTTCATTTGTCTAGTCTCTGACAGAAAACTAAAACTACCAGGATGCTAGAGTTCCCATTTTACCAGTATCCCTTACTTAATAAAGGAGCTGGAAGTGAAATCTATTAGTGTTTTGTGGAAGGTTAAAACAAAACAGACTTAAGTCATCTTAATACAGAAAGAAGATGAATGCTAATAAAGGAGAAACCAGTTACATAAGGTAGAATCTGATCTAGTATTCAGTTAAAAAATGGAGGCTTTTTGACTCCAAACTTCTGCTCTGACCAGCTGATTAAAAAGTGATACAATATGTATTTAGAGTTAATTATTTTATTACTATTTTCAATATTAATCAGAAATATCTTCTAATGAAACAGATGCAGATTTATCTGAATTCAAAAACCTGCATATAACAATTTGTTACCTGTACTTAGATTTGCAGTCCTTAAAGGAATTTGCACTATTCAAGGTGTTTTGTTTTCAGCATTGTTTTTCATGCTACTTTGAAAAAATTTAGATTTTTTTTTTTTTTTATCTTAGCTTGAGTATATATCAACTTCAATTGGCATAATTTGTCATTCTCAAAAGSGTAATTTGGGCTATGTGAGTTTTCTGTGCAAGTTTTGCCTATGATTTACAAACCCTGTGAAGTATCTATATGTTAAAACAGAAAATGGACCTCCTTGCAGATTTATAATACTTTCATGTCATTTCACATTCAGGAAATACACATTCAGGAAATGGGTTTAAATGTAATCCATATTGGTAGTTTCACAGCTTTTGTAATTTAAAGAAAAGATTTTTTTCATAATGTRTATGAAACCTATCTACAGTTGGTAGCAAAGAAGTTTGGTTTATCTGTTTGTTGGTAATATGTTGCAGTGACTCATTGTGCTTGTACTATGCCGTATCTTCAGGTGATACCTTTCCCCCAGGTCTTTAGGTGAAAATTTGTGTTTATAGCAGTAATTAATATTTTCAGGCTTGGAACTAAAATTTGCACAAAATGCGAGCTCAGATAATCTATAAAATGTGGAAGTTGCTCTTTTTAAGTTTTCCCATGACTTTTTCCCTCACAGAGCTTTTATCTTCAGAGCGATCTGAGAGAGGATTAGGTAGTCCTAAAATTGTCAGTGTTCCTTCCTCAGTGTTTGGCAAGTCCACTTTCAAAATGTCAACCAAATCTTCCAGATTAGCAAAGATTTAATTTAGAGGATATTGATAATCTGTTTGATTTTTGGAGAGAAGGAGTGGGGAGGAGGAAGCATTTGGAGTTACAGTAATAGAAGTTCTAAATTTCACAGGATGCCTGCAGTGCTCAGTGCCATCACTACCRGAGTAGTAAAATTAGCAGTGAAATTACCACTTACTACCAGAGTACCTCTTACGGTAACCACTAAAATTGATTAATTTGTATCCTGAATTCAAGTATATAGTAGGTTGCCAATTTAGTCTAATGAACCTTGTTGCTAGGAATTAGAGCCTCAACCTCTTAAAATAAAAAATTACTCCAGAAATACAAACTCACTCAGCCTTTAGAGTCCAACTRGAAAATGTTAGTGGCATAAATATCACAATAAGGTCATAAATCTAAATTTTACATAAATTTAAATTTAAATTACAGTAAACATTTTAAAAATTACAGTAGATAATATAATAAAAAATAAAACAAATATAATTTGAAGCTAGAAGTGAAGAATCTGAATGTGAATGTTCATTCCTCTAGTCAGCCCTGATGGCATTTTACTGCTGGGTGACACTGTGTTCCAAAGATTTATGGTTTCACTAACATATGATATTTTGTGACATTTAGATCTGAAACTTTTTTTTTCTTATCTATTACAGCAAGACAACCTGGGATCTCAGTTTAGCCATATGAGTCTTGCCCGCCAGCCATCTGCTGATCCAGCTGAACCTCACACCACTATGTTCCAGTCCACTGTGGTCCTCCAGGCCCCACAGCAGTCTGGTTATATCATTGCAGCAGCTCCACCACCTTCTGGCCAAGCAGTTTCTACTCCAGGCTACTCTACTCCTGGCCACCCTGTCAACCAGCAGGTACTCCAGCAGCAGGGATATGTGCAGCAACCTGTGCCACAGGTAGACTGGCTCTGTTTCCCTTCCCCAAAAGCTATATTTAAAAACTGATCATGCTCTTTCATTAATGAGCTTGTTATAAGGTATAGGGCTCCCTGTTAAACAGAGTGAGACATTATTTTTTCTGCTTATATGCTTCAAAATGAATTATTTCAGTTTATTTGGTGAGGAATCCAGTTTTGGCTATTCACCTGTAGCTCGTAAAAGCATGCAAATTTCAGTGCTTGGTTACCAGTAGGGAAATTCTAAAACTGCCAAATGTTAATTTGGTATATCCTCATGTTTTTCACGTGTTCATGGCCTTCTGGTGTTTAAAATGTTGCATTGCATAAAGTTGGTCCAAAGTGCCTAAAGCTATCTCACTGTATTTACAGAGCTTCCTCCTCTACTTCTAGGCTCTCTGCTTTGTGGTTTCACTTTGCAAGTGCTACTTTGTTTACAGGGATTAAGGGTAGTCTTTAGTTAACAGTTGTTGTTATTCTCTGATTTTGCTTAGAGCCTGCCAAAAGCAGTTTATGAACAGTTCTTATTGCCAGTGTTCTATGTAGGGAATTTAGTAAATTGGAACTTTATTCTTCAACAGTGAGAACAAAAGAGGAGAAGTTAYTAAAAGGGGACTTTATATGGGATAAACACTTTTGATTGCTGAAGCATCTGGCACTAGTGGCACCATTTAATAAGTTTCATGTCTGCCTTTTACCATTTGCTTCTTTTTTCCTTTTGTGATGTTTGCCAGCTTTGAAGCTAYGGACTCTGAGTGTCTTTGTTTTATTTTAGATGCCAGCTTGTTATTGTACCCCCGGTCAGTATTCACACTCCAGTCAGCAATATCGACCCGTGACTTCAGTCCATTATAATGCGCAGCAAAACCAGCCATTGGCCCAGCCTGGACAGCAGACAGGTTTGTTTTATTTTTTTCAGTACATTATTAGAATACATCGTACATGCATTTGCTCATGATCTTGGGGGGGGGGCTTTTTGTTTGTTTGTTTTGTTTTTTATTATTGTAATTTAACTTTGCTGCATCTTACGTAAAAGTTCAAATATTGGGATGCAGGATGCAACTAACCTTAAGTGGGAAAATTCAAGTTGGTTGCTCATGGAACTTCARTTGTGATTGTTAATGTGAATGGCTCGTGTCATTGCAGGATAATTTATTTTTGGTGTACAGCTGAATAATTAAGAAAAATTAAAACTAAGCAACTCGCAGAATAGGACAAAATAACAACTCTGAATGAAGTAATATTTCAGAGATGTACCTTAACTGAAAGTTCAAAACAACAACAAAAAAGGGTAATTTTAAACATTATGATATGAAAAACTACTACGGAGAAGATACTCTTGATATTTTATTCTCTTTAAGAGTGCATTTGAAGAGAATATTGAATAATTTGTTTTTCTGTCCTTTGTGACTAAAAGTATCTTGGTATTAAACAGTACACAAAGCAACTTTACAAGACTAGTTTTATGCTCCTTCTATTTTTAATATTTTTTCCTACTCTTTCTGAATTATCTGTGAATGCCACCAAAGCTTTATTTCTTACTCTCTATTCTTTCCTGTTGTAATTTTTTTCTTACAAGATTTAACTGGAGCTATCACTATTCTGATTCTGTGCAATTAAAATATTWTTACTTTTTCTGTCAAAGCTTTCAGACAAGTGATATTTGAAGGTCTTGACAGAGATCCTGAAAAACAAAGACATTTATAGCATGCCTTAGCTGAGTATTTCACATGTAGGTTGTCTTCTTGAGCTTCCTTCAGGAAAAAGGAACTCTTTAACTTTTAGACTTGTCTCCAGACTATGTGATGTCTTAACATGACAGATCAACTCTTACAAAGATAAGCAGGTTTTCTTTATAACTGTTCTGTGAAGCAAACAATGAGAAAGTGTTCAGAAGGGATGGCTGCCTCCTCTGTAGCAGTTTTAAGATACTGCTTCAGTAGCAGCAACACTTGGCTGGGTTTTTTAAGGCTCAGTTCGCAAATTTATGTAGGATAATTTCACTGTAGAATCATCAAGATGTCATGCCAATTATGGCAGGGTTGTCATATCATTTAACATTATTCTAACTACCTGCAATACAGATCACCACTTTTCAGTCTTTAGAAGTGGAAACATATTGACAACTGCTCAAAGAAGAACAAATTGCTTTTTTTTTTTTTTACTAGTTTTTTTTTTTATCCATCCTTGCTAAAGATGTGTTATCCATCTGCATCCCACAACCTGCCTGCCTTCCTCAGAATTTTTAATACCTAGACTAGAGTTGAAGCATACTTACTTGGTTACTTTGCTGTTTCTGGGGGCACCCTGTGCAAATAGCTCATGGACTAAGGGGCAGCCCAGTGTATTTGTGTAACTACCCAAAAGAATCTATATTTGAAAGCATAGGGTGGAGTTGAATCAACACTAAGATGCAAAGGGAGGAGTCAGTTACTATTAGGTAAGTGTATTTTTGTATTTTTTTAGCTCTTTACATTTTCTCTGAATTTCAGTGCTTATAACATGGACAGGGTGGTGAAAAGCATTAGCGATTAAAATTTCCATCTATACAAGAAGAAATAAGACAGTAAAGAGAGACAGGAAGACAGCTGTGCAGACAGTGTTTGTTACTTTGACAGTAATACATTGTACCTGTAATCCTGACACTAGGCTTAGCTAGTGAAAGAGTGGTCCAGCTAGTAAGTCCATTACATTCCTTCCTTGTTGGTTACTTGCTGTGTAGCTAGTACCAACTGGAGAGATGGATGCTTTACTGGTAACTGCGTAATTAGTATTTAATCTGGAGTCACCAAATTCTAACCCATGTGCTGCTGGATGTCATTCATTTCTCTGCAGGCAAGTTTGAATCTAGAGGTGGAAGGTGGCATGTTTTATTTTCACTTTTGTGCACTGCTCGTGAGAATGTGTAATTTAAAATGATCTCTGCTATAGACTAATTTTAAATTTAAATGTTTATGTTAAGCTGACATGAAGCTCTATCTAAAATGGTTGGTGCTTATTAGCAACACCTGTTCTTGAGACAAAAAACAGTATCTTACTTGGCTAATGTAGCAATGAGTCTGGTCCAAAATGAGAATTTAACAAATTTTGTATTACTTAAAAGCTATGGATTTTAYCTTGTAAAACACTTAGGAACAATGAAATAACTTTGCAAACACAAGTTTAGACAAAAGAACTGCTTCTGAAAATGTGGCAAATGAAGCCGTGTTTGGTTTAATATTGTAGAGTGGCTCGGTTGTGTTTGAGCTGTTGGATTCGGGGCCGTAACACTGTCTGAGAGGTGTACATTTCTCACAGTGAACCGGTCTCTTTTTCAGCTGCTTCCCAGCATCCTTTGTAAGGGGGGTTCAGGTGTGATATTTGAGGGGCCAACTTTAATAAAAATGCTTTGCTTGTCCAAAAGACTAGGGGAAAAGAAAGATCTCCTTATGAGAACAGTATTTCAGCTCATGAGCCAAGGGCTCACTTACTGTGAGACTCAGTTGTGGCCTGAATTTTAAAAAAAAAAGAAAAAAAAAAAAACCAACTTACCTGAACTACAATTATTTTGGCAACATTTCAAACTAGCTTCTGATGCATGACTGCCAGTTAAACATTACTGACRGATATATAACATTGTCAATCAGGTTATTGAACTTACTTTCCGTTCATGAATAAAAGTTTAATGTGTTATTCATAAAAGATATTTCTGTATTCCTAGGTTAACAGCTGTTATTTTAAGTGATTTATTTTGAATTTTATCCTATGTAAATATTAAGCAACATACTGCTTTTTGTAGCTGCTGTTCCAGGACATTTCTGTACAATGCGACAGTCTACAATAGCAGGTGCATATTTTTCTGCAGAGTGCTGCCTTTCTGTTAAACCACGTTCTGTGGAGAGGTGAAGTTGTGAAGCTCAACATAGAGCCGCCTTTGGAATTCTGTGGAGCACCTTCTTGGTCAATTTATATTGTCCCAGTTCTCTCTGCTTACAAAATGTATTATATCTGTCTGCAAGTACCAGAAGAAGCTGAAAAATGTTCACAACTACACTTCATTTTCTTAGAAATGAGGATTTTTGAGTGCGGCTCTACTGATTGAATCTGTCTCATACTGCAACTTTACAGTAGGCAGCTTTCTAGGTGTTACAGATCGCTTTGTGACAAAATGTTTAAATATACTTTGTTCATTATATTTCTTAGAGATGGAGAGTTTTTTGTATGCAGGTCAAACTTAGATTACTAAAATGAATCTAAGTACTAATCCTGATTCAGGTATGCGTTCTGAATGTTAAATACTTGGAAAATATCTATATGCATTGTTATCTGTTTCTAATGAACAGATCTCATAATAAACTGAATCTTCTTCCCTTTAATTTTCTGAAGTAAATAATTGATTATCTTAATGATCTGTTAGATGAAGCTTTAGTTCACAGTGCTCATTATACCCAATGAACATTTTAAAATATTTTTTTTAAAGAATATTTGCCAATATATTTGTTATATTAAAATATAGCTCAATACCAAGGCAGAGACCATGGGGAACATCAAGTTCAGTAGAATGTGAATGTGTCCCCGTTACCTGCACGCTCTTCTTGCCTGTCTCTGTGCCTCACAGTCCTGACCAGTCCAGTTCTGTTATTCTTGATTAGTAACTGGCCTTGTGTCGTGAACACTGTTATTTATGATTTTTGCTGAAATAATAAGTAGTTGAATTCATACATGTATTACAGAGTGTAACAAAGAACTGGGATATGTAATTAAAAAAAATTYTGAAAATGTCACAAACTTTTTCATATAGGCAACTGTGTATAAAATGAGATCAGATATAATTATTTCAAAATAAGATTTACATATATGATTTCAGGTTACCAAGTTTTGCCTAACCAGCAACAAAACTACCAGGGCTTAGTTGGAGTTCAGCAGTCTCAGAACCAGAATCTAGTCAGTGGCCAACACAACAACATTGGGAATCAAATTCAAGGTGTGATTGTTCCATATCCTTCAGTGCCATCTTATCAGGTGGGTAATTAATTAATTCATAACTTTCTAGCAACTCTTCTGCAGATTTTGGGAGGAGGGGAGTTGTTTTTAATGCATTGTTTGCAGGTTAACTGCATTGCAAATAGCGAATTTGACAATTTGTACTTGCTGGCAACAAAGTTGTTTGAAAGGAAAACTTACCTATAAAGACTGCCTTTTTTTTTTTTTTTTCATTTGACCTTTACAAAACTTTGAAGGGTAGAAGACTTGTGCTATGGCCCGCTCCTTCTGTGCAGTGTCCTTCTAAAATCACCTCTCTTGGGTTGCAGTGCAGAAGTTCAGTGCAAATCAGTTTTCGTGCCTTGCTAAATCCACTCTTGCTACGTGCACATTTCTTATATAAGAAATATATACATTATTTAAAAAATAAAATTCTTGTATACCTTGGTAATGGTCCGGAAGTAGAAAAAAACTTTGTCTGCAAAAGAAAGTCTTAATGTGCTCTCAATTTTAGATTTCCATGACTCAAGGTTCCCAAGCCGTGCCCCAGCAGACATATCAGCAGCCTGTTTTAATACCCAGTCAGTCAAATCAAGGATTGCCAGCAACAGGAATGCCAGTCTACTATAGTGTCATTCCATCAAGTCAGCAGAATAATTTAAGGTGAGTTTAACTCCATTACTTAATCTTCAGCAATGGGGCTTTTTTTTAATTAACTAAAACAACAAATGCTACTTTAATTGGGACTTATTTACTGCAAAGTAGTTTTTCCATCTCATGTTTACCAATAGCTTATTGTAATATAGTYCTTAGTCTTAGTTTTGTCTACTCCTTTCATTCACATCCTTATATGAAACACCTTTTTGCAATGACGTGTAGAATGACTGACTTTATCCATTGGTTTTGTCAAAGATGTTACTTTAAGAAGGGATAGAGAAAAGAGATTTGAGTTCACAGAAATAGACTGTTAATTTCTTCCTCTYTTGGAGGATTGTCTGGAAGGAGCTTAGCTTACTTTGTCAATATAGCTAATCAACCTTGCTGACACAAACCTAGCTATGAAAGGAGTATAGGAATACTAATTTTGTGGGTTCAGGTTTTATTTCAAGAACTTATTTTTAACCTACTTCAATAGCAGCAAGTTGGTCTATGTGTACAGACTTTCCTGTGTGTCCTAATGATATGAATATCGATGAGAGAACAGGTAAACATTTGTGCTAATTAATTGAAATTAATGCTTGTCACAAATTTTCCTTACCTCTTCTTTTTGTATTTAAATTTGAACAAGCAGCAACAGTATGAAGTCCTTCATACTGATCAGCAACAGTGCTTCATCCTTTTGTGAGTGCAGAGAAAATACTTTGAGGAAGGTATTTGGAGGGAAATGTTCATTTGGAATTCAGAGCAGTCTAAAATAGAGTGGCAGCATTTTGCTGCTACCAAAATAAGTATTCTGGAGTGCTTGGACAAGGAAGGTAGAATACTGCAGGGGTTCTGCAGGGGATGGATAGTTTCAAGCCCATCAGCCACAGTTGAAAATAAAACTGTGCTCTATAGATATGTGAGAATCTGTATGAATCTGCATATTTTACATGCAGCTATGAAATCCTCTGTGTCAGTTGCACTGAGTTTTGTCTACTTAAACAGGGCACTTCAGATAAATGATGTAACTATCTRTGAGATGAAGAACAGGACAAATTGCCTGTGACGACATGGCTAAAGATGATATGACCAACAGGATTATGCTTACATTCCACACACACACACACACCCCCCAGCTTGCAGTTATAAAAAAAACCCCTCTTATCATTCCCTCTAACTTAAACTTTTTTTCTTAAGGGAAAAAAACAAACAAACAAACAGATTCTGGGGAAAGTTGAGGGAAGAGATTATAGATTTAAAGTTATTTCACCTGAATGTGCAAATGACTAATGCAGCAGCTATGATTGAAAGTAGTATTCCATTGATTCTTTTTTGTTAGTGATTTTTTTTTTCAAATTACTTTTATTACAGTTCTTCAGTAGGATATTTGCAGCCTCCTGGATCGGAGCAGATGCAGTTTCCTAGAACATCATCACCATGCAACTCACAGCAGCTTCAAGGACAGCAGTGTGCAGGTTTGGGAATAAAAAGGAGTTTTTTAATGACTTAAAACATTTCTATCTGTTGTTATGCTGAGTAATTGGACATTTGCTATTAAGGATGGTATTATTTCTTTCTGTATTTCATATTTTTTAAGTTGTAGTAAAAGCAGCTGAATTTGACTTCTTAATTGTTGAAAACTCTCAACGTACCTAAAATTCAATAACATGCATCAGAATACCTTTCTTGTATGCTTGTGAGCTATGAAAGAAAGATACAGGAATAAATACAGACTCAAGAGAATGACTTCCTAAATAGTGGCACAGGTCTGAAAAATTTGAGATTCGGGGCTGCATCTGATAGAGCTAAAATCATGGTGGCCCCTCTGCTCAAAAAATCATTAAAAATTATTCATTCGAATAAACCAGGAGCTCTGTGTGTGTGTATGCGTGTGTGTGTGTGTGTATATGCGTGTTTGTGTATTTTTACCAAGAGTTTCTGGGAAGAAAAAGATGAAAAAAAAAGTTAAGTATTCTTCAGTAGAGACAGAGAGGAAAGATAGTTTTTTTGCATCCCTTGGAAAGGGAAATGAAATACTTAAGTGTTTTGGTGTGTGCTGCTGTTTTTTTTGTTTTGTAATTTCTGTTTGTTTGTTTGTTCATTTTTGGTTTTAATAGTAGCCTTATTGACTGCTTTTACTTCCATAGTTTATAACAACCATTCAAGTCGGAAGCCATCACCTCCTACATTATTGCCACCTTCATCAAAATCAAAGCCACAACAGGCTGCTTCCATTGTGCACTACAGCATAGTGTCTTCACCCTCATCCTGTAAAAGTTCGCCCACTGGTCTTTCCATCATGCAGCCCATAAAAGGTATATTTTAGTAAGGTTTTCTTTTAAGCCATTCTGTTCTGAGTTATCAGCTTGATTTCTGGGCTGATAGAATTGACCTGAGTGTCCTCTCTGTGAATACCTGTAAATGGGATTCAGAATGCTGTGACCTCCAAGGTATGCAGCTAAGAACCACCTAAATAATAGCAGCCTCAATGGGGTGTGAAAACAGCATTGATAGAAATATTTTGTGGATATTACAAGCACTGTTAAGTGCTAATACCTGAACTTCAGTGTCCTGTAAATTACTAGCTGCAACTGTCACTGACTGACTGCTCAGAGAATTCCAGGCATTAGGGTTAAACTGTAAGAAAGGAAGTTACAGAACAATCCTGTAATCATACTAGTTTTGTCCTTCTTTTACAGATAGGAAATTGGATGTGTTACGGGATGGGTTGCCAAAAAACTATAATCTCAAATATTTCCATCTCAGTATTTTGCAAGCAGTGTAGATGAAACAACTCTGGGTCAGTGACCTAAATTCCAATATAAATGTGAGCCCTTGTGAGCTTTTAGAGTATTTTTAGCCTGTTCATTAGTGAATAGTTAATAGGCAGTTAAATGACAAGGTAGCTGGCCTTTTAGCAGTGTAGTTTAGTTGATGTACAGGTGTGGGGTGGTTTTTTTTGTTTTGTTGGGTGTTGTTTTTTTTTGTTGTTGTTGTTGTTTTGGGGTTTTTTTTGTTTTTTTGATCCTTGCAGTTCTTGAAGACTGTCATTTCCAGGTGTCTAAAGTTGTCTTGCTTTAGCTTGTTTTTCTTCCATGTCCTGATAATTTTGGTTTTAGACAGTTTTGCTGAAGGCTTGGTTTAAATTTAAGCTCTGATTTAAGTAAGTTTGTAGGAAGGAAATCCTTCTGTTATGTAGAGCAAGTATTGACAGAATTTAAATGGCACTGTAACAGTGCTATTGAGGTGATGCATCAAAGTGATTAAGGGTGGTGATGATATAAAAACACAGGAAATTCAGTGGATTTTTTTGTGTGGTTTTTTTTTTCTTTCCTTTTTAATTTTATTAATATTATAGAGGACCGAATCTGGACACCTTTCGAGACTTACGAGTTTCCTTTCTCAGACACTTTGATCGCTGGTGAAATGTCTGCAAACTCATTTATACCCTCTCTGAGGCTTTGCTTCATCAGCAGCTTAAGAAAAGAATTCTGTTTATTTCCATTTATTGAAATGGTGTGGAACTAGTAGGGAAAGAAGAATCTTTCTGGATTCACAAACTTCTTTTTACAGTTCAAATAACATGTTTAGGTTGTAACGGTGCAGTGGGTTTGTTTATTTTAAGAAATGATACTGTGATTTTTTGAAAGGCATTTTTATTGGGTGTTCAGATGTCACAGAATAGATAGGGGAGGAAAAAAAGCCCAAAGCAGTAGTATGCTAAGCATTGTAGAATAAAATATTAAAGTATTATAAAGCCGTAAAAAATATATTTTATGCAGTTCATAAAATGTGGATACTGTGAGTAAAATATTTAAAAAGGAATCTGCTTGCCTGTGCAAAATGTAGTGCTTACCTGCTGTATTTTAGCTTTGCGTAATATCTGAGTATATGACTTCGCAATTTAGAAACTGCTATAGTTATTCTGAACAAGTAGCCACGTTGGCATATGGCAAAATGGGAACATTCGCAACCTGCATCCTGAGGGGACAGAACAAGGACTCTTTAATCTATATTCTCTGTTGAAGTTGACCAGATATCTGATRCTTTCATTTCCATCCATCTTTCTTGCCATTGCAAATATTCTTCTGATAGTTGATTGCAAAAGAAGGATAGGTGTTGAAAGCATTACTGCTATTATTTCCTATGTTTTGATAAATACCAGATGGTAAATATTTCCGAATATAACTTACAAAAGTTAATGTAGGTTTAGCAGAATGGTATACATTTTTACTGTTCAGTTTGCTTTTCAGAAGAGTTGAATTGTTTCTTTTAGTGGAGTATATGAGCAATGAAAATAACCCTTTTTTTAAAAAAAAAAAAAGTTCATCTTATGTCTGGCCTGTATCTGAAAATGTACTGGGCCCATATTTTAATTGTGGTTTTTCAGAAATTATGAAAATAGCGGCTACAGCAGAGAAAGGAAATGACAAACAGCCAATTAGAGGTGAAGAGGACATGATATAAACTGCCTAGAGGCCAAGCCCAAGGGGGAAGCACTGGCATAGAGCAGCTCGCTGAGCTCCTCACATGAAGCCTATCTGAACAACTTGGGTTGTTTGCCTGTTCTCCCCTCACTTGGGAACTTATGTAGCTTCCACAGAAACAGAGCACTACAGATAAGATTTACAGTCTTTGCCCAGAAAAATGATTGTGTATAGAAACTTATTGTCAATAAGGCTAATTTAGCCTTGTTTTGCTGTAAAGAATAATTCTGTGTCCCTATGATGTGTAGTAATGTGTTGGAGAAAATACTTTTGAGTCTGCATTGCTGATGAAATGCATAATTTGTATTTTTAATTACTGATTATTTTTACGACCTGTTCATTGATGCATTGCACTAACCAGTGCTAAGTACTTTCACCTAAATTAAGTGCTTTTAAAAAAATATTCTCAATAATGAGTTTCAGTGGTTTTATATTTACATTTCTAAGTTCTGAGAAGCCTTCTGTGCTATCCAGCAAAGATTTATCTGCCAGTAGAAGTGTAACAGTGCAGAAGACACTGCTCTAATTTCCTAGTACTTGGCAATATACTTTGGCAATATACTCAAAAATGTTTGTTATAAATTTGCCTTTTTTTAAATTCATGTCTGTTCTGCTAAAATGAAATGTATGATTTGCTAACAGTATCTACTTGTTTCTTGTGTTGTAGCAGTAGCACCACCACCAGGTGGAGGAGTTGTAATGATGCAACTAAATATACCTAATAATCCCCAACCTCGGAATCATTCACCTCCACAGTGGAAACACAATAAATATTACTGTGATCATCAAAGGGGGCAGAAGACCACAGAATTTAGCACTTTAGACAGTGCCACACAGGTATGAGGCTCTTGGTTTGCTTTTTGCAATTATATGCTATCTATAAATTGCATCTTTGCATGTTTTTGTTCTTTTGGGGAAATTAAATCTTTGCTCATAGTACTTATTACAGCTACTTGAACTTTGCTTCCCATGTTTGAATGGTGTAGGTATTATGTAGCTCATTCAACAAAATATATTTTTAAACACTAACTTCTTGGCATTATCTTTATTGTAGTTGCAGCATAGTCCTCAACTAGGTAGTCCTGTCACCTCACCGGCCCAATCACCAGCACCAGCTCAGCTATCAAATATGAAGAACATCCGTCCCACTTTAACACCTCTTTCTATTGTGCCCCAGTTTTCTAGACCTTTTGTCTCTGGACAAGGTATATTTTCAGTTAACTAAAATATGGGGTTTTTTCTGTTTTTTTTAATAATTTTTATGGGGATTTTCTGATAAATGGGTTCGCTTTTTAGTAATGCTTTTGAAGCAGGATGAGAATTAGGTACTCTTCACCACATAAAAAAAATCATGCTTATTTTTCTGCACCAGCTCCCATATTCTCTAAAGGACTGATCTTTGTGTTATTGGGAGAGCTTTTATAACCCTCTAGGTTTCTTGTGTGCGGAATTCTCATTTCAGCATTGTAAATCCTGATGGTATTTAACATAACTTTGCTTTAAATTTTAACTATAAAACAAGAAATTTTACACTAAAATAATACAATTTAAGACCAAGTTTGTTTAAGAACTACTAAGACAAATAATGGAGTAACTGGTCTTAATACATCAAGTGGATATTGTTCCTTGAGGGAAAAGACAAAGAAACATCATGTTAAAATAAATGTTCTGCCAAACTCTTATTTTTTAATGGTGTCCTGAATCAAGCCAATATGAATTAATTCCTTCCTAGTAACACTATCATGGTGGATCTGGAACCTCTAGCCAATAATGCTATTACAAATAGTAATGAATAGTTCTGTTATCCTCTTTTAGGTTCTCCCACCCAAAGATATAAGAAATTCCTTGTAGAAGAGTGTCAGTCCTCTGCTGCCTTAGTTGTAGAAGAACAGTAGATAGAATTTTCTGGAACGCGAATATTTATGATGTTTAAAAATAAATGATGAAAGAAAAAAGAACATGGAGAACAATTTCTTGTCAGTGACTGAGGATGTGCTGATATGGTTTCTAAGCTAAAAACTAATGAGTCTGTTTATAAAAAGGAGTGATAGAGGGGAAGGTAAAATTACAAGAAAAAAAACCCCACATATTCCTTTTTTATAAAGAAAACCTTATTGTCTTTTAACATGCATCATCTTTGTATAGTTGCTGTCTTCCACTTTTATTGCAAAAATTACCCCTCTCTTTAAGGAGATGCAAGATACCCATTGCTTGGCCAGCCCCTGCAATACAATCCACCATCTTTATTACGTGGACAAGTAACAAGCCAACAGGTATGAGAGAACCTTCCTCTGGGAGGAAGGGCTGGCACTACTATAACTGTGAGCAGAGCAGTATATTTTTACACTAGAAATGTAATGATTGGAAGATAACTGCTTTTCGATAGCAGTTTTATCTTGTATTGATTCTTCCCTTGTATTTTGTTTTAAAAACAGTGGAAAATGTTCCTTTGAAATCTAACTTTTTTACAAGTTTCCTAAATTTCAACCTGCACAAGAATATACAAAGCACAGTATAGATTGTTTTGTTTGCTTAGCAGTTCCAAAAAAACAGAGAGATAATATGTGCTTAAATATTTTTTTCCTCCAGCTTTGAGTAACAACTTCAAAAAGTAAAAAATACATATGGGTATTTCTAAAGAAAGATTTTTTTTTTTAAAACTTGCCAGAAAGAAAGGTTTAGAATGATTTTTTTTTTTCCCCTTTATTTTTCTTGTGGAGCCATGGACTGAACATGCCTGACTGCATGTTTGCTGAACTAATATTAGGTCCAGAAATCTTTTCGGTACCACTGCAGTGAGGATTAATCTCCAGACATTCTTCTGCACCCTCTCTCGTTGAGCTGATAATGACATTTTACATACTGACGCAGTGTCATTCAAGTATGTGATTTATATCCATCTTTCCAGTGTCAGCCTGGAAACAGACATGGAAACAGGGGAAAGAAGACAGCAAAGAAGGCTGCTTCAGCAGATCTTGGTGCTGGAGAACCAGGTATAGAATTGCTGATTGATCCAGTCCTCCAACAGAATGGATTAATGAGAAAAGAGCAGAGACAGCTGAAATGTATGTAGGGTGTGGTAGTGTATTATTATTATTATTATTATTATTATTATTATTATTATTATTATTATTATTATTATTATTATTTTCATGTGGTGAATTATGATGACAACCTGGTGGGGAGTAACAAGAAAAGTATAGATGAAAGCAGGCAAAAAGTAAGAGTATTTGGACAGAAATGGACAAGGCAAATGCTGAAAAAAATAAGGGTGGAGAGGAAGAACACTTCATCAGGAGAAAGAAGGAAAAATGGTATTCAGTGGAGAAACATGGTGTCATTCTGAGGGTTGGGGGAAGAATTAGAAAAGACAAAGATTGGACAAGACTAAAAGAAAAACTTTTCAGTTTATTGGACATAAGTAACTAGACAATGCTGTTTTCTAATATTACATTAAATATATAGGACCTTAACTTCCTTTTACTTGAATGAAACTTTAAATCATACACAGACCACACATATGATCTTCTGCCTTCCCTCTCCCTGTCCCTTTGTGATATATAAATAAACACATGTATTTGGGGGGAGCCAGTAAATCTGCTGGTGACCAGGCATGGTATCCAGTAAGGAAACAGTTGCCCAGACTGTAGAATGCTGAACTCCTGTTTTTAATTTCTCAGAGTACCTGCAGATTAGCTCTTTGAAGTTGGTAGAAATGTCATGCAAATTAAATTTGACATGTGCCATCTTCAAATCTTTACTAGAAAGAAATGTTGCTGTAAGTGCTACATATCTCATTTCCCCCATAATGTACGGATAAATCAGCCTTTTCTGAACAATTTATTGCTCAGAGAAAATAGACCAGTCTTCTTTAACAGTGTGTCCGAAGGTAGTAAGAGTTCTTAAACCTGCTTCAAAATCAGGTGTACATATATATTTTTTTCTTTGAGGACTTTTTACTAGCTTGTGTTCTAAGCATTTGTTTGTATACTTGTACATGGTGCTCAGTGTGAAAGCACAAAGCTCTCTAAAGCACCAGAAATTGAATGTATTTGACAACTAAACTGAAGATGGGAGGATACATTTACCTGCTGTTGATTTGCACTTTATGTATCTTAAGTGCAATGAACATTCTTAATTTAGTGTTTTCTCTTGTTTCAGTTGTGGGCAAAGTTTTAGAAATCACTGAACTACCGGAAGGAATAACTCGTATGGAAGCAGAAAAGCTATTTGGAGAACTTTTTAAAGTTGGTGCCAAGATTCGGTGGCTGAGGGATTCCCAGTGTCTACAAGCGCAGCAGCAGCAGCACCGTCGTCACTGTAGCAGTGGAGACAATAACGCGAACACTGAGCCGTCCAAACCTAGTGACTTGGCCTCCACTTACACGGTTCTGGCTACGTTCCCTACAATGACAGCTGCTCAGAATGCATTGAAGAAACAAAGTAGTACCTCAGTTAACAAGTTCAGGCTGAGAACGAGCAAGAAGCACTACGACTTTCACGTTCTGGAAAGGGCTAGTTCTCAGTAGCAGTTACATCAGTGGACACTCAGCCTTTACTACTTCCATGTCCTTCCCTCTTTGATTGGCTTGATGTTATGGGGTTTCTGTTCTCTTCATAGAGACTCCTGGGATGTTTTGTCATATTAGCCATTGAAGAATAACCCAGTGATCCAGCAAGATGAAGAAAAAAGTGCAGAGTTAATCCCAGACAATAGCAAGCAATCATCTTTGAGACAAAGGCAGCTTTCCATAAGGAACGCTGTTAAAATGCCCCCTACTTTTATAGTAGTTTTGTTTTATATTTCTGAATTCTTGTATCAGATCCAAAGTTCTATTGTACAGCAAATGTTCGTAACAAACACCCATGTTCAGATTTGTATTTTATAATCCCTTTTCACTGCCAGCACACAGCTATCCTTTCCAAGGCAGGAACCTCGGGGAGAGGGGGGAGAGAACCATTTTCAAGGAATTACACAGTTTTCTAAGAAACTACCCCAAATCTTCAAGTTAACCTGTTCCTTTGTATATGTTTTTGTGGGTTTTTTTTAAACAATATAATTTTAGTAACTAGTTAATTCCTTAGATGTCATTTTTCTTTTGAGATTCATTCAAGCAATGTCAAAAGAATTTACATGTGTGTACCCTTGAAGGATTTGCTTCTTATCCAGCAAGATTAACAAGTATATAAAGGGGAATATGAATAGATTACAAAGAATGTTCACAGAATCACATTTTAATATTTGTTCTTTTTAGCAAAAGTGTGAAGAAACTAAAATGTATCTTCACAAGTGACAAAATGTTTGCACTTTAATTGTGTTCCCACCAGTATGGATCTCTCTTCTTTTTCACGCTAAGATAATTGTGTTTGATAAATGCTGGAACCCTCTTTAATGGTTTAAGTTTTCATCATTTGCAGAGGATCACTGGACATCAAAAGATTCATTGCACATACAAATGAGACAAGAAACCTTTTTTCAATTTCTGTGTAATTTGCAAGGCTGTACAATGTGTGCTGATGCAAGCCTTTTTCAGTTCAAGAAAAATAAATGTTTACAAACACCAACTTTTGCAGTGTGCTTGTTTAAGCTTATACGAGTATTCTGGATTAGATGAACATCCTCTGAAGGGTTAGGTTCCCTTTACATGTGAGAAAGAAGAAATTTGAAAATACTGTAAATGTTGGAACTTTACAAAGAACCACTGTCTTCCATATTGAAGTATTTAAGTTATTCTCTCCTTTGTTTTTAAATGGTCCTCTGGAAGTAAAACACAAAGAAATTGATCATAGCCTAGAAGGGGCTGCTCTTGTTGCCTCTCTATCGCAGATGGACTTGATATGTAGGCAACACAGTGATTTGCTCTGTTGACCTGCAGCTGTAGCTTTGCTAAAGATACTGCTGTAAACTCTGCAAGCCAAAAACCCGTGATGTAAGTTATGTTTAAAATACATAATTTAGACAGGAAAATACAAATGAAGGCGCCCCAATTCACATTAATCTTTTGTAACAAAAAGTGGCATGACACAGAACAACCAAACAGAAACTGATAAAGTGGCAAGAACTTTCCTGTGCGTGTTTAATCCTTACATGCTTAATGTGATTTAAGCAGAATCAAATTACTCAGAAAACTGATTTTCCTGGGAACTTTATACGAATTAGGCAAATGAGACTTGATTTTTTGTTATTATATTTTTTTGTTATTATAATTTTTTTTCCTGTAATATACTAGCAGGTATTCACATAACTAAAGCTAAACCTGCGCTAAGATGCTGTGCTGAAGGTGAGGTAAAATATTCGGTGTCAAGCCCATATGGTTTTAATCCTGTAAAAGTTATTACCAGACTGAAGGTCTTTAATTAAACAGCTGCTCACAACCCACCTCCTGTGGCTAACAACCTCTAGGACAAGATTTCTGTTAGAATGAATAGCAGGCCATTTCTATCCATTTTGAATAACGTAAGAAAACAGACCATCAAACCCAACCTTTTCTCACAGGATGCTGCACAGCTTGCTTCTTTTATTAAGTTTTCCTGGAGCAAACAGAGAAGAAAACGTACTGGGAGAGATAAGCATGGAGAAAACTGTCCAAGAAAAAGGAGGTCGCTAAGACGGTGATTATGAACTGCTTCCAGCAACCATTTAATTCTAACCATGTTGTAAAGTGGAGTGAAAGCTACCCTGGGGTGAAAAGATATATCCCTTAATTGGTTTTTTTTATATTCCATTGAGCATCTTAAATCTGATACCTACCTATAGGCAAGTTGTGGTTTCTGAGAATCTGTGTTTATTTCTACCAAATAGGGGCAGTTACATTTTTGATCTGGACATATTGCTGTGAGACTTGGAGGTATTCACAGGATTTTGGAAGTGCTGAAACCTACTGGTATCAAAAGTGTGCACAAACTAATGCATTCCTGCTTTATAGTTTTGGGTTTTGTGGCATCTGGTACTGTCTGTAGTAACTTGAGAAGGATTCATGAGATGTTAGCCTACTGCACCATCTTTGTTAGATGAATTTGCATTTTCCTGGCTTTTACTCTACTGTCTTGGCACTTCTAATCTTCTAGTTAGAAGACATAAGCCTAGGGCCTGCATACAAAAACCTAGCAACTCTATTTGTACCATAAGTTTGGATCATGTTCTAAAAAGCAAGTACATGGACTTTATGGCAGGAATTGGACACTGTATGTAGAATTTGTGTTCTCAGTTGTGTTCTAGTACTAGCAAACATGGGTAACTTCCTTATACAAAGAAGGCAGATATATCACAGTTTTTTAATCTGATAATTCTTTATAAAATGCCTTCCTGAACTTGTGAACAGGCTTAATGTGATAGTGCAGTGAAGATTATCATTCAAAATTAAGAAAGGAATTTAAATCCTCTTTTTATGGAAGCGCTCACATGCATGAGGTTGGATTCAGGCATATTGGAACAGCTCATTTTATTCAGTTTCCTCGCCACTACAAGACTAAATCCCTACATTCTTGTGGTGATCCACTGAGACTGGATTGATATAAAGTGAAATGTAAATAATATACATCTTTCCCTAAGTTCCTTAGTGAGCAAATTTATTCTGTTTTAATGATGAATCCTTTTATTTCACTCACGTACGTAGACTTAGACGAAGACGGACATAGAAAGGAGAACAATGGTTGTCATTTCAGTGCAGCATCTACAAAGACAGACGTGTAGCACTGTGGTATAACGGAGACTGAAGAGTTGATATTACTTGGGTATTTCTACTGCAAACACCTCTAATCCTGCTGGTCTTTTAAGACTGAGGCCTCCACATTGTTTCAAGACCCAGATGGGGACACTGTTTTGTAGCTGGGAATTTAATTTTGTCAAAAGCAACAGAAAAAAATGTTTAGATTGAGGAATTCAATAAGGTACATGTACATCTAACCTGCTTTTCACAGTAAGAGTAGCT